>JAXQQM020088630.1:0-327553 GCA_034641835.2 Pinus albicaulis
GCCGACGTTAAAAGCCTTCACAAAACGACGCCCAGGCACGTCGCGCCACCTTCCAGGCCCGTCGCGCCGCCCTAAAACAATGCAGAAAACCTCAATTCCTTTGAAAACGCATTGTGATGCTTGGGAGCTGCGGCAATTGGTTTTTGAAATTCAGAAGTGACTTACTTATTTCCCTATTCCATTCTTTTGACATTTTCAACCTCATATCATTCTTCAAATAAATGTCAAACGGTCATTTTGAATATATATATCCGCCTTTTAAATGATACAAAACCGTGTTTACTGTCGCTTAAACAATGATAATCCTTCAACCGCTTTGCCTACTCAATGGTTCTATTCTGCTTCTCATAAGAGAGACATTTCAAAACCTCGACTTTGTCCCTCTCTTTGGCACTTTAGGTGACAATGTTAACAAAAGAAAAGGTCATTCAAAAACTGTCAAAGGCATTTAAAAGCTGCTTTATCACTTACAGGAGACCACCGGTGCCCTTGCAATTAGTTTGACAATCTCGGTCCTTAGGTGATTTACAGGTTTCCTTCTGGTCTGTAAGTGTCTTCTACTAGCTGTTTCTTTTTATAACATGATTCTCTGCTTCACAACTCACTGTGCCACATCCCTGTCACTGCTTTTGCTATACTGTATCTTTGTGCTGAAACTGTCCTTTGGGATGATGACCATTGTGTCTATTTTAGGGAATATAAACAGTGATAATTCATCAAAAACAAATTCCTTCTGCCTAATCATAAGATCATATACCCATTTGCCTCCTCATTTGAAAAGACAAACTTGTAAAATATGAAAACAGGGCTTTTGGGCACACAGTCTTTATTCTGTTCTGATCAGTATATTAAACCCCTTTTTGTCAATAGCACCATTTCATGACTGGACTATGTTCACTGCCTCCCTCTCTTGGTGATTGCTAGCAAAGAAGGGCTATTTCATAATGCACCAGAAATATTTGAAAAGTTGTAAACACCCTTTCTTGGAAGGCGCCTCTTTTGGACTTTTGACATATGATATTGTTTTGCTGCTTGACCCTTTCCTCAGGGAGAAAATATTCTTTTTGATATCCGTGGCACACATATGCTCAAAATTGTCTCTTTGTCTATTCATAGCATTGCATACTTGTCATCATGCATTTTATGACTCAACCTTGGTCACTGTTTACTTCCCTAGTGATAAATTGCTGTTTCTAGGTGTTTCACAAGTTTTTCTCTGGACTGTAAATACACTTTTTAGGTTGCATCCTTTCACCCTAGACTTCTTTGTTTGCTCAGAAGGATTTCCTTTGATTTTCTGGATAGGTGATCATGGAATGTCTTTAACCCTTTTTAAGTCAACTTCTCCTTTGGCATTCATAGCATATAATATGTTCAAAACCTTCTCCTTCCCACTAGATGTACTGTCTGACAGGTATTTCTTGAAACAAGAGTATCGGTATCTTTACATTATCAAAACTGTCATTCATCTGTGAAATGACTTTTATTTCTTTTTGGTAACCTTCCACTGCTCTTTTTTGTATCAATCAGTTTCAGCACCAGTAGTAGCTTTGGCCCTCTACTCATGCATGGAGGAGGCTCTTCATTAGATAAGGTGTTTGAAGGTTTTTTAACAATTCTTTTTCGAGACGGCCTTTCTCTGAAGGTGATGTTAAGTAGACCATTTGGAAAACATCGGTCTAAGCATGTTCACTTGCAAGCATCATTGTGTGTCAGCAGAAACCCTAGCCAGAGTAATACTGTCTCCCTGCATTGTCCTAAGGGTGAATTAGACATTTGGCTTGTTCATCTCATGATTGATTATTTTGACAAATAGCCTTTGTGACTATGAAGGTTAGTGTTTTCCTGAAAAAACCAAGACCTTTCTCCTGCTTGTGTAATGGCATTGGTTAACATCTGTTCTATTTGATCTTGTGGACAGACAGGGTCCTTATGCTTTGGAATGTTCACTGATGAAAGGCCTTCTAAGGTTCCAATCATTCACCTGACTTGAAAGTTTCAGATGATCTCTTTTATCAAATCAGACTCTCCTTTCTTTTGAGCCAGCATATTTCAAGCTCCATTCCTGTTATAATCATTAATTACCTTCATGAAACCTGAAAATACTGTTTCATTGTTTCAGTGGAGGCAAACCTGGACTTTTGCAACCTTCTGAGTCAATCACTGGCCTGCGCCCTCTGCTTATGTATGAAGGAGGCGCGCTAACCCTCTGCTTGTAAATGAAGGAGGTTCTGGGCCTTGACAATTTACCATTTAGCTGAGACAGTGGCGACCCTTTCTTTCTGTGATTTTCATGCTGGAAAGAGCTGTAAGGTCCTGATGAGTGACCTTTGTTTTGCAGCTTCATCTCAGGCTCATAATACACTTAGAAGCAACTGTTCCTCTAACTGTAAACTCAAACATTTACTCCATGAGATGAAACATATTTCCTGTCTTTGAAGAACCATAGAACACAGTGAAAAACCTACTAGTAAGCTTGAGAATGGGCTTCATGCAGTGCTGAGACCTAGGGAATATGAGTGGCGTGACTTAAGGTTGTTTGTCAACTCCATTTGCAAATTAAGGGATCAGTCATGGTAGGCCTGCTGCAGATGAGGGATTTTTTGGCTTTTTGATGATTGCCAAAGGTGAAATGTCCTAAACGCCACTTCCTAACATAGGGGAGACCTTTGAAACAGATGTGGATTTGTCTTTTAAGGCTGATGGGCAGATTAATAAGACTGAGGTTAGATAGGATTGTTGACAAGGAGGTTGTGGTTTTGCTAGGGGTGGACTGCATAGGTAGAAAGGCGAAAAAAGTTTTGGGAGGGTTTTCTGGATGACATATTGACATAAGGAAATCAGTTTCTAGAAAACTGAGCTAAAGATATAGTCATCACTAACATGTAAAAAATACTGATGGCTAACAGTTCCCATGAGAGCGGAATCCTTCACTAATCCTACACCAAAATCTTCGTAAGGAATAATCGTTTTTCTGACATGCTGGATGTTGTCTGTAGAAGCAGGGTCTGATAAAAAGTATGACAAATGATCGATTTTCACAATATTTTATTTATGAGGAAACATAATTATCCGAAAGACTGATGAAACAACAACAGTCATTGCATAAGACCAACTATGACCCAAAAGGACGTTGTAATCAAGAGGGGCATCAACAACTTCCACCTCTAGATAAACGATTTTTCCTTCTACTTATATAGGTAGATCCTGAAGTATTCTGTATGGATGAAATCCTCTTCTGTCAAAGGCTTTAAGGATAGTTGGTGATTGGTTGAATGTTGTAGAACCAAGGGTTTTTCAACAGTTTAACGACATTATACATGTAAATTCCCCCTCATTAATTACAGTATGAAAAACTCATCTTGATTTGACTAATACTGGAATCTAAAAAGCCATCTGATGAGGGAGTCTTGGTGTAAAATTTTCGAGATAAAAAACCATGAGGTTCAAATCCTGAGGATCAATAGCTCCGATAGCTAATAATAGTAATTTCCTTTTTGATGGACATGATTGTAGCACTTATAAGGCTGACATTGTTGAAGGGGATATCGCCAAATCTTCAACAATGTTGTAATTCTGAGCAGCTCTCACATGTGGATTGAAAGATGACTTTCGAAGTACACCTTTAGCAGGTGATTTAATCACTAAATCAAGATTAGGTTTCTCGATTTGAAGTGGTTTGGAAACTGAAGGAAGTATGGCTGGTGTTTGAATAGAATTTTCTGTCTTTTTACCAGTTACAAGATTTTAAGTTCCATAGTCTTGAGATCGTGTCACAACCATGACTTGAGACATCATTAAAATATATGCCAATGAATTTGAAGAATATCCTATAATTTTACTATCTTGAGTGGGAAAAGAATCCTTCAAGAAAATGAGTGTGGATGAACCTTTGACAAACTTGGAGACCTCGAATCGATGTGGACACTCTTTAGTATAGTGATTCTCATCATAGATAAGACAACGATAACGAGGTTTCCATTTTTCATCAGCTGGTTCGTTCTTTTCTATTTTCTCTTTGGGAGATGTATTTTGTTTTTTTTTATTATTTCCTTTATTCTTATTACTGGTTTTAGATTTAGATGTGGATGAATCTACGACATGAATGTCGACAGAAGTTTCAAGGGAAGAATCTCCTTTAGGTGAATCTGGTAAAGTTATGATGGAAAAGTATGTTTGGATGACTTCTTCTCACTCTTGTTACCACTAACTGTACCAATTACACCGTCGGTAGAATGAGAACTAGAAGGAGTTGTAGTTATTTGACCTAGATGTGGCAAGTCAGGAATTTTTTCGTATAAAGTACCCGAATGTGTGTATACAAGGTCTAAGTACGGTGTTTGAGCTATGACCTATTCTTCTGTAACAATGCCTCCCTTAGCTACATCTTCATTGATCTTTGGAAGTAATGATTTGATAAACCATTCTACCAATATTTGATCCGGAATGAAAACTTTCACTAAATGTCCTCTATGTCTCCATTCATGTACGTGACCTGAAATGTATGTAGACATACTTTGTTTTAATGAATTTAAGATTCTTGTGCCAGTGTTGTAATAGACTAGCAGCTGAAAGTGTGTTAAGAAAGTTGTTTCTAACGCGTTAAAATTGTTGAAAGAGCCGCATGGTAGTTCAAACTTTGCAGCTAAGCCTATCAATGTTCTTTGAAATAGTCTCAATCGAATGGAATCATCGATTAAAGAGTTGGATGCACACCAAAGGTGGTAAGTCATAAGGTTAGGGTCTTGTTGAGCAAACTGATAACCTTGAGGAACAATACCACTACCCGGAGGAGGATATCCAGGGTAGCCTGGAATGGCCCGTGTGGTTGGAATTGAAATACCTCCGGGATAACCTCCGGGATAAGGAGTTCCTCTTTATACCTCCGGGATAAGGAGTTCCCATCAAATTTTGTGGTGCGTAAGGTTGGCCATAACCAAGTTGAGGAATTGGAACATAAGTTTGATAATTTTTCAGATAATTTCCACTAAAAGTTTGACCTCCTTGAAAGGATTGTTGCTCTTGATAAAATTTCTTCCCCAAACGAGGTTGTTGTCCTTGAATAGGTTGTTGACATGCCATAAGGTATTGCCCTTGAAGAGGTTGTGGCCCTGGGATAGAGTACTACCCTTGAAATGGATGTGGCCCTAATACAGAGTACTGCCCTTGAAAAGGTTGTCCTTGAGGAGGATACTTTCCCCCAAGTGGTAAATTGCTACCTAGAGGATCAGGTAAAGGAAAATTTCCAGACATCATGTATACTTGTTCCATTGTCAAATTTTTGGTATTAGATTCATTGAAACTAGTTGATTGTATAAGTTTTTCGGAAGAGGAAGATGGTCCTGAGAAAGTACCAGAAAGTGACTGGTATCCCGTAGGAACTGATGGACCACCATACAAAAAAAATTATAGCGATGAAGAAAACATGGATGACTCACCTGACATGTTTGATGAAGGCATGTAACTACCTTTCGGTATGGAGTAAAAAGGAATATGGGGTGGCGAATAATTGAGACCAGAATTATGTAGAAAGTTGGTTAACTGAGAATACCAAGGATATATTTTAAAAGAGCTATAATGGTAAATCGATTGACTATGCCTTAGATCTAAAGATTATTGATGTGAAGGAAGTACAACTTATTATTTTGTGTCAGTAATCTCTTCGATACTAATCAGGCCAGGAGGAAGGTTCTCAATGATGCAAAACTTCACTCGAGGTGAATGAGGACGACTAGGGGTTCGGGCTATGAACTCCGAATTTGACTCAGATGAAGTAGACTCAATTTCAGGTTCAGATATCTCAGGTCCAATAAGTTGACTATCTGAAAATTCACCGATTGCAGACTCAACTATGATTAATTTTGAAATTTCTGGTTGTTCTTCTATCTGAGGTTGGTTTACTTCATAATTAGGATGTATAATTATTGATCTATCCTCTTGTTCAGTAGATATGGTTCCTGATGGTTGAACTCTTTTAGATTTAAGCTTTTCTAATTGCTTTGGTGTGCACTCAAGGGGTTTCCCCTACATTCTACGAGAGTGTCTCGATAATTCAGCCACGATTAATTTTTAACACATGAAATAAAAAAATATTTCAACAAAATAGACCTAAGGTCGCTAAGGAAATAATAAAATTGAACACACGCCTACAAAATCTAAGATACAATCCACACACAAACATTATGTTTCACACTAAAAACACTAGTTGGTGATGAAATGCAATTGCGTAGAATTCTAATGTGGAAAAATTGGCGATTGGAATATTTACCCCGACAACCTACTTAATGAAACAGTCTGGTCCAAGTCCCTCAACTTATGCCATCTTGAAGTGAAAAGTACCCTCTGGAGATTCCAAGTGAATCTAGCTGATGTCTATTCTAGGTATAGTGGGACCTTTCCTCCACTGTCACCTTGGGAAAAATCCTGAAGATTATGGTCACTAAGGTCGCCAACGGAAAAAAATGTACTTGGGGGAACAATATACGATCTGATATACATGAAAGGGTAGAGTATCAAGCTCAATCCCCTTGAAGGCTCCTCGATATGGTAAATCTGAGGTTTGCCAACAAGTGACCCCAGGCTCCTCGACAATGGTTAATCTGAGGTTTATCATTTGTATTACATGAAAATCTTCTATCTTTTCCAATGAGATAGGTATGACTACCTCACTGGGTCCGACATGATCTGGTGCTTGACTCTTTTAAGAAGAGCTTCCCGGAGCACAAATGCAACAATTGGATATTCCTACCACAAGATTCTACTTGTTTGTTTAAATTGTTTTGGAATTTTTATTACAACCTATTCCAAAACACTAGCCTAATCTATGTTGGTGGAATGAACCCTAGAAAATGTAAAATATCTAGATTTATCTTATTAACGCATTGTATTAATTTGGTTGTTGCTTAAGACAAAGGGTATGGAGTTGAAACTTTAATGATGTTTGTGACCCGAATAAAAAGTACTCTAAATGCATCTAAATGAGAAGTGCAACTCTTTCTTTTCAATGAATCTTATCTAAGGGAAGTTGAGATATTTATCAATTTTCAAAACACAAATTATTTCATTCATAAACAAAATTATTTTTGAAAAAAATACTATTTCATGAAGAACTTAATTTGCAAGAATGATCAATTACTCTTTTGAAATGAAATTCCTTGAAAAATCAAATCAAAAACTACAATTCAATAAACAATCCAGTTCCAAAGGAAAACAATTTCTTAAAACTCTAAAATCATAAATTTCAAAATCAAAGAAAAATCTAATTTTGAAGCCTATCTAGAATGTTTGAGGATGATTTATCCTAATTTGTGATCAGACTAAGAAAAAATTCTACTTAGCTCAGCAGAAATGAAAACATCCAAAAATGCTTTGGTTTTATATCAAGCTTCAGTAAACTAGAATCTCTTCCAGATTTGCAAATAAAAAAGGAATCAATTTGCATAAAAGTAAGGTTTGCAATGATCCTAATGGCTCAAAAAGACAATATCATCATACCAGTAAGTTGGGGCAAATGAAGGTATATTTTTTATAGAGCAGTAATAAAGTAGGGCAAACTCTCACTTATAAAATGCAAAAAGGATGATAAAGCACATAAACGCAAAATTTATTGAAGAGTAATTCTCACACAAGATTTGACAACTAATATAGATCAGGGAAAACATAAAGAATCAGGTTATCTAGCTCTAAAAAAGAGAAATTTATTTTTTTCAAAAATTTTCTGGGGGTGTGCAGTTTATAGTGGAAAATAGAGCACATGCGCACTGAATCGAAATAAAATCTGTGTAGGTTGCCGCATTATTTTCTGTTGAAAACCATGCAAGAAAGGAAAAAACTTGGAAAAAATAAATAACAAGCTTTCTTTTTTAGGGATTCTTAAAATTTATCTACCTAACCAGACTCAGATATGTCAAAATCAGAAAACTTTAAAATTTAAACTGAAAATAAATAAAGAAAACTAAGCTCTAGATCCCTAGCAAATTCACCATTTTGTTACGTGGATTAATCCCTCTTGCGGACAAGAGCAATCTCCCTAGTACTCGAGTGAGTAACTAGAAACAAAGATCCATTTGGAAACCTTTTCTTATAGATTAATTGTATTTCAGAATTATTATAATAAAGTAGAGAGGACAAGCCCCTACCTTGAAATCCAAACATTTGATGTAGTATTTTGTCCCGTCGCTCCAAAGTGGTTCCTCCAATAAGTAGAACCTGCAATCAAAGACAAGAAAAAGGATCAAAGCATCTGCAACATATAATAATTAGGAAATAATAATCCAACTTAGTGATCAAGGAGTCTAAGTATTGATGTTATTCCAATAAGCATAGAAACAAATCAATGAGAAAAAGAGATCCATATGTATTATCTTGAATAAAAAGAGTAATATTACAACCTGATGCCTTGATGTCATATAGCTTTCTCTTGGGGTCCTGAACAATCATTTCTCCTTCAGTCTTATAAGCCTTCCTCTTTGAATACCAGCGTGGAGTTATAGACACAAGGGTTTGATCATTCTCATGCAAACAAAAACTCGCTAGTGTAGAAATTATGCACTCTTATGAACTCTCTTCAACTTAGAAACTGTATAAATTAGTCTCTAATTGCATTGGTATCTACCCTTCAACCTGAAAATTGAGCTCAATTTATAGGGAAATGGAGGTAGTTTTAGTTCCATTAACAAGGGGATGGATTCCTTTAATGAAGGGATTTGAGCTCCATGGACCAATGGATAAGCTCCATGAGTGGAGAGATAAGGCTCGAACTGATCACGACTCTAGAAGCTTCCAGTTGAGAGAATATTCGACCAGCTAGGCTTCTAGAATTTAATTTTTTCTTTTATTTGCTTTTCGTGGGGGTGCGCAGGTAATAGTGGAAAAAAGTGTGGGAGTTTCTGCAGTTTATGGACATAACAGGGGTGCATGTGTAGGTAAATGCTAGAAAAATGGCACATGTAGACTTTTAAAGGTTTTAAAGAGTTTTTCTCCAATTCCAAGACTTGATTCAGGAACATTGGTGTTTTTTACCTCTAAGGGGACATGATATAGGTGGTGATAGACCCATATGAACAATCAAATATCATGGTGACAAAATGAAGTGTAACATGAGGTATTTTGAATTAGTTCACAAAATTTAGGGATGAGTCACTTGGACCTCCCTACACTTCAACTTTAAACTCAGTTTTTGGTGGAACTACTCCTTCTCTCAAGGATTTGACCCCTGAGGTTGGGAGGAGTTTGTTTAAGGTCTATATCATGTAGTTTTTTAGTCATTTCATAGGTTGGAATTATTTGTATTTTGGCATATTGATCAGAGACTCTATTGTAATCATTTTGGCAGAAGATTAATCAAATTGTTGTAGCTATTTCTTTGGGATACCTGTGGTATGTTTGTCTAGCATTGTTTCTTCTTATGTCTCATTACGTTTGAATGTATTGTCTTCATAATTCATTTCACTTCTATTGTATCATCGCTTTCAAGTTGGGAAACAAAATTCATCTCACATGATTTGTTTTAGGGAAGTTTTCATAGTCTATTCATCTTTCTTTCAGTTTAGGAAGAATTCATCTTTCATGCTCTTCCTAGCTCCTCACTTGTCTGAATCATTCCATCCCAAGAACCCTAATGTGCTAACCTTCTTACCTACCTTTCCCCATTGAATGGAATGTAACCCTAATCATATTTGCCCTGACCTATCCTCTTTGACCTAATGTCCTCATCTAGAAACCCAATCAAACAAATCAAAACCCTTCTACATTTCATACCTAGCCTAAAACCCTAATTTATCCAGCCCTCTTGGCTGTGACCTTGTGGAGAGAGCCCTCCCCAGTTTGGTAGGGTTAGATACCAAGCCAAAATATTGGTCTGTGGTTACCTCTGTTGGTATTTCTTCTTCAGCCTTATAAATCTAGCAGAGTGATAACATACTTGTGTCATTTTTTGGGAAAGAAGTATTTATTTTCCCTGGGTGTATGACAAGAAATTTTGGAATTTGATCCTTTGGATGATAGGGTTAAGTATCAGAAAGGTTGATTCGATAATTGCAGTGCTAAGATTGTAGAGCTGGCTTCTAGAAGGTATACTAGAGAAAATTTTGATCCTGATCTAGTTGATCCAGTAGATGATCCAGAGAAGATCTTTCGAAGGCATAGATATCAAACTAAAGACATTCAGTCAGGACCAGTTCCATTGGTAAGATTGGTTTCTCTATGTGCTAAGCTACTTTATCTTGAAGATATACCGTATGATCTGAAATTTGAATTGTCATTGTTTAAACCAAAGTTTGAAACCTCTTTATTTGATATAGTATTTGACCCTTTAAGATTATTTGAGGTCAAGTCATTGTCTGAATTAGACCTTAGGCCTTTGAAAGATTGGTATTTTGAAGATATTAAGCCCAAATCTGACTTTGACATCAAAGATTGGATTAAAATTTACCATCAGGAGGAAATTTTTGTCTCAACTCAACCTCAATCTCAATCAATTGTAGTTTATTCATCTGCACCTTCGATCTCATCATTCATACCTACTACTTCAGAACCTACAACTTCTATTACTTTACCTATTCAACCAATCCCTCCTGTTGTCAATCCATTACTTCATTCAACAGGAATCATGGCAAGATTTTCCCCACTTATCTTACCATCCCAATTGAATGAATTACCTCAGGGTTATGGCTAAAGACTCCCCTTGTTTGATGAAAACTCCACCATATCTACAAGACAACATATTGGTAAGGTAATTGACTTCATAGATTTGGAGGAAGTCGATGCTAATAATGCAAAAATGAGTATTATAGCCCAGAGTTTCTTTGGAGATGTCAAAGTTTGGTTTAGGTCTCTCATTGCTAATTCCACTGCCACTCCAGACCAGCTCATTTATTTGTTTATAGCCCAGTTGGAGGTAAATAAAAATTACTTACAATTGCTTGTTGATTATGAGAACATTAAAATAAATCTTAATGAATCATTCCAAGATTTCAATACTCGCTTTAACAGGATTTAAAATGAAATTCTTGTTGAGATCAAGCCTCCTCCAAGCTTAGCTCTCATACATTATCCTGATGCATTTGATGCTGACATGGATTACCAATTAAGGGAAACAAATCCATATACACTGGAAGATATGAAAAAGAACGCGATCAGCATTGAAGAAAATCTGCTGAGGAAGAGAGCTAGAGCTAGGAATGAGAGGAGAGTCACTATTAACGATGAACCATCCACCTCATCTTTTGATGCAAAGATGGATAATTTTATAAGAACTATTGAATGAATGGTTGAATGGATGTCTGTCACGGAGAGACAACCTAAGGTCTAAAATCCTAACTATAGAGGACAAAAAAAACCTCAGTTAAGGATTAAACAGAGAGAACAGTGGGATCCTGAACAACCACCATAACGACAACAACAAATCAGGACACCCTTGCAGCAGAACTATGCTTAAGGATAAGAAGAAGATGAAGACAAAATTCTTGAGGAAAACCTCCTTTTCAAAGCTGATGATCTGCCTATGTTTTTTACCGAAAATGAGGAGTATTTTGAAAAGAAATATCAGCCTAAAGATGAAGATTTTATCCTTGCTAATGATCATGAATTGGAGACTGAATCAGATGATCACCAACGGGGGTAATTGAATGCACTTAGTTCAAAAAATAGATAGATGTCATTGAGGAGCAAATATGTGTCAGTTAATCCCATTCAGCAGAGAGCATCTCAACAAAAATACACTCAAACAAGGAAGAATCCTCCGAGCAATCAGAGTAAGGGAAAAGAGTCTGTGATCACAAATTAGAACAAAGAAAATCAACCATCCACGAGTTAAAGAAATAAGGAAAAGGATAATCATAAGATATAAGTTCCATCAAAGGACCATGTTGGACAGTGAGACATCGTCATTAAAGAGGTAGAAAAAACTACTCCTTTCAGTTTAGATACAAAAATTTCAAAGTTAAAAGTGTCTATCCCCTTAACCGAGCTTTTTAAGAACAACCAGTACAAGTCCCATGTTACCAAGATGCTTAAAGTAGATCCTTTTTCCGACATGGTAAATTCAAAGATGATTAGCCTGAAACTCATTTTTGGTCCTGCTATTGACGGTCAATTATAATATAGTGGGTTCCTCCTTTTTACTTGAGTCTAAGAATCGACCAGTGCATTTTACATAATTCCATGTTAGAATCTGGAGCCTCCCACAATCTAATTCCAAAAGCCATAATGGGGAATTTTGGCCTTGACATCACTCATCCATACCATGACTTCTACTCCTTCGATTCAGGTAGAGTTCGTTGTATTGGCCTAATTAAAGATTTGGTAGTCTCCCTAGAGCAGATTCTGGAAAAAAAAATTCTAATTGATGTGGTGGTAGCTGATATAGCACCACGCTTTGGCATGCTACTGTCAAGATCCTGGGGGAAAAATTATGAGGCACATTGCAATTAGAATTGTCTTATAAAACTATCCCCGTTTTCAGGAAATTGAGAAAATTGTATCGTGAAACTAAGATGAAATATATGATCCCAGGAAAATAAAAACCTAACAATCATCTGATAAACGTTGTACATGCAAATTTAGAGTCATTCATTTTGTTTAATGATAGCGGCTTAAATGATGTAGATAGCCAACTAGTATATGTAGAAGATGTTCCAGATATCCATGATTGTATTAGAGAAGTGATAGCAAAAGAAAATGTGAATCTGCCTAGCTTATCAGAAAAACAATCAGAGGAAGCATTGAAAAATTCAGAACAAAAATCAAATTAAGTAGTGAAAGATCCAGAACAACCATTGGATAAAGTGGAAGAAATTCTGGAAAAGCATGAAAATATAGTTCATAAAATTGAGCCAAAATAGAAATCAGAGTTTCAGCATTTGGAGGATGAGAATGGCTTATGGTCCATGGAATTTGATGGTGCCCTGGGAAAATATGGGGCAGAAATTGGAATCTCGGTTCACATCCCTTTTCATCAGTAGAATAAGGTCCCTACAAATGTAAGGTCGTGCTCTTATAAATTAGCTTTTGACTGCACTAACAATGAAGCTGAGTATGAAGCATTGATTACTAGCTTAAATATCATGAATAAAATGGGTACAAGAAGGATTGCAGTGTATGCTGATTCAGAACTTGTGATCAAGCAAGTCAAAGGTAAATATCAAGCTAACTATCCTCGAATGAGACAATATAGGAATTTTGTACTTGATATTTTGAAAATTCTTCAGGAGTGTATACTTACAGTGGTGCCAAGGAATCAAAATCTCATGGCAGATTTATTGGCTAAAGCTGCAAGAAATTCCAAAATCCCCATCTTTTCAAATAGGGCATTTGAGATTCATGTGAAGCATCGGCTCACTGTTCCCGATAACTTGCGATATTGGCAAGTTTTTTGGGATGATAATCAGATAAACATATTTCTCCAAGGTGAAGAAGAATTTGAGAATTGTTCTATAGATCAAATTTCTGATCAAGATGACCAAGATATCGAAGAAAATTAGATGGATATACTACATCTGAAGGACAACAATATTCCAAAAGGTCTCATACCTTTGGAAGAATTTTTTGAACAAGATGACGTAGCAAGGAAGCCTACATTGATGCCTATAGAAAAGGGTGTTGAAGATGTAAACATTGGGATAATCGATAAACCAAAGATGGTGAAACTATCCAAGTCCTTATCTCCTGAGGTAAAGGCTGAATATGTTAAATTACTTTCTAAATTTTATGATGTTTTTGCATGGGAATATGCAAATTTAAAGGTGTAAGAAAAGAGCATCATTCAACAAACTATTCTGATCAAGTCCGATAAAAAACCCTTTCGGAAAAATTTGAGAAGGATAAATCTTAGATTGCTGCCATCAATTGAAAAAGAGGTAAATAGAATTTTCAATTTCGGTATCATTGTCCCAATCAAATTCTCTGATTGGATTTCAAATTTGGTCCCAGTGAGAAATAAGACTAGAGAAATCCAGCTTTGCCTAGATTTCAGATTCTTGAACAAAGTGTCCCTTAAGGACAACTATCCACTTCCAAATATGGACCATATACTTCAAAGAGTTGTCGGTTATTTTTGGATGTCATTGTTGGATGGTTATTCATGCTACAACCAAATTTTGGTGAACGAAGATGATCAGGACAAGTCAAAATGTACTCCATCTTGGGGCACTTTCAAATATGCCAAAATGCCATTTGGTTTGAAAAATGCAGGGGCCACATTCCAACGAGCCATGGACATAGCATTCTCCAATGAAAAAGATGTTTTCTTGGTTGCTTACTTAGATGATTTGAAAATGATTTCACATTCTGATGATGAAAATTTGCACCATTTGAGAATTATCTTCGAGATATGCAGGAAGTCCGGAATATCTCTCAACCCAAAGAAAAGCCTTTTTTCCATGGAGGAGGGAAAACTCCTTGGTCACATCATCTCCAAAGATGGGATCCGGATTGACCCTTCCTGTTTTCAAGCAATACAACAAATTGATTTCCCTCGGAGCAAAAAGGAAGTACAAGCATTCAACAACAAGATGAATTTCTTACATAGATTCATTCCTAATTTAGCGGAACATCTTAGAGAATTGAAAAACATGTTGAAGAAATATAGTGATGTGAAGTGGTCTGAAGATGCCCAGAAATATTTCCATTCAGTTAAGTTTTCCTTGACTACTACACTAGTTTTGATAAGTCCTGATTATACTAGTGATTTCATAATATTATCATTTGCTTCTGAGCACACTATGGCAATAGTCTTGATGCAGAAAAGGGACAAAACAGAGCTACCAATTGCATTTTTTCGTCGCAATATCAGAAATGCAGCCCTTCGCCACAACATCATAGAGAAATAGGCTCTATCTTTGGTTAAAGTGCTGAAAGATTTCAGATTTTACATATTAAATTCACACACTCTTTCCTATGTACCTAATGTAGCTGTGAAAGAAGTTCTCATGCAGATAGACCCATAAGGTAGGAGAAGAATATGGATAGCATATTTACTAGAGTATGACCTTGAGATCAAGCCCACCAAGCTGATCAAAGGTCAGGGATTAGCCAAGCTCATGGCTGAGTCAAATCATCATGCTCTTGACATCAACTTGATTTCAGCTTTTTCTAAAAATGAAGAAGAAGTGAATCTCATTCAGGTATCCGATATATTTTTGTCATCTCCACGATATTCTGATATTGTCTATGTTTTGGAACACCTAAACCCTCCTGTAGGCATGACTAAGAGTCAAGGCAGATATATGAAACTCAAATCTTCAAAGTATTGCATATTGGAAATATCCCTGAGGTGTGTTGCTGAACTGTATGGTCGAAGAAGAATCAAAGGAAGTGATGAATGAATTCCAAAAAGGAGATTGTGGGGGCCACCTATATTAGAATACCACAACCAATAAAATATTGAGAGTAGGATTTTATTGGCCGACACTTTTTGCATATGTTTTCAAAGCAGTAATGAGATGCCACGAGTGCTAAGTTTTTCAGGGTAAGAGAAAGGTTCTCCCATTACCTCTACAACCTATTTCAGTCCATGAACCATTTCAGCAGTGGGACCTAGATTTCATAGGTAAGATTCTCCCAGCATCATCCACACAACATAATTGGATATTGACAACCACATATTACTTTAAAAAGTGGATTGAAGTGATCTCGACCAAGCAAGCAACAAATTCTGTCATCATTCAGTTGTTATAAACTAATATTTTGTCGCATTTTGGTTGACCTACTAAGATTATCACAGATAACGCGGTAGCATTCAAGTCTAAGAAGATGACTGAGTTTTGTGACAGATATAACATTAAGTTTTGATACTCCATAGCTTACTACCCGCAAGGTAATGGATTGGTGGAGTCCTCTAATAAGTCCTTGATCAATATCATTAAGAATATGTTGGAGGTGAATACAAATAATTGGCATAAGAAGCTAATTAATTCATTGTGGGAAAATCGGATGAGTAATAGGAAGTTTATTGTTATGTCTGCTTTTCAAGTTGTATACGATGTCAATACTATGTTTCCTTCATCATTAGCAGTCCTGGTAATAAAATTTTTGCAAGGATCAGGGACTGAGGAAAATGACATACAATTCTGTATTAATCAAATGATACACCTTCAATAGTCAAGGGATGAAGTATTTCAGGATACTTCAAAACTTCATGATAGGATATGTAGAAATTATACAACATGCATGTATATCTTGGATTCACCTGATCTAATAATGTACTAAAGTTAAATACTGAATCTCTTCTACAAATTTTTGCGAAATTAAAAAACACGATCGCTAATCACATGAACATGAAGAAAGATCAATCACACACAACAGATAATTTCCCAGGGAACACTTACAGCTAAAAACCCCACTATCTTCTATTGTGTATTAAGCATGGATAATGAAACAATTACATACAAAACTCTTCTCACAAGAGCCCTCCAGTACTCAGCTAATTGTCTCACACTGTCATATGCAATACTGAACAACACATAGCCAATTCTCAGCCTCCATAAAACCTGCCTTGCTTGCACAATCCTTGATGGTATAGATCCCTAAAAGATAGTAATTCTTGCCTGCCTTGAATGTGCAAGTATAATGGGCACTCCAATGGGATTTTGGTTCCATGTGTGCAACCCATTAATCCTACAATTGATAGTAACCTTCCCTTTCACCTTGAACTCAACTAGGTCTCCACTGGATCTGACATGCATGCAAATAATAATACTAAATCCTCAGTTTCATGTGAGATCACTGATTGTGAATTAATTAATATTTAATTAACTTGATCTCTCACTAGTGTATCCTCAGTTGCAACTAGAATAACTAAGTTTAACTCACTTAATTGAGTTAAATTGTTTACAAATTTCATTAACTAATGCACCACTGCACTTCGAACTCTGTTACAACTAGAATTACTCTACATGCCTCACCAACTACCTCTAACTCGAAATCCATTAGCTAACTAAATTTATCACTTTCAGTTAACTGATTCAAGTCAACATTGAGAATATATTACAGTTTAATGTCCATATTAATTAACAAATAACCAAAATAGACATGCACCCAAAAATAGCACTGTGGACCCTGCCCTAGTCTAGGTGCTTAATGAAACTAGGCGTGGGTGCTAAAATTTTCTTGTTGAATCTCAACGCTCCCTCTCAACAAGAAAGGGATTATCCTTCACCCTGATCCTGTCTCTATGGTATTCAAATTTTCTCCTGGTTAGCGCCTTCGTCAGAATATCTGCATCGTGATATTCCGTGGGAATGTACTGAAGTAACATTATCCTTCTCTGCACATAATCTCTGAGATGATGGTACCAGATATCTATATGATTGGACCTATCATGAAACACATGATTAATTGAGAGTTTAATGCAACTCTGATTATCACAATGAATCACTATCAGATCCATCTGAGAACCAAACAAACCTACCAATATCTTTCTCATCCAAATAGCCTCACATGCAGCGTGACTTGCTGCCATGTATTACGCTTCCGCTGAACCGAGTGCCACGTATCGTTGCTTCCTAATGTACTAGGAAATTGTTGTCGATAAAATGCTAAATATCCCTCTTGATGTGCTCTTTTTGTCCAATGGACTGCCAACCCAATCTGTGTTGAATTTTGCAACAAGAAACAATGAAATTGGCATCCGGAAATAACATCCTTGATCTTAGTGAAAATTAAGCACCTACACTAGGTGGGGCTCACACATGCTATTTTTGGGTGTATTTCTATTTATAGATGTATGTGCATAATATATTTATATAATGCATGTCTATTTATAGGTGCATGTCTATCTTTATTATACCTTAATATAGATGGATAAAAAATTGTAATCTATTCTCAATGTGGACTTGAAAATAGTTAACTGAAGTGAAAAATCAGTTAGCTAAGTGAATTTCGAGTTAAGAGGTTGGTTGGTGGGACACGCAGGTTGACTTGAGTTGTAACAAAGTGATTCTAGTTGTAACAGAGTTGGAAGTGCAGTGGTGCTTTAGTTAATGCAAGTTGTAAATCATTTTAACTTAGTTAAGTGAGTTAAAGTCTGTATTGCTAGTTGTAACTGAAGATACACTAGTGAGAGATCTAGTGAATTAAATATTAATTAATTCACAATCAGTGGTCTCACATGCAACTGATGTTTTTACTATTATTAACTGCATGCATGTCAGGTCCAGTGGATACCTAGTTAAGTTCTAGGTGAAAGAAAAGTAAACTACCAATTATGACATTATCCAGTTGCACACATGAAACCACACACACATTGGATGTGCCCGTGATATTTATGCAGTCAAGGAAGGCAAGGCAATCATTCATTCAGGGTTATTTACCATCAAGGATTGCGCAGTGGAGGAAGGTTGTCTAGAGATAGTAAATTGGCTAAGGAACTTGCCAAGTTTTGTATGACAGTGTGAGACAATTAGCTCATGTACCGAGGGATCTTGGATTGGAACTTTTTATGTAATTGTTTCGGGATCCATGATATAATATACAATAGAAGATAGTGGGGTTTTTAGCTATAAGATTTCACCGGGAAATTATCTGTCTCGTGTGTGATTGATCTTTCTTCATCATATTGTAATTCACGATCGTGTTTTAATTCTGCAAATATTTGTAGAAGTGATTATGTATTTAACAATAGCACATTGTTAGATCAGGATAATATAGGACATACATGTATTTTGTATAATTCTACATGGCATCAGAGCACATGAAATTGCAATAGTGAAGCAAAAGTTGAGTTTGTTGGTGGAAAGAATTTGAATTTGCAGAAAGACTTTCTTGGTACTACAACTGATTCAAGATCGAAATGGCTTTCAATGGCTTGAGGTTAGAGTATGCACTCGAGGGCAGCTCGAACTACATTTCTTGGAAGGACAATATGGAGGCAGTACTCGAAGACAATGGCTTGAAGGAATCCATTGACAATGATGTTCCTAAGCCTGCTTTGTCATATGCTGCAAATCTTGATGCATGGAAAAGGAAAGTGGCAAGGGCGAGAAGGATCCTGTTGGAGGGACTATGAGACCACATTGTCTCAAGCCTCCATGGGAAAGCCACACCATATGCTATGTGGAAGGCTTTGATGAATCTATTCCAAATCAGCAGCGACCATAGGAAATTGGCGTTCAAAGATAAACTCAGGAAGATCAAGATGGAAAAGAACGACAAAATTCCGGTATAATTAAAAAAGTTTGTCCAATGTCAGGATGAAATTGGGAGTGTAGGAATAACTATCGTTGATTATGATTTGGTGAGTTTGGCTCTCCTAGGACTTCCTAAGAGTTGGCACAATTATGAAGACTCTGTCAACGGATGATCTGAAATTGAACTTTTAGTTCTAACTCAGATTAAACTTTAAAACATGTATATGGAAAAATGATAAAAAAAAATAATTTAATTGAATGCTTTAATAAAATATGTTCAATAACATAAGCAAACATTCAAAAGAAAAAGAACAACACAATTGATAACGGATTTCACCCCCTGCACAGGGCTACCTCTCCGGATTCATCTCCAACAGGATGAATCAATCTATTGTCTTTCTGAATAGAGATAAATGTACATCGACTTTTACATCAAGGTGGCCAGCCGAGAACTCTCAGCTATACATCCATACTCTAAAAGACTCATGAGCTATCCAAGCTCTACTCGAAAATGAATTTTCCAAGCACTCAAAATCTCTCCTTAATCTCTTTTTCCTTACCTTCCCTGTACATAGAATGGCACTATATATAGCTCTTAAGAGCCCAAAAATAAGGAGAAAATATCTCAATCTCTACTTTCAAGGGCCTTATCCCCAAAACCTTAGGGATGAGAATAATCTATCAACTTCAATATGAATTTAGAAATTGAAATTTTGAATTGTTGAGGAAAAATCCTCTCAACATTTCAATTTCTATTTTACAAATATATGAGCACATTTAATTAAAAATAAAGACATCCTCAACCTAGGATTGACAGGAGTATATCTTCATAATGCTCCTTGGTTTGTCTAGATCCTCTTTGGATCAAACCTCCCCATTAAAAAAAAACTTTTAGTCCTCTAAAAATATTTTAAAAATTGAAGTCGATTCTGAATGAAGTCAATTCTTCCTGTGAATCTTGGAACAATTTTGTTTGCATTTGATGTAATCTTGCATGCTACCTTGTTGGAATAGATGTTGAACTTATGCATTGATTCTCCCTTCTCCATAACATGCTTTGAATGTTGCACCAAATTTTAACCAAAAAGGAAGATGAAATTGAATTTGTCATGCTGAAATCATATTGAAAACAACCTTGATTGCCCATAAATTCGCGTCAAGAGTCCATACAAAAAAAATCCAGTTGACTGCCAAGAAAGTTCCAAACAAAATTAATGGTGACGAATTATGGATCACATTTGCAATGCCAAAACTGAAGATATCCCAGGCATTTGATGCTATTTTTGCCAGAGCAAATCCAGTCACATCAAATCCACACCTGCAAATCGGGCTACCACAGCCCATCCTGAATTTGGAAACCACTTTATTGCTGGTGTAATGGATCAACAAAATCTCTGTGTTTTCCAACATTGGGTATGGATGTGGGCCTGCAAATCGATCTGAATATATAATGTGTGGTTTCTACATTTATGACCCAATCACGAATTGCCTCTGAAGTCGCATATTTTAGTGTAGCTATAATAGAATGTACTAGTCGCACCTCATATACCCAATGCAAAACCCCTCCACAGGACTCGATCACATGGATCTAGATCGATCCATGCAAATTACACCAACGAGCAATAGCTCTCTGGTACAACCTCCATGCAAGCTGGAAGAAATCTCCTCTGCCACCTGCCACGGGGCTCCTATGGTGCGTGCTCATGGGCTCAAATCTCACAACCGATCCATAACACCTTCTCCTACGAAGCCAATTCACAACTACCTTCTCCTACGAAGATCCAAATCGCAGTGCGTAGGCAATCTGTAGGATTTTGATTCTGCTGCCTTTCACTTTCATTTGTAGAAGGACACAATCCCACTCCAGCAGGTCCGTAGAGCATGTCTGTAACTGAAGCATCACAGCGCCATGAATCCTCTGCTTCTGCTAGACATGAAAATCAACTCACATCATATTTTTGGTCAACGTGGGGCAACTTGGAGAGCTAAATGGCATTAACAGGAACAATGGGCAGGTGCGTTACTTTGTATCTCTGAATCGCCATCAACATTCCCTCCATTGTAAATTTGGGCAAAATGACAATAGTTGCCCCTATTGTTGAGCTCACACACACAAGTATTGAATCCATACATATGAAACAATAGAATGAAACACAGATACACATATTTGCACGATCCCATAAGCGTGCGCAGTATGGAGGTCATGGAAATCATATTTCTGTGAGTGGAAACAACTCCTTTGCTCCGGCCTATGGTGCCCGATGAATAGAGCATCACTATTATAGAGTCCTGATGGAATTTCGTTGGTGGTTTTTTAGCTGGATCTGATTTTAAAATATTGGACAGAGACGAGATCACAGGGGGATCATATTTACCGGATTGTTCATGGGTTCCAATCATAACAATCCTTACATTCAAATTGTTGAACTTCTGGAGGAGTTGGGGAGTAGTGAATACAAGAACGGGTAGTGAATCCTTGATCTGTTTCTGCAGCTCTAAAGAAGTGTACAACAGATTTGCAGTGCTCACAACTACGCTGGTTGACATTATCCCATTGCTACTATAGGGAATCAAAAGAAATTAAGCGATACGATCAATACAATGTCTCTGTGTTGGACGCCCAATTGATGCAATCCAACTGCAACTGCCATTACCCCGAGCACCTAAGATGTGAATAGGTGATATGAGTTCTAGTAATAGCATCCACAAGTGTTATTTGGTTTCCGGGCTAGTGTCTCGACAAGACAAAGGTGGGCACGCCCAGCAGATCATCATGGTGAGGGATCTCTGCGGGCTTTCGCTTGCTATAGAAGACACCATTTGTGTTGCAGTAGCCACTTTGTGGATCAATCTCCATATTTTTTTGCTAGGCTACTTCTTCAGGAGAAGCTTCATATTTCTGCATTCATAGTTATCACCTCTCTGTGGTAGACCACCCAAAGTGCCATCTCCACAATCAACCCAACAATTTCGACAAACATTTGGATCGCATTCACAACCAGCAACAAAGCATGGGCATTGTCGACTTCGACATTTACTCTTCACACAGTGAAATCCTCAGAAATTATTCTTGCAACCTTTCAATTATTCGTAAACGTGGCCAGCCTTTTGGATTGGTTTCCAACATTTGCAGAACTATGCCTCTTGACCTACCACTGATCATGCCACTAAATCTTCATTTCTGTTGATGAAAGCATGGAACCAACTCTCAGCGGATCTAAACAAACGTTCCAAACACAGGTTTGCATATCCTCCACCATACTTCCGCTGCAGATCTTGACAACCAGAAGCCACCATGCTATACGTCGGGTTTAACACTACTCTCACGCAGAGATCGATCACACCTCCGCCGATGCCAACTCGGCTCAGAATGATGATGGAATGATGAAAAACTTAAAAATTGCTGAAATAGATTCCAGTAATGTCAAAGCCTTTGCATCCAGTGTCAGAAAAGAAAAAACACAACCATATTATTGTCCACCATTTGTACCATAGAATCGTTTGGATTAGACATCCAACAGGTCGTCATCTGTTGTTGTTTCAGCGAGTTTGGAATGCAATCCCACTGTTCAAAGATCGACAAAGATGCGAAATCTTTAGAATATACGCAACTTATGAATGAATGGTTAGGCCTATGATTCGACCTTCAATCAGAAGAAAATCGGCCTCAATTGGAGTAATCAGACTCAACCAAAGAACAAAAAACACTGGTGTAAACTGCAATACACCATGTCAAAGGATGAGAAATGTGGAGATCGAATGACAGAGCTCTCCTTGCACAAATTATCTATGGATGCTACAAACAACGTCCTGCCCTGGGACGACATCGTAGACCACCTGAATTTCACCTTCAGTGGCAGGGCCTTTGCAATCCAGAGACCCATTAATTTTCTTGTGCTTGTTTCTTGCAAGGAAAACATTATGGATTTCCTTAGAATCAATAAAATGATTTTCCTTGGCATCAACATCTGAAAACAAAAATTCATTGTTCAAGTAACTAGAAAAGGATGGTTCCATGGCAACAGCTCCAATTTCAAGATTTTCTGGCCCACATTCCATAAGTTGTATGGAAAAGCGAGTAGGATTTGATATACATTCAAATCGATATATATTCTCATCATGTAGATAAATACAGGTGTTTGCATGATACACGATGTCTATGAATCTCTCTGGTACCCTTGACCCTTCATAAAGATGTAGCTGAAGGAATTTATTTTCCATCTCATCTGACAGTTCATATTGTTCCTTTGAAAGTTCTATCTCAATAATATCATAGTTTCAACATACTTTTCATGCAAAAACAAATTTTGGGAAGAATATATATATATATATATATATATATATATATATATAAGAATAAATGATATCCATTGCTTACCAAGCCAGGTGAATGGATTTTGTTTGATTGGCTTTGTTTCATCATGAATATTGTTTGCTTGTGCTTTTGTCGCAGGTTCCTTTCGCAAATTCGGAAGATAGATTTGCGAGAATTGTTTATTCTGCTTGTGTCGAAGCTCTAGATGTAGATCCCAACAATTCCCCTTCTGGTGCCCATTTCTTCCACAATGAACACAAAAATGCACTCGTCGATTCCTTGGCAGAAACTATTTCAAACCTTGATCAGGAGAATAAGATTTAGCTCTTCTCTTAAAGTGCTCATCTCTTCGTGGCGACTGCTTTCCATCACCATTACCACCATGATTTGAATTTCTTGCCTCTGTAGATTTGGAACTCTCCACAATTTCTGTATAGCCCAATCCTGCCTTATGAGGTTGTCTCTTCACCACAATAGGATTAATGCTACCTTGACCATTAACCCCAAGGCCTCTTCCGTCGTATCCCATCTTGGTCAATAATTTCATACCAATCCCTTTGGTATGATTTTCAAAATCTGCAAACAATGCATCATTAACATCCTTATTAGAGGGTATAGAAAATGAAATACTTCGTACCTCCTCGGACACTTTATTATATTCTTGATTCTTTGTCGATGACGAAGTAGAAGATGATGCTCCATGAGAACTACATTTCTCACATGGCTGATAGAAATAATCCTTCAATGGCTCTTTCAAAACATTCTATCCTTTGTGGCTTCGAGCAATCTTTTCAGCTTGAGATTCTCCTCTCAAAGTGCTGAATTACTCTCTTCCAATTCATTTATCTGCTTATGCAACTGAAAATCCTTGTACATTTATTTTACCATTTCTGTCATGGTTAATAAATTTTTCCAATTTTGTTGAAGAAAGGAATCAATAGATGACATTTTGAATCAAAACGATTTACCTTCTCCTTCTTCTGCTTGTCTGAGCTAAAACTAGAAGATGTACCCACTAAACCAGATAATGAACTAAGCTCTGATACCAAACTTGATCTAAAATTGAACTTTTAGTTCTAACTCAGATTAAACTTTAAAACGTGTATATGGAAAAATGATTTAAAAAAATCAATTAATTGAATGCTTCAATAAAATATGTTCAACAACATAAGCAAACATTCACAAGAAAGAGAACAACACAATTGATAATGGAGTTCACCCCCTCCACTGGGCTAACTCTCCAGATTCATCTCCAACAGGACGAATCGATCTATTGTCTTTCTGAATAGAGATAAATGTACATCAAATTTTACATCAAGGTGGTCAGCTGAGAACTCTCAACTATACATCCATACTCTGAAAGACTCATGAGCTATCCAAGCTCTAAGCTATCTTTTCTCAGAAGTATCCAAGCTCTGCTCGAAAATGAATTTTCCAAGCACTCAAAATCACAACTTAATCTCTTTCTCCTTACCTTCCCTGTACATAGAATGGCATTATATATAGCTCTTAAGAGCCCAAAACTAAGGTGGAAATATCTCCTTATCTCTTATTTTAAGGAGAAAATAATTCTCATATCCCTTAAAATTTTCTCATGAGATTTCTATGGAGGAAATATCTCAATCTCTACTTTCAAGGGCCTTATCCCCAAAACCTTAGGGATGAGAATAATCTATCAACTTCAATATTAATTTAGAAATTGAATTTTTGAATTGTTGAGGAAAAATCCTCTCAACATTTCAATTTCTATTTTACAAATATATGAGCACATTTAATTAAAAACAAAGACATCCTCAACCTAGGATTGACATGAGTATATCTTCATAATGCTTGTTGGCTTGTCTATATCCTCCTGGATCAATGGACGAGAAATTTTTTTGGATTAGGAACGACCGTGGTTGGATTTGGTGCAGGAGGAGTTCAGGCGGAACACCAGAGATGGCTCTTCATCAAAACATGATGATGAAGAGGATTGTGCTTTGGTTTCCAAGGTGAAGAAGGGAAAGGGGAAGAAATTCCATTCTAAATCTAAGGCCGGTGAAGATGGCAAGGAGCACATCATGTCCAAAGTGAAGTGTTTTCACTGTCACGAGCATAGACATATTGCCACAAATTGTCCACAAAAGAAGAAGATCAAGAAGGCCGTTGGAGCTACAGTTGGTGAGGCCCTTTCCTCGTAATTTGAGCTTGACTTCTCACTTATTGCATGAATGGTCTCAAGTGCAATGAGTTCGATGTGGTACTTGGATAGTGGTGCATCATTCCACATGAAGGGAGACAGAGGAATTTTCAGTAGCTTGGAGGAGAAGGACCTCCAGATGCATTTATAAATGGGTGATGAAAAAAGGTATAACGCTACCGGGATTGGCACTATTTCTTTCCAAAGGAAGTCAATTAAACCCTTGTTTTTAAAAGATGTAATGCATGTACGAGGCTTAACAAAAAATTTAGTTTTAGCTGCAATGTTGGAAGATAAAGGCTATGATGTGGTCTTTAGTGAAGGTAAAGCCTTCCTTCGGCATAAAGCCACAAAGAAATTCAAGAAGATTGGGATTCGTATGAAGAATCTCTATAGACTTGATGTATATGTGATTTCTACACAGCTTAAAACTATGGGGAAGTGTGAGAAAGCCATGCAATTGACCCTTAAGAGGGAGCTAGATTTGCATGCAGGTAAAAGTGAACCTCAAGATGTGGAGCAGCCAGATGCAGAGGATCATGGAGTGGGAGAAACCACTCATGCAGAGAAATTTCGAGCCAGATGGGAAGAGGGAGTGCATGCAAATATACCACCAGGTGTGAGGTGGGGCGACATCAATGAATAATCCCAAAAGAAATTTTGGGCAGGATTCATTGAGATGGTGTGGATCTCATGAATTGAACATGGCTACGAGAAGCCCACAAAGCAGCAGCAGAAGGATCATTGGATTGATGCAGTCAGATGTCGTGAGGAAATTAAATCAAAGTGACAATTTCGGATACTGGAGCGTAAAACAGAGTTGGCAGCAAGTGCAGAGTGCATGGAAGCAGGTGTCAGCAACACAGTGGATCCTGAAGACATGTGCAGTAGCTTGCAAAAGTCAGAAGACTTTGATGAAAGATTCATTATATTGATTCAGTTGTTTGGAGGCTATTCAATTTCAGAAGTGTTGCATGTAAAGGTTGCATGGCACATGCATGGAGTTGCATGTCGCATGCATGGATTTTCATGTCGCATGCAAGGACATTCCTTTCTTGTTGAGAGGGATTGTTGAATTTTACAACAAGAAAGAGTGAAATTGCCATCCGGAAACAAAATCCTTGATCTTAGTGAAAATTAAGCACCTACACTAGGTGGGGCCCATGCAGACTATTTTTGGGTGAATGCCTATTTATAGATGTATGTGCAAAATCTATTTATAGAATGCATGTATATTTATAGATGCATGTATATCTTTATTATCCCTTAATATAGATGGACAATAAACTATAATCTATTCTCAATGTGGACTTGAAAATAGTTAACTGAAGTGAAAAATCAGTTAGCTAATTGAATTTCGAGTTAAGAGGTTGGTTTGTGGGACATGCAGACTGACTTGAGTTGTAACAGACTGATTCTAGTTGTAGCAGAGTTGGAAGTGATGTGGTGCATTAGTTAGCTCAAGTTGTAACTTAGTTTAACTCAGTTAAGTGAGTTAAGGTCAGTTGTGCTAGTTGTAACTGAAGACACACTAGTGAACTAAATATTAATTAATTCACAATTAGTGGTCTCACATGTAACTGATGTTTTTACTATTATTAATTGCATGCATGTCAGAACCAGTGGAGACCCAATTGATTTCTAGGTGAAAGGGAAGTAAACTATTAGTTGTGACATTATCCGGTTGCACACATGCAACCACACACACATTGGATGTGCCCATGATATTTATACAGTCAAGGAAGGCAAGGGAATCATCATACAGGGTTCTTTACCATCAAGGATTACGCAGTGGAGGCAGGCTATTTGGAGACAGTAAATTAGCTAAGGAACTTGCTAATTTTTGTATGACAATGTGAGACAATTAGCTCATGTATTGAGGGCTCTTGGATTTGAGCTTTGTATGTAATTGTTTCATGATCCATGATATAATATACAATAGAAGATAGTGGGGTTTTTAGCTATAAGCTTTCCCTGAGAAATTATCTGTGTTGTGTGTGACTGATCTTTCTTCATGATATTGTAATTGACGATTGTGTTTTAATTCCACAAAGATTTGTAGAAGTGATTCTTTATTTAACAGTAGCACATTATTAGATCAAGAGAATCCAGGACATACATGTATTTTGTATAATTTCTACAATATTCATCCATGAAGCCATGCAGCTTCACTCCCTCTGTCTGTTTGTACCATATACCATACTCTGATGTTCCCCTCAGGTATCTCAAGAAATGCTTCCCCGCCTTCCAAAAGAGCTTGGTAGGCTTAACCATAGCTTGACTAAGCTAGTTAAATGCATAGAAAATGTCCGGTCTCGTGTTCACCAAATACATCAGTCAACCCACTAACTGCTTGTAGACAGTAGCATCCACTACCTCTCCAGAAGTAGCATCCTATTTCTTCCAATTTCCTGGAAGAGGAGTATCCATGCGTTTTTAGTTCTCCATGTTAAACTTACCCAGTATCTCCTTTGCATACTTTCCTTGAGACACAAAAATTTCACCATCCCACTGCCATATTTCCAATCCAAGGAAATAATGAAGGAGTCCCATGTCCTTCATTTTGAGCTCCCTTGCAAGATCCTCCTTGCATGAGTGTATCAACTGCTCATCACCAATCAAAATTAGATCATCGACATATAGAAAAATGATCAATAGCTTAAACTCAACCACAATGTGGTACATTCCTGCATTTGCTTCACTTTTGGTGAAGCCCAATCCGGTGAAATAACTGTCTAGCTGAGTGTACCAAGAACGGGGTGATTACTTCAACCCATACAGTGCTCTTTTGAGTCTGCACACATGCGACTCACTTTTGAAAATTTTGGCACCTTCAAGCTGCTCTATGTACACCTCTTCCTCAATGATCCCATTGAGAAACACAGTTTTCACATCCATCTGATGAATTTTGAGATTCAACAAGATGATGAACTTAGTGAAAAGAGTCGCCTTCACTAAGTGGGCCCGTAGGCTATTTTTGGCGCAAGTCTATTTTTAGACATGTCGATCATATTTCAGAAGTTGCAGGATGATATTTGTGGATGGTTGATCAAGTTGAAAAATAGATGAAATTCTATTTTTAGAATATTGGGCGAATTCTATTTATAGATCGTCAATCTAAAAATATATGCATGTTGATTATTATTAGCTCTTAATAATAATCGGACTCTAAACAACAACTTATTCTCTTGGAGCACTTCAGTTCAATGCACAGATGTGGCACAACAGCTGACAGAAGGAATTACACTATTCCTGAGGGTTTACTAGAGCTATTGCATGGAGGACTCAGTGAGAACTCAAGTGGCAGAGTTATGACACAGTTGGAAGAAGTAGTTATGGAGTTGTATTTAGTTTAACTCAGTTAGACTCAGTTGAGCTAGTTGTATCTAGTCTAACTGATTGATACACTAGTGAGAGTGGAGTGAATTAATTAGTTAATTAATTCACAAATAATAACTCATTAATCAACTAAACAATACAATAGTTAACTACAGTGCATGGCAGTTTTAGTGGAGACCAGTGGAGAGATAGGTGAAAGGGAAAGATAGACTATCTGTTGTGACTATTAGTGATGCATTGATTGCATCAAACACACAATGGAGATGCCAATGAGGATTGTGCAATCAATCCAAGAGTAATTCGAATTCATTCAGAGCTATTCTTCAGCAGAGATTGTGTAGTGGAGGCAGGCTAGCAGGTGGAAAAGATCGGTGCATGGATTTGCAAGATTAGGCCTGATTAGTGTATGACGATTTTACTGTACTGAGAGCTTGTGATAAGCTTTGTATGTTTGTATGAGATTTTCATATGATCTCCATGTTACATAATATATAGTTGGGGTTTTCATCTTCAGGCTTTCGCAGTGAAAAACTGTGTTATGTGCGATTGAATATTTTTGTTTATACTTCACATGTGTGTGCAATTAATTTTTTTGAAAAATATTAACAAGTGGAATAGATTCAGTATCTTGCATAAAGTTAAATAGTGTGAGATCAGGTGGATCTTGGACATATGCATGCTTATTGTATATAATTTCTACAATGAATGCTCCAACCCATTTGCATTGAGAGTGCAAGGATGGATCTTATGGAAGAGTACCTTGCAACAGGTGCAAAAGTCTCATCATAATCTATCCCCTTGATCTGTGAGCATCTCCGGGACACAAATTTGGCATTTTATTTCTCCACACTCCCATCAAAATCTTGCTTAACCTTGTAGATGTATCTTGATCCAACCACTGATTTGTCGACCGGTCTTGGGACTATCTCCCATGCATTGTTCTTGAAAATGGAGTCATACTCCTCCACCATTGCATCAACCCAACTTGGTTGTTGTACTGTTTCCTAAAAGGAAGATGGTTTAGTCACAATACATTTTCTCATAAGAGCCATGTATCCAGTAAATCGGTCAGGAGACTGTCTCTGCCTGCACTGTGAAGTAAAATTCGAATTCTATCCAGTCACAAACTCAGCTCCTGCTTCACTTCTGCAATTTCTTGTGCTCCGATACCATGTAGAAATTATACAACATGCATATATATCTTGGATTCACCCGATCTAAAAATGTATTGAAGTTAAATACCGAATCGCTTCTACAAATATTTTGTGGAATTAAAAAACACAATTTCTAATCACATGAACATGAAGAAAGACCAATCATAGACACCACAGATAATTTCTCAGGGAAAGATTATTTCTAAAAACCCCACTATCTTCTATTGTATATTAAACATGGATCATGAAACAATTACATGCAAAAATCTCCTCACAAGAGCCCTCCAGTACTCAGCTAATTGTCTCACATTGTCATATGCAAAACTAACTAACACATAGCCAATTCTCAACCTCTAGAAATCCTACCTTGCTTGCGCAACCCCTGATGGTATATATCCCTAAAAGATAGGAATTATTGCTTGCCTTGAATGCGCAAGTATCATGGGCACTCCAATGGGTGTTTCGTTGCATGTGTGCAAGCAAATAATCTTACAAATGACAGTCAACTTCCCGTTCACTTATAACTCAACTGGGTCTCCACTGGATCTGACATGCATGCAACTAATAATAGTAAATCCTCAGTTTCATGTGAGATCACTAATTGTGAATTAATTGATATTTAATTCACTTGATATCTCATTAGTGTATCTTCATTTACAACTAGCCCAAATGAGTTTAACTCACTTAACTAAGTTAAAAAATTTACAGCTTACATTAAGCAATGCACCACTGCACTTAAAACTCTCTTACAACTAGAATTACTCGATATGCCTCACCAACTACCTCTAACTTGAAATCCACTAGCTAAATGAATTTATCACTTTCATTTAACTGATTCAAGTCAACATAGAGAATAGATTACATTTTAATGTCCATCTTAATTAAGGGATAACAGAAATAGACATGCACCCAAAAATAGCACTGTGGGAGCCACCCTAGTCTGGGTGCTTAATGAAACTATGTGTGGGTGCTAAAATTTTCTTGTTGAATCTCAACAGGATAAAGAAGATTTATGATAAAAAAAACTAAGGAAGACAACTTCAAGATAGGAGATGTGGTACTCTGCTGGGATGCCAGAAATGAAGAGAAGGGTAAGCATGGAAAATTTGAGAATCTATAAAAAGGGCCATATCAGATTTCAACTTATCGAGGATATAATTCTTATTTGCTTGAGGAGATGAATGGAAAAGAGTGTTTAGGAGGACCAGTTAATGGTAGGCTCCTGAAACACTATATTTTTTGAAACAAATTTCTCAATCAGTTTTCCATGTCATTGTAAATATCAGTTACATTTTCTACAAGTGTTAAGTAGAGAATCTCTGGAGTTCGGAGCCTAAAGTGAAGGCCATGGAGCTTCACATATTTTCTTCCATTTTAAAAAAAGTTCAGTTTTCAGTCAAGTCAGAATTGAGTCAATTTCCAGGCACTTGAGTTTGCATTGACTTAGTCTATTTTTTTGAGTTATTATTTTTCATTGATGTTATTGTTTGAGTTTTTTGACCGTATTGGCCCAATGGAAGAGGCACTGATTTTCAAAATCCAGAGTTCTGTGGTTCTTGATACCTCTTTCAGAGCTATCAAAAATTTACCCAAAACCCCTCAAAATTTGATAATTTAATGCTGATGATGTGGCTAGGCATGAAGTGAGGCTTTAGGCATTATTTCAAGCCTCCTTTCCTCTTCTTGCATGGTCAAAGCCTCAATTTTTGCATTGGCTCTTTTGAGCTTGGACTTTGTAATTTTGTCTCTTTGGGCATAGTGCTTGACATTCTTCCTTAGTATGTCATTATCTCTATTTACCTTCTCCAAAGCTTCTCTAGGTATTGGTTAGCTCTGTCAAGCCATGGCTCCCGGTTTTCATTGATTACCATTGCAAATTGTTCATTCAAGGCGAGCTCATTAGAAAGCTCAACCTCTTTTTTCCTTTCTAGTGCGAGAGCTCTTTTCAGCCTTCTATTCTTAGGCCTTCTCCTTGGCACTTGTTTTACTGCCTCATCTATTACACCATATTTTTCAAGTGTCTATTCAAGAAAAAATTTGGCTTTTTCTGCCTCTCTTTGATCTTTGATGAATATGACTTCATCAATGACATGTTTTTTTTTCAGTGGTTGGTTTTCCTTCTCAAGAAAGTCAATGACAAATTTAGACCTGTCAATACTAGTTTGAATCTCTCTAATCTTGGCTTCTTTCTCCTTGATGATTATGCTAATGATCTCATCATCATCATGCTCATCTAGGTTAACAAGATCAAAATGTTGTTCTATCTCATGGAGGTCCTCCTCCTCATGTCTAATTTATGCTTGTCATCTTTTGCTTCCCCTTTTATACCTACTTTATTTATGTAGAAGGTAAGGCCCCTCCCACAATATGTGGGGTAAATACTTGCTTGTGACCTCTCTGGTATGTTTTTTCCAATGGCTCTATCTCAACCTTCTTAGTCCTTTGAGGCTCAGTGATTTTAGCTCTGTTAGGTGATCTATCCTCAATGTGGGATGGAGATGATGGTGGTGAAATAGATGAACAAGGTTGTTATGATGATGCATGCATGAATTGTGGGTTGAGATGGAGGAATGGATGTGGAAGGATGAGATGATGAAGGTACATCTTGGGCATGTTGAATAGGTGGAGCCGTGAACATGTCATTAGCTATGAATGAACTCCATGGAATTTCAATTGTTTGAGGTGATGGAGGACTATGATTTTGATGAGGGAGTGGTGAAAAAGACTTTGCATTTGGTGTTCATAATCTCTCTTTTGGGAAATAAATGTTATCTCGTTAATGCTCCGGAGGAGAAAATAAGGTATGTTAAGCATCTTGACCCTTGTGAAGTTCATAAGTAGCCGGATGTGATAGGTATAAAGTCTAGAGAACCTACCTTCATAAGAAAAGTATTTCATGATGATTTTCATCATGGGAGCATATCTCTCCAAGAGATAAGAGAAACGAAAAATCCTCTTTATTTCATTCTTGTATCTAGGTTTAATGTATGGTTGATAATATTTCTCCTCTGAGTCTGTTTTCTTGAACCATTTTTCAAAACATTCGAGATTCTAGTGGCATCGGATATGATGGCAATGGAAAAATGTGAAAGTGACACCAGCAAGGGTTACTTGGTTGTCATGGAGATTGGAGACAAATATTCTGGTCAACATAGGATGATGTTGGGCCCATTGTACTTTCTCATAAAATTCAAAACAACCTACATGCTTAAAGCATGTCACAGTTATGGGAGATGCCATGAGTTCCCCAGTATTTGTTGGCTCAAGTCTAAGGATTATCCCTCCTTTTCTTGAATTTTTCTCCTTTCTTTCTTCTCCCTCACTGTAGTTTATGTTTTTTTCTTCTTCCATAGGTGTCTTAGTATGAAACCCTAGGGAGATGTAATGATAGTGGAATTTAGGTAAAGGGAGTGAGGAATAGTGTGAGGAAATTTAGGGAGACAGGGGAAGGGATTTTTGATTTGAGGGAGGTGAAAGGGAGTAGGAATGATGAGGGAATTGGAAAAGGGAATTTAATTGTAGTTTAGGGATTTTGTAAGCCTAGGCAAGTGAGTAGCCTAGGTTTTAGGGTTTGGGGATGAAAGGTTTAGGGAAAAATGATTATGTGATATAGGGAGTAAGGATAGGGTAATTATGATGTGGGAAGGGAATGAAAGTTCTAGGGAGTGAAATTTGATATGCAATTAGGGTTTAGGGAATGATACTAGGGTTTCAAACTTAAAAATAGACACCAACTCTTTAAACAAGCTCAAACACCAACAAATTGACTTGATGAGGAGAGGAGTGGTGCTAATGGTAACTTAATTGATTGTTGGAGGCTGTGGAGTGATTTTGCTGAAGATTTGAAGGTGATAGCATAAGTTTTCGAGTTTGCTGTAGAAAACGGGAAAACATGCAGCGCAAAGAGGAAATGCACAGTGCACTGAAGAAACACACATCACACTAAGAAAACACGCAACGCAAAGAGAAAACGCGCATTGCAACCTCTGTTTTGTAAAATTTCGCCCTCAAACTTGATAATTATGATTTTGCTGAGGTTGCTCAAGGATAGATGAGACAAATGAAGTTTTTTTTTGATGTCATGAGGGTTTATATACTTGAGTGAATTTGATTTTAATCCTTTGAAACCCACTTTGCTAATGTTTCAAATTTCACTTTTAAACTTTGTACAATACCCTTACACTTATGAACTTTTCTATTTGACATTTAATCAGTGGATGAATTGATAACTCTTTCACTTTGACATGTGCTTGTTTGGCAAGTGGAACTAAGTTGGAAGCTTGGGAAATAGGTACTTATTACATCTAATGAACATAAAATTACATAAATTAAAAATAAAATTACATCTCTGTTTTTGAAATAAAATTACATTTTAGAATGAAACTCACACTTGAAAGTAGAATTACAACTTTGAAATCTATTTTTACATGCTTGAAAACCCTCTTTAAATGATAAAGGGATATTATTTGGATCACTCTCATTACTTTGCTGACCTTATGCAATGAAATGGTGTTTTATTTAGACCTTGGAAAATGTAAACCTAGAGACCTAATGAAGACCCTGAGTGACCAGAATTCATGGTGACCCGACTGACATAATGACATGATGAAATGGTCTTTCATGATTGAAGTATGCTCAGCAAGACATGAAGGTGGGCTAGCAAGTATACATTTTTGAGGAGTGATGTTTTTTTACTAGGACTACCATCAGTGAGTAAATTTTTTTGAATGAAGAGCTTGGTGGAATGACAAAAATTTCTGAGTGAGCCTCCTAAAATGATATGAAAATAGTATTTTTGATCACTGAGGGTAGTATGCAAATACTGACACTAACAACACCTATAACCTTTTCTTTTCGTTGAGTACCCCAAGAAGATTCCTTCATTTTCCCTAACATCAAATTTTCCCAATTTCTCATCATTAGTTTTAATATAACACTTACTACCGAACACTTTGAAGTGTTCAATTGGAGTTGGTTTTCCATGCCATACATCATAAGGTGCCTTGTCACAGTTAGGTCTGAGATGTGACTTGTTCATTATGTGAACCACTGTGTGAATAACTTCGGCCCAATAGGTTGCATAATTTCTCTAGCCATTTGTTGTACTAACTTGTTATACCTTTCAACAACTCCATTCTTCTAGGGTGTTTCGGTAATGGTATATTTCCTCATTATTCCATGTTCATCACATAAATCTACAAATTCGTCTGATGTAATTTTTTCTCCTTTGTTTAATAGTATGCACTTTATCTTGTTGTATGTTTGGTTCTCTTCTAACAATTTCAAGACCTTGAATTTCTCAAATGCATATGATTTATTTCTTAAGAAGGATACCATGTTAGCATGGAATAATAATCAATCACTAACATGAAGTAACGCTCACCTCTAGGTGTTTTTTTCTAGAAGGCCCACACATATCCATGTTTATTAGTTGTAGTGGATTGTTGGTTGATAGTCGATCTTTATCCTTAAAAGGAACACGAGCGTGTTTCCTCGTTTGGCATAACTTGCAGATATATTTGTGTGGCTTTGTTAGCTTAGGAAGGTCTCTTACATCTCCCCCATTGTTAAGTTTGATGACATGGTCAAAGTTGAGATTCCCTAGTCTTCTATGCCACAAACAACACTCATCTTGTTTTCCTAAGTAACATTCTTCACTTTATTCGTTTATAACATATACGTTTTTTCTGTTTGGATTCCTTTGGCCAGTATATTTCATGTTGTAGTTGACCTTATTTTACAATCCTAAGCCCTAAAGATAACATCATATCATTTATCGCACATCTGAATCACACTTAGCAAGTTATATTTTGTTTCATCTATGAATAATGCATCATGTGCCTTGCCTCAATCATTATTCAAGCTTATTGTACGTTTTCTCTTTATTTTTCCTAGTGCATCATTGTCGAAGGTGACATTTTGATTTATTTTCATTTAGAGGAAATAACTTGCTCTTGTCTCTAATCATATGTCTGGAGCAATCAATATCCACACACCACTAACTATTTTGGTTATAAGTGTAGAGAAATAGGCCACACCTACGCGTTTTCTTCACTTCATTTTTGCTTTTCCACTGCATGGGTTACTTTGTCCTGTGATTTTCCTAATACCGTGGTATGAAGTTTCTGAGTTGACATTCATAAAACTTATGTCCAAATTTGTAGTAATATAAGCATTCAGAGACATGAAAAAGCAAGGAAAATGGGTTATTGTTCATGCTTATGCTTGTTCTTGCATTTACAAATCTATTGCTGACTAAAAAAACTTGACTTCTTATTTCTTCCCTTTTGATATATGCTCTATAGTTCACAACATTGCAGCCAATTTTTTTGCATAAATAACAATATCCATATAAAAAATCCTTGACATATTATAGTGTTTCCTTTGGAAGAAATAAGGCCTCTAGTAACTCATTTACTGCGTGTCAAATCTTATTGTTCATTGTTGCTGAGCAAGCTCAGTCCTTTTTTGAATCTTTTGTTTTTGTTGAGTGGTGTTGTTCCTTTGTTGACGTTAAGGTGCATTATTCCCTTGTTGTTTTTTAGGTGTGATATTTATATCTTTATTCTTTAGCTGCCAATGGTCATCATTATCTCATGTGACAACTTTGACAAAATTAATGGTATTTTTATCCTCTATCTTCTTCTCACTAGTTTCTCCTTCATAATCCAAACTAGCTTTCATAAGAGGAGATCTCTGAGAATTTAGTATCTTGTCCAACTTTTTAGATCCCTTAATAGGTTTAAGGTTTATATTAAACTCAATTTGTGATTTCTCTAGCTTCTTTCTCAGGAGTAACTACTTCTTCATCTAGATTTTCACACTATTTTCCTTTCTCTTTTAACTAATATAACATGATTTCTTCCAACTTTTTAACATATTCTAATTCAACTTTTAACTAGATAATATCTTCGTACTTAAGCTGTTCTTTAAGATACTTAATCATAATTTATTTTTGTTTCTTGCTCTTTTTCTTGAGGCTCTATCAATTTATTTTAAAGCAATAATTAGCTTTCCTTCAAGGTCAACTTCGCCTACTTCTTAAATCAACTCACGGTCATTAAATTTTTTAAATCTAGACTCAAGAGCCATAAACATAAATTCACTAATTCCTTCTTCATTAGAAGACTCATTTGTATCAACAAAGGAATTGCTATATTCTTGTGTATAAACATTGTTCATTTAAGATCTTTTCTCATTCTTCATTTTTTTATATTTTTTATTTTATTTACATTTAAAATTATTCTCTTCCTTCTTAAATGGAAAATTTGAGGTATAATTCCCTAATCTTCCACAAATAAAGCACTTAAAAGGAAGTTTTCCTTTATACTTACTAGTCTCTTTCTTCAGTCTTCTCACAAATTTTGCTTCTTCTTCATCCAAGTATGAACATTAGCACTTCTATTCTTTTGTAGATTTCTTATCTTCTTTGAATTTTGCATCCCTTGCTATTCACTTTCTTTTTGTAATCCTCATTTTGTATGATGCTAGGGAGCTAAGCAATTAATCCATTGTTACCTCTACAATGTTAGACATTTCATCAATAGTTGATACTTTAGGATTAAACTTGGCAGGGAGTGATCTAAACATTTTTTGGACTATTGTAGACTCCTTAATTTATTCACCCAGACCCTTCATAACATTAGCAATTTCATCAACTCGAAGAAAGAAATTAGTTATGTATTCATCATCGCTCATTCTTAAAGACTAAAACTGCATTATGTAGACTTGTAATTTGGCCAATTTCCCTTTACCATCTCCTTCATGAATGCTTTTTAGTCTATCCCACATTTCTTTAGTAGACTTACAGTGCATTACTTTTATAAATTCTGACTCATCTAGCCCACTAAGGATAGCATTCATGGCTTTGGCATGACAGGAGAATTTCAACATATCATCTTTATTAATAATGTTTGGTGGTCTATCATATCTATATGGTATTGCACCCCAAGCATCTGCTACAAGGGACATTAAATATGTCTTCATTCTAATTTTAAAAAAAATTATAATTAGTACCATTAAACAAAGGATATTTATTTATAGAACACTCTTCATGACTAGCCATTTCTATGAGTTAAATCTTCCTTCTAGTAGTTATGTTATTGCAACTCTGATAGTAATTGTTGAAAACAAGGCTATTATTTGGGGGGGAGGTTGAATGAGTAATTGTGTATTTTAAATGACTAATTTCAAATTATTTTACCAGCCTTTTAATTCTTTCTTTAATGTATTAGCATATTTCTATATGTGTTGAACAATCAACCATGAATTCATAGGAAAACATACAGGCAGCTCATGGAACACATTAAGACACAAGATATAAGTGGAAATCCATGAAGGGAAAAACCATGAATTTTTGTTGTTGTGATGTAAACACAAGCACCCACTCCCTCTTTTACAACAATTTCATGTAGGCTTCTACCTACAGGAGGCTTCTACCTCACTTTTCTTCTGCAAGCTACAACTTGTTGGGAGCACCCACTCTCTCTTCTACAAGCTCCAACTTGCTCTTTTTCAGGCTACTACCTGAAAGGAAACAACAATCCCTTGACAAAATTGAATATTTTCTTTGTTGATTTACCTGGTATTTGAATTCTGAGTTCCTTCTTATATATGTTTTGTACTTTGTTTCTACTCCTTTATAAATTCTTATCACCCACTCTTCCCCTTCAATTCCGGTTCACTGCTACTCTTCTTCCTCTTCTCTCTTTGCCAGGAAATTCATGAACTAGGTCAATCAACAAATTATTTTTCCATCCAAAAGCACATCTTTTTATATACTTAGTTTATTCACTATTTGCATTCCTTTTCAGGGATTTGAAATGAATAGGTGGTCCGCTCATTCACTTTGCATTCTTATTGGGGTTGGAATTTATATTTGTTGCACACATGCTTAGAAAGAATATGGGCAGTCCTCCAAATGTCCGTTTGTATTCCAAATGCCTTTGAAAAGCCTTCAACCATTGTATTACATTGATAATTTTCGTATTATGGAAATCATTACTTCCTATTCAAGTATACATATGAATTTATGTTAATGTAATTTCAAAGCTTCTCCTTTAATGTAAATCCTGAAAGCTATGACAATACTGCTAGCATATTAAGGAACCATGATGATACTTTGGTCATCTCTCATTTTTCATATTTCTTCCAATCCAACAAATTTTGGGACACTAATTTGATTTGATTTTTGATTTTTTGATTTTTTAAAAATTTGGTAGAGATTTATTGAAATCATATGTTTGATGCTTGATGGGTAATTTTCTTATAATTATAAAATTTTAAGTATTTTTAGAGTACTTGGTATATATATATACTCGGAAAAACTAATTTTAATAATATAAATCAAAATTCTATCTCATTTAGTTATAATAACACAAATCAAAATTTCACGTTTCAACTAAATTCCTGAATTTTTTTTTCTAAAAATACACTAAAAACAACTCCCTAAAGAAATTGTGCCATTAGGAGAGAGTCGGAAAAACGCGTTACAGAGTATGAACGTGCTGTAAAACAAAGTGTGCTGTCCATATAACTTTTTAGATTCGATATCCCCCATCGGCCCGCCAATGTTCAAGTACGCACCAATAAAACAAAGGCAGACAGTAAACATCTACACATACTCCGCAAAACAAGATTGGATGCAGCTTGCAACGCAATTTTTTTACAATTTATGCTCTCTATCATTTTCTCTCGCCCACGTGAAAAAGCACGTGAGACGCCCATTACTCGCCCTCTATAAAGCCCCACCAACATTTATTTTGGATTGCTTTTTCTCTGCACTCTCCACTCAATCTAAATCGCAAGTGGCCCACTGCAGATCCACTGCAGACACTCGCCCTCTATTAATTAGCTCCACACTCCACCAAAGTATCACAGGGATTGAGTAGACTGAAGTGGAAATATTACTGATTATACTGATGGGGTTCAACATTTATTTTGGATTGCTTTTTCTCTGCACTCTGCTCTTCGGCTTCGCCATTGGCGACGATGGAAAGGTGCCCACTCTTAATTTCTTCAAATTGATTCGCTAATGTCGCTAATTTCACTGATCTGCGTGCACATTGTATAGAGAAGAGCTTGCAACGAGTCATCTGCAGGTTCTTTCGTCTGTTCTCCAAAGGTATCAAATTATGAAATATTCAAATTTCAGAATTTGACAGGTGTCGCTATTAATTGATTTTATATTTAATGCATTTTATCTACGGCATTTTTCAATGCGTCTGCGGCATTTTACATGATGTCTGGAACATCCGTAGCAGTTCCTCATGTTAGCGGAGCTGCTGCATTTTTAAAATCTATGAATCCTAATTGGAGCTCCTCTGCTATCAGATCAGCCCTGATGACAACAGGTACTTATAATCAGGTTTTATTCTTGAAATGCTTCATGTAATAATGCAAATATCACTTTGACCAAAGCCTGGAGATCCTTTTTTCCCCTGATTCTGAAAGACTGGATATTTATAATTTCAGTAATGCCTAAACTGAATTTAGTACTTTGAAATGCATAATCCCTTAAAGCATGTTTTTCCCTAGGGTTAGTTCAGGGCCATCTTTTTAAGTCAAGTATTGATTCACAATCATCTACATTGGGAATTAGTTCAGCTAGTGATTGTAGTCAATGTTAATGGTAATGGGTATTTAATTATTTCAATAATGGTGATTGGGTAATGTTAATGTCTCTTCCACAACTGCCTCTTTTTCTAACATCTGCACTCTAATGTATATGGCAGCCATTGTAAGGAACAATAGGGGAGAATTATTGACCACTGTATCAGATATCGCTGGGACGCCATTTGATTTTGGAGCGGGAGTAGTAAATCCAATCGGAGCTCTGCAACCAGGACTTGTATATGAAACATCAACGGATGATTACTTCCACTTTCTGTGTAATTACGGTCTGGACTCTGCGAATATCAAACTCATTGCGGCGAATCAAAGCTATAGGTGTCCATCCGGTGCAAAGGTGGATCTGATCAGTAACATGAACTATCCAAGTATATCCATTTCCAAGTTAAATATTGTGAATGGCAGCATAACTGTAAGCAGAAGCGTCACAAACATCAGTCCTGATCTCGTGCCTACTTACAAGGTTACCATTGGTGCACCTCCGGGTTTGAGTGTGAAGGTCTCTCCAGAAATTCTTCAATTCTCTGAAACTGCCAAGAAGCTATCTTTCCATGTAGTTTTTACAGCAACCAAGGTTGCCATCAAAGGATATGTTTTCGGTACACTCGTGTGGAGTGATGGAAAGCATAATGTTCGTAATCTTTTTGCAGTGAATATGGTGTGACTAATTAAGCATAAGAAGAGGCAACCTTAAAGATGGTAAAGTAATAAAACAAATGGCAAGGCTGCGTATTCCTTGCGTGGACTATAATGTGATAAAACAAGGGAAACCTGTTTTTCTGTTAGATATAACAATGTGATAAAACAAGGCAAACTTGTTTTTTTTGTTAGATATAATTGTCTCTCCATCAATATTATGGGAAAGAGAAAAAATGAGTTTTCAAATTTACAACATATAAACAGTTTTGCTACTCTAAGTTAATCTTTTAATATTTTTTGAAGTTATATGCTACATACAATTATTTTATACGCAGTGTCACAAATTAACCAATTACATATCAATATATCTGGAGATTTTCCAAAATCGCAGGAGATTTTTTTGTTAAATATAACAATGTGATAAAACAAGGGAAACCTGTTTTTTTTGGTTAGATATAACAATATGATAAAACAAGGGAAACCCGTTTTTTTTTTTTAACTCTGTTTTTGTGTTAGATATAATAGTTTAATTTGATTCCTCTCAATAATATATATTACTTTGTTTTAAGTTATTAATTATATATATTAATCTGTCTTAAGTTATTGGTCATTTTTTTATTATTTAAATTGTATTTTTGAATGATAAATAGAGTATATATAGGACCAATAATTTATGAAGTTGATATTATTATTATTATTATCTAATTTTAAGGTCAGGGCCAAGACACAGACTAAATTGGTATATGAGACTCCTTTGTTTGTGGGACAAGAGATCCAATTTTAGGCAGCTATTTCAGTACACAGATATCAACCTAAATTAAATTAGTTAACATAGGTCTTCAAATAATTTATTTAAATCTTTATTAAAATATTTTTGAAAAATATAAAATTTAAAATCTGATTCACACATTTTTTTACTTCTAATTACTTACACACCCTGAAAAAAAAAAAAAATCTGTTTAAAAATCAATAAGAAAATAATTAAAAAAATATATATTTTACTAATATTAAATTTTTTTTAAACACTGATTCAAAACCTCACTGACCGAAGAAAAACAAACAATCGAATACCATTCATCATGTTCATTGCTTAAGATTGACGTGTGAGAGAGGGGTCCTGTAGTTTAAGGGCAAGAATCTTTAAAAAAATCTCTACCCTAACACATAAAAGAATGCCCACAAAATCTGCCCTTTAGAAGCACTCCTTTCTAAATTATTTCACCCTCAAAATTACAAAACATTATCACGTGGTATTGTATCATAATAATCGCCAAAGGTATTGTATCAACACTGTTTGACAGTAATGAGCTGGAGAAGCAGTGGCTTGATCAGACACGGCATTGGAGGACACGGTAATGCCTATTGTTAGCGTGGCAATGCCTATTGATTAGTCCATACGAAGAGCCACCCTTGGATCAGCTCATAAAAGCAGGTTGATAAAGTTAGGTTTCATACTTCAACATTTTTTCAGTTTTTATGGCTTTTATCTTACATTTATGTGCATAATACAATAATATTTAGCAAATGTGGCTGATATATGTTAATTAAGGTGATTTTTATAAATTTATTAGTTTATAAAAGTAGAAAATGTAGTTAACTGAGTTATATCAATTATATTTACTAATGTGGTTGTGTTAATTTGGAGCACATGCATGTGTGGTCAATTTATTGACCATTGTTGACCATGGTTGAAGAGGGTTGATGAATTTGATTATGGTTAACTAAAATTGAAAAGGGTTGGCTAAGGATTGACCATAGTGAACCATTAATGTAAAAATGCATTATTGTTACATTGATTTAACAATGTTACATTGATATTGACCATATTTTACCATTATCAACCATGTTTGGCAATTGTTAATGTTACAGTAATGTTAATGTTACATTGGTTGGTAATGGTTTACAATCGTTGACCATGGTTGACCAAGGTTGACTATTGTCGCATGGTTACAATAACACTACATTAATGTTGACTATTGTTGACCATGGTCAACATGTTTGACGATGATTGATCTTACATAAATGTTAATGCTAATGTTACAAAAAATGGTTATGTTAATAGTTGAAGTGGGTTGACCGTGGTTGACAAGGTTGACCCTTGTTGGTCAAGTAGACCATGGTTGACCTCAATTGAACATGGTTGATGTCAATTGAACATGATTAAGAATGATTACCATGGTTGACCTCAATTGACCATCATTGAGCTTAGTTGACCATGATTGACAATGATTACCATATTGAGCTCAGTTGACCATGATTACCATGATTAATCTCAATTGACCATGATTAACCTCATGGTAATCATTATTACCGTGGTTAACCTTAAGTGACCTCACTTGACAATGATTACCATGGTTAACTTCAGTGGGTAGAGCATGGGTTGTTATAGGTTGACTATAGTTAACTAGAGATGACCATGGTTAACCATGGTTGACAATTAAGGTTTACCAGGGTTGACTAAGGTTGACCATGGTTGCCTATGGCTAACTAACGTTGTGTATGGTTGAACATGGGTGATAATGAGTGACAATATTTGACCATATATAACCATGGTTGAGTTTGTTTAACCATGTTTGGCCATAATTGAGTTCATCAAACATGGTTAAATATGGGTACATGGTTGATCAAGGTTATTAGTGTTTGTTATAAATGACTATGGTCAGGGTTGACTATGATGCCCATGTTGAATATGGTTTAAGAGAGTAGACCATAAATCTTATTTATATATTACTACATTCATCCATGTTTGACTCTACTGGTAACATTTATTGGAATACTTTATTTATTCTTGATTTTTGCACAATTTTAGTAGTTTAATGTATAATCTAAATTAGAAACAATTATTCATGCTAAGTTAAAATTAGCATATTCATTATATGTTGAATTAATATTTTTTTATGAGCGTTTGGATTTTTTTAATCTTATATTCTCAAGTTTTTACAACTTTCATCTTACCCCATACCACAGGGGCTTCACTGCGGGAGTAATACCATACCACGTGGGTTCATATTGGGGGATATATAATGAGGAAAAAATGACATTATATATTGGGGAATATATAGGGGGTAAAGGGTTTTTATGTTGGAAAGTATAAAAAATGGAGCTCAAAGTTAATGAAAAAATATAAAGGGGTATAAAAAATGTTAATGAAAAAATGGATCCCTACAATATATAGTGAAACTAGGGGATTTTTAAATTGGGAAGGTGTATTGGGTTTATATTGGGAGGGGATTAAATAATGTGATTTTTAGAGGTATTTTTCAATATGTAATCAAATTAAGGGTGTTGTTTAATATGCTATAATCGCACGTGATATGTTAGAGGTTCATTAAGTGAAGCCCCTGTGCCCCACACACACACACACACACACACACACACACATTGATTCAGAGTGGTTGATAAATTGAAATACGTTAACTAGCCTAGATCCATTTAACTTCGGATCTAACATGACCCTGGAGGGATCAAATTTTTTCATGTGCAAAATTCTTCTAGAGTGCAAAATACAATGTGTAAATTTTTATTGTCTCAAGTGTATTTTTCAATGCTATATAAAATACAACTTAAACTTGAAAGTCAAAAAACTCTTTATTGGATTTCAACAAAAAATATATACCTAAAAAATGATCGAACGGTAAAATACTTAGGCCACTTCAAATGTTTTAACCATAAAAATACTTTTTTTTTTTTTTAATAGTTTTATATGATATATACATCACTACAAGTAAAAGACCCTCTAGTGGATGTTTTTGAGGAAGCCTTTATAAAAATAGCCTAGATATCTGTTTGTAGCAGAGGTCACTAGAGGAGGTTTTTCTAATCATAATAGGCACCTGTGTGTTTTATGAAAAGTGCACCGGTGTGTACTATCAATTGGCACACCGATACACCGCGTTCTTTGTACAAACCGGTCCGGTGCATCTCAGTACTCTAGCCCACTAGTGCTCTGCGTACAAATAGGCCTTATGCGTCTCCGTAATCTAGCGCACCGTAATAATGTGCGGTGCGCCATTGATAAAATTGTCTGGTGCGTCTCATAATCGAGCGCACCGAAAAAAGGTTAATTTAAAAAAAATTAACAGCCCTAAAAAACCTTGTTTTTACTTGTTCAGTGTTCCAGAGCTCTCAAACACCAGTGTGAGTTTGTCTTCTCTGAGGTGCCCTGGCATCGGTGCTCTCATTTCCCGCATTGTTGCCGTTCATTGCTTATTGTGTCGAGTTTGAATTTTTGAAAATGGTGGGAAAATTTGTTTATTAGTATTCCTTAGAAAAGACGTCTCATTGTCGCACAAATGTGCAGGTAATCTACTTGTTTCTCAATAACTTAACCTTTTAGCGGATTTATTTATCAAATTCACTTAAAATTTATTGTTTAATATATATATATATATATATATAACTGCGCTGCGTTTGAGCTGTTCGGCTCGCACCATTCGCTGCGCTGCCTGTAAATTTACAAGCCGCATCGCGAATGGTGTTAACGAAAATCATACCGTGTTCCGATGTGGTACCCAGAAAATGCGCACTGTTGTAATACTAAAACAATGCGATGCGTGTCAGTTGCCGGTTGCACCAAACATATAAATTTTTTTAAAATAACATGGCGGTGCGGTCGTTTACAGGACCGCACCATTAATTATGTAATGTTGTCAGGTGATGCACCGACATGTGTAACCACCCCAGGGCGGATATTTTGGTCAACGCACTGCCCGAAAACAATACATAATTAATGGTGCAGTCATTTATAGGACCACGATGTTAATTATGTACTATTGTTGGGCGATGCATTGACCAAACTAACCATCTCGGGGTAGACAGTTTGGTCAACGCACCACACAAAAAAATTTCCTTTTTGCACAGTGCGTGAACTTTTTGCATGCGCATCGTGCGCTGTGCGTGATAAAGAAGTACGCACCGGTAGTGGTGTGTTACTTTTTTTATGGGTGCACCGAGTGTTATATATATATATATATATATATATATATATATATATATATATATATTTCTCATTTAATAAAAAAATGTATTTAATATGTGAATCATTCAGCGACATCAATGGAGAGAGCAAAGGGAACAACAAGAGCATATGGAGGACCATTATAACATGATTCAGTTGTGGGAGGCATGAGAGAGGGAGAGACTTTTGTACCCTCGCCCTATTATGACACCCACCCAGTTTCTCTTAAGGGAGGTATGCCTCCTCAAGTTTTACGAGGAAGCTACATCTCTGAAGGAGCACAGTGGATCATTGGGACAACTGATCTACAAGTGGGATGCCCACCAACAGGCTTTCCGGGTCGGTCCTGGTCAGTGGTACGAGCCCACTGAGGAGGGCATACATTTTATTACAAGCCTATGTAGGAGAGGGCAGGATTTGCCCCATTTCTCAGATATTCTCGTCGGTTATGCAATAGGGAGTTAGTTGGCATACTCCCAGAGATACATTAGGGACGATATAATTCCTCGTGCATATTTTCAGATGTCCGGTGGTCAGTTACGCATTGCTTCGTTTGGTCTAGAGGAGGTGAGGTGCCTCTAACGATTACTGACAGCCACTGCACACTATACTAGTGACGAGCAACACATTAGTTGCCCGCTTTTATTTTATGTTGATTCTTTATTCCAGTCACCACGACTTGTGAGACGGTCTACCATTTTTTTGCTAACATTAGATAGACGTCATTCTCAGGCATGTAGGAGGTTGACCTTCTCTTTTGCTTCAGAGTTATTTTGTTTATTTTTTGAGAGGTTTCCAGAGATGAGGCCTACTTTTTTTCGGCAGCCTTGTAGGGCGATGTTGCATGTACGGATGTAGATGTGGGGCTAGATGATGCCCAAGAGGGGCCTCTCTGACTATCCGACCAGGATATCTAGTGATGTGTAGAAATTTTATAACATATGCATGTATATATCCAGATTCTCCTGATCTAACAATATTTATCTTGCTAAATACAGAATCCTTCCACTGTTAATCTTTTGTGGAAATTTAAAGCCCAATTGCAAGTACATGAAGCAATAAGAATAATCGCACATAACACAGTTGTGGAAATCCTGAAGCTAAAAATCCCAGCTATCATATATTATGTATCATGGAGATCATGTAACAATCTCATACAAAGATTAGTACATCAAGCTCTCAGTACAATACAATCGTCACACACTAACATGAAGAAATATGCAAATCCATGCACTGATTTCTTGCCACCTGATAGCCTACCTCCACTGCACAATCCCTGCTAAAGAAGACTCCTGAATGAATTCAAATTGGCCTTGCCTTGAATGCGCAATCCTCATTGGCAACTCCAATGTGTGTGTGATGCAATCAATGCATCACTATAGTCACATCGAATAGTCCATCTCACCCTTTCAGCTACCTCTCCACTGGGTCTCCACTGGAACTGACATGCACTGTAGTTAACTACTGTATTTGTTTAGTTGATTAGTGAGTTATTATTTGTGAATTAATTAACTAATTAGTTCACTCCACTCTCACTAGTGTATCATTTAGTTAGACTAGATACAACTAGCTCAACTGAGTTTAACTCCAATAACTGTGTTAAACTGAATAACAACTCCATGAACTACTCTTCCAAATTTGTCATAACTTTGCCACTTCAGTTCTAAGTGAGTCCTCCATGCATGAACCACCAGTAAACCCTAGGAATTGTGTAATTCCTTCAGCCCACTGATTTTCCAAATTTGTTTACTGAAATAAAGTGCTCCAAGAGAATAAGTTGATATTTAGAGTTTGATTATTGTTAAGGGTTAATAATAATCAACACATCTATTTTTAGATCGACGATCTATAAATAGACTTCGCCCAATCTTCTAAAAATAGAATTTCATCTATTTTTCCAACTTGACCAACCATCCACAAATAACATCCTGCAACTTCTGAAATATGATCACCATGTTTAAAAATAGACATAGTCTAAAAATAGACTTGCACCTAAAAATAGCCTGCGGGCCCACTTAGTGAAGGTGACTGATTTTCACTAAGCTTCATCGTCTTGTTGAATGTCAACATGATGCACTAGAATTTCTATCCAGTGTTGATGATCACTCGTTTGTGATGGTGTCGTGTCCATACGCGGGTTTGGTTTGGCGAGGGTGTACCAAGATCCTCTTCACACGGGATGAGCCACCGGATGCTAGAGGTAATTTTAGTGTTTTCTTTAAATTAATATAGTTTAATTTGATTGTATTAATTAATTAATTAGAATAAAATATATTCTAAGACATTCTTTAACTAGTTTTATTAAATTGGTTAGTTAAATTGTCTAATTATTGTTGTGTACTATATATTTTATAGATATTGGCACATTCGTTGGGGACATGTTTCCACCCCCACCAGATGATCTTGGTGTAGATCATGATGAGGAGATGAAGGAGGCGACAGATCAGGGTGAAAGACCTGATCCTCGGGTGCAGATACCCGCGGGGATGCTTCATAGGGCGGACATCCGATTCAGGATGGAGTTGGGCGACCGACTGAGTCAACCCCTAGTTGATGAGGGAGTCTTCCCTGCTACGATAAGAGAGATCTAGGTTGATTGTAGGCTCACAGAGCTCTGGAGAGACATGCCCCGCGATATGATGACCCTTATGCGTCATATCATTGGAGCTTCTAGGGTACTGGCGGCTAGGAAGGATAGGCATTGTGGAGATTCGTGATAGAGAAGATCATCAAATTATCATGATCACGAGGGGAGTGATCATCATTCTACTACTCTAACTCCTCCTCCTTCACCTGGTGTCGGAGATGAGCAACCAACATCAAGTCCTGATCAACAGGCATCTTCTAAGTAGTCACCATTGACTCAGTAGGCAGGTCCATCTGAGTAGGCTGCACCATCCACTGAGAAGGTTGCACCATCGACTCATCAGCAGACACCTCCTGAGCATACTGGACCATCTGATTAGCAGGCACCTCTTGAGCAGACTGCACCGTCTGATCAGTAGGCACCTCTGAAGCAGGCACATCATCCATTTGAGCATGAGGTTGCACCATCGATTGAGCAGGCCTTAACTACTATTAGTTATAGTATTAATATAGTACCACCAAATATTTGACATTTATATGCAGTTCTATTACAGTTGTATATTTTTGACATTATATATATATATATATAGTGCATGTATTTTATGTTCATGTTGATGTACTTAATTTACATGGAGGTGTTAATCATGATGTGTATATTGTTAGGTCATGTTAGATATGTTCATTTAATGTGCTTGCAGATAGATGTGTATGTGACAAGAGTTATTTGACATGAGCTGTATATTTGATGTCTGTGTTGTGATGATGCTATACAATGCTTGTGTTTTGTTAGATGATCATGATCATGATGATTATATGATGTTAGCGAATTTGAATGGGTATCTTAGAATATGATGTTTATACGATGGTTATCATGATCGTGATGTTTATTTTTTATATTAAATAATGATATTTAATAAATATTATGTATTAGTAATTGTAAAATTGTGTAATTGTAATTGTATGTAAAATTGTAATTTTAATTATATGTAAAATTGTAAAATTGTAATTGTAATTGTATGTATTGTCATGATTCAATTTTATTACAATTGTAAAATTTGTAAAATTGTAAATTAATTGTCAATTTTGAACCATAACTACCATAAGTAAAATGTATACCGTACATATTGTTAAATTACCATAATTGTAAAATTGTAAATTTTTATGAATATAAATAATTGTAAAATAATAAATCTAGAATAGTATGAATTTTTGTAATATAATAAACTTTAGAAAATTATGCAAATAAATTCATGTTTAGAATTATCATTATTTTATTATGATTTTACATACCAAAAATAACAGTATAAATTAATACATTTTTAAAAATTTTGAAGATATCACACACACACACACACACAAATATACTGATCTCACATACCAAAAATAACAATATACATTAATATATTTTTTAAAAGTTTGAAGATATCACTCACACACACACACACACACACACACACACATGGTGAATTTATTTAAGTAATGATATAGTGAAAAACCATTTAATGCAATCAAGTAGTTGTATTATTTTAGGAATTGACATAATACTAAAAAAAACTTGATACAATGCATTGTTTTCGAGATCAACATAATTGCAAATTATGAAGTGAAATGATTTTAACATTAACATAATGCAAACCAATTAATTCAAAATACATATTATAATGTTTCGAAAAAAAGAGTCTTAGTTATAAGGTTAAGTCTTTTTCTTTATAAAAACCCATCTTAAATAGGATAAATGATGAAATAACACATATACCATATCACTCTCTGTTCTCATGATCAACCTCATTATCTTCGAGCTCGCTTGGCATGATAACACTATTGTTCTAAAAAAATGAGTTATTATTATTGGTTCTAATGTACTGTTAACCATACCGATACAATTTTATAACCAGATGAACCGGTGTTGTTAGTTAACAAACACACCGAATATCGGGAAAAAAACACAAATTTATATTTTTGAATTGAAAAAAAAAGAGATAAATTGAAAAATGAGCGGCAAATGATTTTGGGAAATCTAATTTCATAAAAAATTCTTTAAATAGTAAAAGCTATTCATTATTTCATTATTTTTGCAAAATGTTTCAGGGAGGGATTTGCACGAGAGATATACCTGGAGGTTGGAGCATAAGAGCATGAGAGCATTGTGGAGCAGAAAAATACTTTCGAACAACAACACTCTTCAGAGAATCAGAATTTGAAACATCTAGTGATTCACACAAAAACCTTGTAGTATAGTAATATTGTTAAATTTTACTGTAATAATTTTTTTTTTTTACAGTTTCTGTTAGATTTAATACATGCATAGTAACAATTTTAAATTTTACTGTTCATTTTACTAATAAAATCATTTACAATCTATATTCGTATTTAAATTTAATTAAAATTCAGAAAAAAAACAAAAAAATCTATTCTTACGTTAAACCCTTTGTTCTTGTTTATGTGACTTCACAATTAGGGATTTTCATTTTAGATTTACAGGGTTTGTATTACTATATATATATATAAGCATATGACATCTAACCTGCAAGACCACTTGCAGAGTTGGATCCCAATCCTCGTCGACCCTTGCACGATTTAAAAAAAAAAAACAACTTTTGTTAATCGGTGCACACCGTTTAAAATAGCGTATCGGTGCGCGATTGTAGTATAACACACCATGCGCGTATTGACAAAAAACATTGTTTGATAATTTTTTTTTTATTATTAATTTATGTTTATGTTAATAGGTGCCCCAGTATTAATATAATGCATTGGGTCTCTTGTTGACAAAAGGCACCGTATGGTGTTTCTACCATATTGGCAGTGCGTTTTTAAGAACCTACCGCACCACTTTCTGTGCTTAAGTTGCGAAAGCCGCGCCGTTTCGTGATTTTTTTTTCTTTTTTACCTGAAAAGTATGTGATTTATTTACAAAATACATTAATGAATGGTATAGGTTTCATATTGATAAAGAAATGACTAACAAGAGTTCAACTAACAAAAATACTGATAGCACATTCAGAAAAGAAAAAAAGGCAAGTTCTTTGTAAATTCTTTACAAAAATTATTATTTTTGACTATATGTAAGTTTAACTAATATGTATTGTTTAGTGTGTATCACACAGAGCCACACAAAGACGAAGCTCGATAATATTATTTGATCTAAAGACTAAGACGATAAGAGCGTAAAAACTTGATGGAAAAATTGAAGAAGGATGAATCAAGTGAATGAAAAATACTCTCGATCCAATATGAGTTTTTTTTTGAATTTTCATTAATGATATACATAAAAATATTAGATAACATATTTCAAACAATCTATTAATTCAGATATGTTTAATGTTCTTTAGGGACCAACAACGAAAAAAATGAATGTTGTTCTAAGAAAAGAAAAGAAATAGAACATGCAAATGAAAATGAATTGCTCCTTAGCTCATCTGGAGTGGCGTTGGAGGTTAACGAAAGGGGGAAAAACTTCTTAAAAACTTTGAGGGATCTAGTGGAATGAATGTATAGACGTTCTTTCCACTTACAATACAAAAAGCAATCCAATGATTCAAAGAACTAAATTTTATTTAAACCACTGGAAGAGTTTCCAGAGAATTGGTCAATGAAACATGTCAAACTTTTAATAGTAAAAACATACAACAACAAAAATGAAGGATTGAAAAATTAATATTCCTTTAAGTATTTTTTTAGAATTATATGTATATATTACTACAAAGTAATCATTTATAAATATCATTTTTGTTATATTTAGTTTTCATATATCAATATAAAAATTAAATAGTTAATAGTCATGTTACATTTTCAGGGAGATTATGAAATTATCAAAGGATGAACGAGCTGATATCAGAAATATGCCAGTAGAAATATCCAAAAAGGTGTACAAGGAGATGGTCAAAGAAATGGACATAATTGCATCGCATGAGGAGCCATCTCAAAAACAATGTGCTTCAAATGTAATATGTATTCATTGAATTTTTTGATTAGGTACAACAAATATATAATTTAGCATTAAATATTAATCTTCAAGTATTTTCTTGCAGAAAAGAAAATAAAATGGAACCCATTCAGCACATAACACATGACGACAAGGAAGAAAAGGGTTGATATATATGTTTGTGAGTAATTGTTACTTCCTTATAACAACTTAACTAGATTTCATTTTTGTATATTTTAAGTTGTTTTACAACAATCATCATTGAATGTCTTCAAATAGGTGCTAACATACAAAGAAGAACCATCAGAAGAATTAATTGACATTGGGTCAAATATGGGTTGTCAGTATATGTTGGCATATCAGAAATTAATTGTGGAATTTGTGAACATCTATCTTGCTTTACATAGCTCCATCTATAATTAATAGAACAAAAAAAATGTTTATATTAAATCTATGATTTGTTATGGGGTATAAAACTTGCAGGAAACAAAGTATGGAACTGTCCCAACAAATGAATTGTTGAGAGATGGCATGAAATTTGGTTTTGAAAGAATGTGTATAGTTCATGAGTCAATTCTTGCTATGGTACATTTCTTTTCGATTTACATTGATGTATATTATTTAATATTGCAATTTTCATTATTCTCACCAATGTATATACACTCATTACACTTTATTTTTATGTTTGTAGATGGAACTTGAAGAAGAAGAAAAAAATCTACACAATGAACAAAACATTCCCCCAAATAGCTCAATTCATTGAAGAGGCTCAAACAATAACATCAATCCCAACGAAGAATGATGATCAATATGTTTGGATATCAAAGCAAGGTGTTGTATTTTTTGAAATATTTTTTTGTGAAATCAAACATTTTTTTTAATGTAATGGACTAATTTAGGTGGATCTTCACACACCAGTGGCTTGGAAAAAGGCTCAAATTTGAAAGTGGCAGAAATGTGTCAACTTGGCTTCAGATTGAATAGCTCGTCGCCCTGATAACAACAATGTGAACATTGCATCAATTCAAGCTCATATGACGAAGTTAGAGAAGTTTGAAGTTTTGTTAAGGAAGGAAACGTAGGGCCCACAGTGTGCCACATGGCATTCTAGTGAGCATATGGGACCCACATAGCAGCCCCTCATCTGATGACACATGGTGCTTCAACATTAGCCCTTACACCTACACAAAAGACAAAAGACAAAAGACAAAAAATTCATTAAAATCATATTTAAAATGGTTGTTAAAAATCATTTAAAAAAATTAATGGTTATAATAACCATATAACAAAATTTATGTGGAATATAACATATGGTTATTAAAATCAAACCATGAAAATCAACGAATTAAATATGGTTTGATTTAAGTTAAAAGCAACAAAGTTTTATAACCATATTGTTATATGGTATGCTTGAAGTTATAACAACCCATACTAATTAAAATCAACGCATATAACAAATCAAATATGCCGCCAACCATTCATGCATTAAATGCCATGTTACAACGTGTCAACGAAGAACATAAAAAATGTTCCACCTTATTAACGCAAAAGTCGAGACTATTGGGAGTTGAACCCATGATCGATGGGTTGTCGTTCCTGCCCGCTCACACGGTAATATCACACCGCATTTAATTGCATACAACAAACCAACTGTATACATTACAATAGACACATTTAATCAGCCAATGGTTTAAAATGGATATGCTCCAACAAAAAAACGCGCCAATAAAAATCTTGCATGCAGATATTTGGGGAGGCGAGATTTGATCCCCTGACCTCCCTAATCTATTTCCAACTTTGCCAACTATGCCCAATAGACTTGTTGGGAAATCCACCCTGGACTTAATACTTAAACCCTCTTTTTCTCAATGCGCTCAAGCCAGGTCGGAGAGGTTGACACACAGTTCGAGGCAGGAGTGGACAAGGATTTCGAGGAAAAATCCTTTTGATGCTTGGAGAATATTTTGATTCCAAGGAGGTAAAATTTTCCTATGTCAGAATGCATTGAAATTTATATGCATTTTAACCAAAATTTCACAGAGAACGCAATGGCGAGGTCAAATTCGTATTTCGAGCAACGATTTTGTAGATTCCCTATGGGGGAGAATCTTCGAGAATCTTGAAGGAATTTTTCAGATTCCTTAGGTAGACTGAAGTGGGTAGTAGTGGGAAATATTACTGATGGGGTTCAAAATTTATTTTGCATTTCTTTTTCTCCGCACTCTGTTGTTCAGCTTCACTATTGGCGACGATGGAAAGGTGTAGACTCTTAATTTATTCAAATTGATTCTCTTTTCGCTGCAACATTAATGTCGCTAATTTCATTGATCTGCATGTAGGTGCACATTGTATACATGGGGAGTTTGCTCCATAATAATAGAGAAGAGATTGTAACGAGTCATATGCAATTTCTTTCCTCTGTTCTCCAAGGTATCAAATTATGAGATATTCAAATTTCAAAATTTGACAGGTGTCGCTATTAATTTATTTTATATTCTTATATTTGTGTGTTGGGTATTTGAACTTTTGCTGTACAAGACACACATAGCAATCTCTGATGCGTAGCTATACTTCTTATTTTAATGGATTCACAATAGTATTATCCAAAGAACAAGCAACTACATTAGCTGGTACGTCTCGTTAACGAGTGTGTTTCTTAACTAGTTGTGACCCCCCAGGTTCCTGTTCTGATATATTCCCATGATTTAGCAGAGAAAGCAAGAGTATTATCAGTGTTCCCTGATCCAGTGTTAAACCTTCATACAACACACTCATGGGACTACTTAGAAAAGGACTTGGCCATGCCACGCTCTTCTTACTAAAACCCAAGTCTTCTGGCGCTGATGTCATAATAGGGTTTCTGGATACAGGTATAAGGCAATATTAGGCTTTTGAAATTCCATTTGGTTTAGTTTAGTTTTGATTATGGCATTAGATGGAAACATTTGAAATTTGAATATTTTCTTAGTATAATAATTAAAATGTTTATCTATAATAAAATTATATATAATAATATATTTTTTATAAAGATATAGTTTTTCTTATTTGATATTTATGAATTATGAAATAACTATATTTTGGAATCTGGGTCAAATTTTTTTTCACTCCCTGGTTGGTCTCCCTATTTGGAAACTTCTTTTAAAAAATTTCTAAAATTATATTTTGAAATATGTTAAGAGTAATATGTTTGTCTTGATAGACTTAAGACTTTCTAATTTAGTATAATAAAGATGTTGTAATATAATTTGCTATTAAATTTGATTTGAGACATTAAATGTGTGCAAATTCCTTTTAAATCTGGGAAAATTCATTTTTAAAGTAAAAAGGGATTTGATGGCTAAGTAGATTTGAAATTGAGTAGATCTACTGATTTTTAGTTATTTTTTAAACAAATTCATATAACTTATTGGAAAATAATATTTTATCAAGAAGGAATTTGGCCGAAATTAGCTAGCTTCAGTGATAAGGGCATGGGCCCTATTCCTTCGCAGTGGAAGGGAGCGTGCGTTAACGGAGAAGGTTTCAATGTTTCCAACTGCAATAGGTGATCTATGCAACTGAAATAAATTGGTTCGTTGTTTCTACTCTGGTGTGATTCACAGCTAAAATAATATAATTGTTTTAACAGGAAAATAATTGTGTCAAGATTTTACTCAGGTGGAGAGGACGACAATTTGGTGACAAATATTAAACCAAAATAACTATGGCCACAAACAAGGACTGCAAGAGATTATGATGGCATGGCACACTTATAGCTTCCATTGCAACTGGTAGCTTTATGAACAATGCAAACTATAATGGTCTTGCTAAGGGAAAAACTAGAGGTGGACCAACCAGTTCCTCTACAAGAATTGCCATGTATAGGGTTTGTGGGTTGGACTATGGGTGTCCATGTGTACAGATTTTAGTTTACTTTGACGATGCAGTTAAAGATGGAGTGGATGTTGTATCCATCTCAATTGGAGTTCGGTCCAGTAATCAGGCCAATTTTATGAACGATGTAGTTTCCATAGGAGCATTCCATGCTACTTTGAAAGGAATTCTGGTTGTATTCTCTACGGGAAACGAGGGACCTGATTCCCAAATAGTGGTTAATGATGCGCCATGGATTTTTATAGTTGAAGCGACCTCAATTGACCGGGATTTCCAGTTACGCATTGTGTTAGGAAACGGTAAGATTATTGAGGTGAGAACAGGGGAAAACAAATCCAATAGTATTATGTTTCTTCACTTGACATAACAATTGGTACTTTCATTCATTCAACACTTCACTAAAAGATTCTGCCATTCAAGAACATGCCCTAGTTTTATAGTGATAACTTCATGCTTGTTGCTAATAGTGTTAAATAATATTTTATAGAAGAGTCGACTAAACGGAAAATAAAATGCGGTTTGTCAATCTCTCAAATTAGGACAACAATTATGATGATCAAAAAGATGTGGATTAGTTCTATAAACAAACCTGTTCTAGTAAAATGCATATAAATTGGTTAACACTTTTCATGATTTCTAGATCCACTATTTTGGGATTTGGTTGTAAATATTTGTACTGTCCATTTGGGGTAAAGGAATTACCTTTTCGAATCTTAGCCAATTGGCCGTGCATATGCTTGTGTACCTAGGAAGCACTCCTGCCAAGTCCCGTGACCCAGTATCCACAATGTAAATTACATGGGAAAATTTCCAACGCAGATTTAGCAGAGGGAATTAAACTATACATTGTTGGAATTTTATGATTATGTTTTTCATGAAGAGGGGAAATTCTAAGAAAGGTATTATGTAGCAATTTTGTTTTAGAGTGCTTAGATGCAAACAAAAGGAAAGGAAATATTGGAGTCTGTATTGAAAATTTCACAGTTACATCGAGGGCATACATGAAAGCAGAAATAGAGGAGGGATAAAATGTATTAGGGCATCCTCCTAATACATTTATAGACACAGTTCTTTCAAAGACAATGTCTACCGCATTTTACATGATGTCTGGAACATCCGTAGCAGTTCCTCATATTAGCGGAGCTACTGCATTTGTAAAATCTATGAATCCTACTTGGAGATCCTCTGTTATCAGATCAAACCTGATGACAACACGTACTTATCAGGTTTTATTCTTGAAATGCTTCATCTAATAATGCAAATATCACATTGGCTAAAGCCTGGAGATCCTCTTTTCCCCTTATTATTAAAGAATAGATATTTATAATTTCTATAATGCCTAAATTGAATTTGGTACTTTGAAATGCATAATCCCTTAAAGAAAGTTTTTCCCTAGCTAGGGTTAGTTTAGGGCCATCCTTGAAGTCAAGTATTGTTTCACAATCGTCTACATTGGGAATTAGTTCAACTAGTGATTGTAGTCAATTTTAATGGTAATGGGTATTTAACTATTTCAATGTTAGCATATATGGCTCTTAAAACAAAATTTCTTGTTTCACAACTACCTCTTTTTCTAACATATGCACTCTAATGTATATGGCATCCATTGTAAGGAACAATATGGGAGAATTATTGACTAATGCATCAAATATGGTTGGGATGCCATTTGATTTTAGAGTGGGAGTGGTAAATCCAATCGGATCTCTGCAACCAAGAATTGTATATGAAACATCAATCGATGATTACTTCCACTTTCTATGTAATTACGGTCTAGAATTTGAGAATATCAAGCTCATGGAAGCAAATAGAATCTATATGTGTCCATCCGGTGTAAAGGTGGATCTGATCAGTAACATGAACTATCCAGGTATAGCCATTTCCAAGTTAAATGTTATGAATGGGAGCAAAATTGTAAGCAGAAGCGTCACAAACATCAGTCCTGATATCACACCCACTTACAAGCTTAACATCTGTGCACCTCCAGGTCTGAGTGTGAAGGTTTCTCCAGAAATGCTTCAATTCTCTGAAACTACCAAGAAGTTATCTTTCGATGTAGTTTTTAGACCAACCAGGGTTGCCACCAAAGGATATGATTTCAGTACACTCATGTGGAGTGATGGAAAGCATAATGTTTGTACTCCTTTTGCATTGAATCTGATGTGACCAAAGCGTAAGAGGAAACCTTATAAATTGTCAAGTAATAAAACAAATGAAACCAACAAGGCAGCTTATTCCTTACATAGACCATAAAGTAATAAAACAAAAGAAACTTGCTTATTTCTAGATATAATTATCTCTGATAATTTATCGCACAGTGATCATCTACCTTACATGATAATATCATGGGCGAAATATGAGTTTCCAAACCACATAAACAATAGGGTAGATATTGAAAATTTCAGTGAACCATTCAAATTTGTCTGCAGTATAATCATAAATATCACGTTACAACATGTCTCAAAACTATATAATTAAGAAAAAAAATTGCTTACCTAATCAGTAAAGGTAAAATAAAAATTCAAAATATAAAACAAGAGGGTTGCAAAGCAACAAGTCCTTGCCTCTTCTTTAGTGAATGAATGGTCTTTGCCTCAATGAATGAATGGTCATGCTATTTCTTTTGTCCACTATGAAATTTCGAAAGAGCATAAAGTACAGTAAAGCCATGACCTTTATCACTGTATCCTTATCATTGTATCCTTAGTATAATCATGTACAAGATTTTTATTCAATTACTTTGGTTATGATGGAGTCTAATTACCATGAAATCAATAATCACTAATAAGGTAAATATTTGATATACTATTTCTCCATATTTTATATGCTAATATAGTATGAACAAGTAGAATCTTACTATGAGATCAATGTGATTCCCAGGTTAAGTAAAACACAACTTACAAGCAATGGAAATCAAGTAGCAATTAATGTCCCCTAAATATATCGTACTGATAGAATTATAGTATAATTTTATACAAGATGGGTTTTGCATGCCTGAAATACTGCATACTTGAAATACCGATTAATTTTTATTATACATAAGATATCGCATGCAATATAATTTTCTTTGAATAAAATAAGATATTAATCAGGAGTCCAGACATAAGACATACAACAACCTTAAGGGTATAAATGGAATAAGAGCACATGATTCATTTCCCTGTCCCTTAAATAACATGCTTAATATGAATCTAATTTACATGAACCTATTTTATGCAGGCCCGGTAGTCTCCACGAAGACAGGTCTAGTTTGACGTGACTTGTTTTATTTTCCCAAAGATTTTGTGTTCTCCATTTTTGGACAAATTACAACAATTGCAAGTGATACCGGGATTTATTTACCACATTGCAGTCCCACATCGAATTTGATAGCTTGGGAGGTGAGGCTATCCAAGAGTTGATGTTAGGTTTTGATCCAAAAATACATATATATCTGCACCCAAGTACAAAAGATAGATATTTAAATCGCAAATGCTCATAACTATGGGCAAGACAGGAGGGGCCAGAAAAAACATTAACTCAACTTTTTAAAAGGGGATTTCAATAATAGCCTCTAGAAGGTACTGTTATTGTTCCAAGAATCACCATAATTTTTATTTTTAAGAAAGAGGATGTCAATTGTGCACAAAAAATTGTTCAAAAAACTATTAACTACAAACCCAGAAGAGCCAGTAATTTTTAATAATAATATAGAGTATAGACAAAATTATCTGCAGTGAAAATATTAAGCTGATATACAAAGTGATAAAACAAAACATCAATTATTACAACACCAATTCGAGGGAAATCTCAGGCAGCCTACCCATCATGAAATGTAAACCCTTCTATCTCCAACATCTAATAGGAATTTTTTTAGAAAAGTAATGAAATCAGCTAGATATCACCATGCAATTGAATTATCACCACACAATTGACTTCCAACAGACAACAAAGTAAAAATTCTTTGCTAACAGACCAGCTAAAACTATTCAATAGATTCTTGAAGGGGAGAAACAAATAGCTGAAAAATATGTAAAATGAAACCACAATAAGTCTGTTCCAAAGTGCATTCATATATTAGAAATGAAAAATTAAAGACAGCACTACAAAGTTGAACAAATAAATAGAGAGCACTGCAGAGTTGAACACATAAACACATCACTAACCTAAATTATGTCACCCACTACTTAGTACTAATTATTCTGAGAAGAACTAACAATGCCATTAGTCCATGTTAGCGGGAAATTGATGATGCCATTAGTTGTCTGAGTTTAGGCGAGTCCATTAGTAACTGGTCTGGGCTTCGTAGAATACATATTTTTTCTATTTCTTCAAAGACCAAATCGAAGACTAAATTGTTGTTTAAGTTTACTCATATCAGGTTCCATTACCTGTCCCACATTTGGTTTACCCATCAGCGGAGGGAGAGGCACCACTTTAAGTAAACCCAATAGTGCAAGCAACTTACCCCGTTTATTCCGCATAAGAAGATCTAATTGTGGTTGACCCATAATCCATTGATGTCCTAGCCAACATCAGAGCCATTTATATATTCCTTCACAGTGCTAGATTCATAACCACCCCTTCCTGTCAATAGATTCATATCTATCCCCTCTAATTCAATTACTAGTTTTGGATCCTCTAGATGCAGAGGTAAAGAAAACTAGAGCGGAAGCAGGGAAAGAAGCAGTGGGAGTAGGAACATATTCAGTGGACTTAGTTCCATAAAATAGGCACATAAAAAAATAGAGAACCCAATGATGGAGATCCTATATTAGATCCAAATTCAGTGCTAGTATAAGATCCTCCTGGTGCATAAGGGTGATCATGTGCCCGTAGAAATAGTGACATAGAAAATAGCATAGGTATCCACACTAATAGCATAGAAGGTACCTATCTCTATGGTGGGATTTGATCAGTTAGTAGGCTAGCCATATATGTATATAACCAAGTTTTGTAATTCTCTATAAGTTGTTTGATTCTTTCCTCGAGTTCCCGCTAGACCTTAATGGAGTGTCAATTCCTTAAGGAGTGCCCTTGCCCACAAAACCATGACCTTCTGGATAGCTAGTCACCTTGTTTCGAATATCCTTTATGGACACAACTACAACATCAAAATTATGCCATTAAAAAATAGTGGGTGTGGGCCTTTACACATAGGTGATTCTGATTTAGTAGGGGAATGAGGACCATCCAGGAGTGGTTTCCTATGTGCCCTAAGCTGAGGAGGCCCAAGAAGATTCTTAATTAAATTCACGCTTGATATAAAGATACTTCATTACATTATTTCCCAATTCATGGGAGTAGGTCAAGAATCACTTCATATCCTTCAAGGATGAAGACAATGATAAAGTCTGGTAGAACATGTTCATTTTCCTGTCCCGACAATATAAAAATATATAGGAAAATTTGAGTATGAGCTCAATGATTTGTAAGCAGAGTGGTTTGTGGGCTTACACAACCACAATATCAACATACTTCCATGGCTAAAATATAACTCCAAGGAAGTGGGAGATCCACCTCTGATATTGGTTTAAGATATTGAAGGATTTCTTAGGAAGATAGAGTTGGAACCATATCACGATTAGGAACCATATTGCTTAGCAACAGACTAGAATCATTACTTGCCGATCAACATAGAATCTCTGGCACTAGTTGTGTCCCCATGAGTCAATTTTCGTGTAAGAGGCCTGAGAGATCCTAACACAAGTACATATAACATGGTTCTATCCACTCAGCAAGTAGGGTTGCACGTGTCATCCAGGCACATCTACTCTTACATCACCGCTCTCATATCTGTCATTTTAATAATTGAAATAAAAATTATATATTTTTATAAAAAAATAATAAAAAAATAGTGCAAATAATAAATAAAATTAAATATGAACATGGATAGACACACTAAGGTTTGCATGCAGCCCACGTGGTTTTTAAATTGTTTAGAGGATATTTAAATTCCAAATTACAACATTGGAGGGTTGTTTACTTCATGGTTATCTGCGTGTCCAGAAGCCATGGTTCTGAAGTACTTGAATTCCTCCATCCATAGTTATCTACAATCCTTGAACAATGTTGAAATGAATAGTTATATACAATCCTAGAACAATGTCGAAATGTTGAAATGAAAACTGGTTGGTAATTTTCCAATTTTGTCCCGTGCTTTCTTGTCTTTGGCAGGGAATTTAGTTAGTTAGTGGGTGAGTGTATGTCTTTAGTTCCAACTATATGTGGCTAAGTGCCCTAAAGGAAAGGTCGAGTGCTTGCCTATCTTATGTGCCTACTGTCTTCTGCAAAGTCAGTGCATGTCTAAGTTAGGATGGTGGCTAGCTCAATCAGGATGAGTGCTAAAGAAACAAGATCATTCAATTTTTCATCAACGACATGTAACGTGTTGAAATTTGCAACAAGAAACAGTTAAATTGGCATCTAGAAACAACATGACAGCACACACACTACTGTGGGACCACAGGTCATGTAGTGACGGGTCCTAGTGAGACATTAGTGTGTAATTCAATTTATTTAATAAATTGGAAATGTGTCTAATTTAATTATCCCATAATTAAATTGGACAATAAAATGTAATCTTATCTCATAATCACTTGTAATAGTTAACTGAGTGTGACAGACTTAGTTAGCTCATGAAATTTGAGTTGAGGGTGGTTGGTGAGGCATGTAGAGTGATTCTATTTGTTTTAGAGTCCAAGTTGCAGTTAGTGTATTAGTTTAATGCATGAGAAATCAGTTAACTCAATTAAGTGAGTTAAAGTCAATATAACTAGTTGTAACTGATTGTTGCACTAGTGAGAGGTCAAGTGAATTAGATCAGATTTAATTCACATGCAGTGATCTGTCAAGTGACTGATGATTTATTATTAATATTTGCATGCATGTCAGTTCCAGTGGAGATCCAGTTGAGACAAAGGTTAAAGGGAAGTTGACTATCAGCTGTATTATTAACAAACTTCTCGGATGCAGTTAAAACACCACAGGATTTCCCATGATACCTGTGCAGTTGAGAAAGGCTGAAATTCCCAAGGAATAGGGATTGCATTTTGCATGAATTGCATGAGCAAGGAAGGCTGAAGACAGGTTGAGATTTGGCTAAGTGTTGGACCAATTTTGTTCGGATCAGTGTGAGATGATTAACAGAGTGCACGAGACTCTTGTTAGAAGAGTGCATTGTAATTGTTTCATGATTCCTTGGTGAATATAATATATATATAGGGGTTTTGAGCAGTAATATTTCCCCAGGAAAAACATCTGTGTTGTGGTTTGATTTGCTTCTTTCTTTACTTGTTGTGTTTGGCGATCGTGTTTATTTTCTGCAATTGATTTTTAGAAGGATTCAGTATCTTTCTTTAGTAGATCGCATGATCGAATTGAATCCATTGATATACATATTCTTTTTATAATATTTACATGGTATCAGAGCGCAAGAAATCACTATAGTGGAGAAGAAATGGATTTTGTGACTGAATAACATTCGAATTTGCAGAAGTATTCTTTGGTGCGATAACGGATCAAGATGGATTTCAATGGCTTGAGATTGGAGTATGCAATTGAGGGCAGTTTTAATTATATTGCATGGAAATACATAATGGAGGCAGTTTTGGAGGTCAACGGGTTGAAAGAATTCATTAATATTGATAGTCCCAAGCCCGCAACAGCAGACATCGATCTTCTCGATGCTCAGAAAAAGAAGATAACAAGGGTGAGGAGGATCTTATTAGAGGGAGTATGAGACCACATTGTGTCAAGTCTCCATGTAAAAATGACTCCATATGCAATGTGGAAGGCTTTGAAAGATCTGTTTCAGAGTAGCAGTGACCACAGAAAATTGGCACTAAGTATAAGCTCAGGAAAATCAAAATGGAGAAAGGCGACACAATTCCAAAATATTTAACCAAGTTTGTCTAATGTCTAGATGAGCTTGGGAGCATTGGAATTACTGTCGCGGATGATGACTTGGTGAGCCTAGCTCTTCTAGGCCTTCCAAAGAGTTGGCATAGTTATCAGGACTCTGTCCATGGGAGGGAGAAGCTGCCAGAATGGGAACGACTTTGGTTGGATTTGGTGCAAGAAGAATTCAGGCGGAATACCAGGGATGGATCTTCATCTAAAACAGATGATGAAGAAAATTTCACCTTGGATGGTAAGGTAAAGAAGGGGAAGGGAAATAAATCCTATTCCAAATGTTAGTTCGACAAAGAAGGAAAGAGGCGTGACATGTCCAGAGTGAAGTGTTTTCACTGCCATGAGCATGGACATTATGCCACTAATTGTCCACAAAATAAGAAGAATAAGAAGGCTTCATGATCTGCAGCTGGTGAGGCTTTGGCCTCATAATTTGAGTTGGAATTCTCACTCATTGCATGCATGGTGTTAAGTGCAAGGGGATCAGTGTGGTACTTGGATAGTGGTGCATCTTTCCACATGACGGGAGAAAAATAACTTTTTAGTAGCTTGGAGGAGAAGGACATCCAGATGCATATCGAAATGGGTGATGATGGGCGGTACAGTGCTACTTGGATTAGTACAGTTAACTTCCCGAGATAGTTAGGTAAGCCCTTCTTATTAAAAGATTTAAAGCATGTAACAGGCTTGAAAAATAATTTAGTTTCAGTCGTAATGTTGGAGGATAGAGGCTATGATGTGGTTTTTAGTGAAGGGAAAGTTTTCCTTCGACACAAAGCCACATGACAAGAGAAGAATATTGGGATTCGTGTGAAGAATATCTATAAAATTGATGTAGAGAACTGTGCAGCATTGATGGATATAACAGACAAAGTGGTGAGCCAGGATGAGGGTGAGTTATGGCACAAGATATTGTACCATCTACACCACAGAGCTTTGAAGGTCATGCAGCAGATTTCTACGAGGCTTCCAAATGGTACTCTTGTGCCTATATACACATGCAAGGGATGTACAATGGGGAAGTGTGAGAAAGCCATGTGATTGTCCCTTGAGAGGGAGCTTGATTTGCATGAATATGAGGAACTCTTGGTTCCTAAGGATGAACCTCAAGATGTGGAGCAGCCACAAGATGAGGATCATGGAGTGGTAGAAACCACTCATGCATAGACCTCAAAGAGAAAGAAAATTTGAGCTAGATGGGCAGACGAAGTATATGCATATATACCTCCAGGTGTGAGGTGGGGCGATGTGCAGATATAATCCCAAGAAGAAATTGGGCAAGGTTCATTGAGATGGCATGTCTCATGGATCTAACCTGGCTACGAGGATTCCATAGTGCAACAGTAGTAGAATCGGTTGGACTGATGTAGTCAGATGTCAACAGGATAGAAATCAAAGTGACAGGTGTCAGATACTGGAGCACAGATTAGAGGAAATAATGCATAGTGCATGGATGCAGATGTCAAAAATGCAGGGAGTCTAGTAGACATGTGAAGTAGCTAGTAGCAGTCAGAAGACTCTGATGACAGATGCATTATATTGATTCATTTGTTTGGAGACTATTCAGTTTCAAAAGTGTTTCATGCAAGAGTTGCATGTATGAACAATGGTAGAGAAACATTGCATGCAAAAGTTCCATGTGCAAACAACAATAGAGAAGTGTTGCATGTCGCATGAAAGAGGTGCATGTGTGCATGCAAGGACATTCCAAGGTATTGGATCAAGACAGATTGATTCCTTTCTTATTGAGAGGGAGTATTTAAATTTGCAACAAGAAACAATGAAATTGGCATCCAGAAACAACATGACAGCACACACACTAGTGTGGGACCATAGGTCATGTAGTGATGGGTCCTAGCGATACATTAGTGTGCAATTCAATTTATTTAATAAATTGGAAATGTGTCTAATTTAATTATCCCTTAATTAAATTAGACAATAAAAGGTAATCTTATCTCATAATCACTTGTAATAGTTAACTGAGTGTGATAGACTTAATTAGCTCATGAAATTCGAGTTGAGGGTGGTTGGTGATGCATGTAGACTGATTCTATTTGTTTTAGAGTCCAGGTTGCAATTAGTGTATTAGTTTAATGCATGAGAGATCAATTAACTCAATTAAGTGAGTTAAAGTCAGTCTAAATAGTTGTAACTGATGTAGAAATTATACAAACAATATTTATACCAATGGATTCAACCTGATCATGCAATATACTAAAGCAAGATATTGAATCCTTCTACAAATTACTTGTGGAAAATAAACACGATCACAAATCACAACAAGTAAAGAAAGAAGCAAATCAAACCACAACACAGATATTTTCCCGGGGAAAGCTTACTGCTTAAAACCCCTCTATCTTCTATTTTATATTCACCAAGGAATCATAAAACAATTGTAATGCACTCTTCTCACAAGAGTCTCCTACACTTTCACAACTGTCTCACACTGATATTGACACAATCAACGAACACTTAGCCAATTTTCAGCCTCTGCTCAGCCTGCCTTGCTTGCGCAATTCATGTGGAATGAAATATCTATTCTTTAGGAAATTCAACCTTCCAAAACTGCGCAATGCTCATGGGAAATCTTATGGGTGTTTTACTGCATGCGGGAAACCTACTAATAATACAACTGATAGTTAACATCCCTTTAACCTTTGTATCAACTGGGTCTCCACTAGAACTAACATGCATGCAACTATTAAGAGTAAACCATCAGTTACATGACAGATCACTGCATGTGAGTTAAATTTGATTTAATTCACTTGACCTCGCACTTGTGAAACAAACAATTACACCTAGTTTAACTGATTTAAACTCAATTCATTGAGTTAACTGATTTCTCATGCATTAAACTAATGCACTAACCGCAAATTGGACTCAATAACTAATATAATCACTCTACATGCCTCACTAACCACCCTCAACTCGAAATTCATGATCTAACTGAGTTTATCACACTCAGTTAACTATTACAAGTGATTATGAGATAAGATTACATTTTATTGTCCAAATTAATTAAGGGAAAATTAAATTAGACACAAATTTCTTGTTGAATTTTCAACACTCACTCTCAAAAAGAAAAGGATTATCATCTACCTCGATCTTGCCTCTATGGTATTCGAATTTGATCCTATGGAGCGCCTTCGTCAGAATATCTACATCCTGATATTCTGTGGGAATGTACTGAAGTAACACAATGTGCCTCTGAACACAAACTCTAAGATGGTGGTCCCAGATGTCTATATGCTTGGACCTATCATGGAATACTGAATTAACCAAGAGTTTAATGAAAATATGGTTATCACAATGTATCACTGTAAGATTCTTTTGATGACCAAACAAACCAACCAAAATATTCCTCATCCAGATGGCCTCACATGCATCCTGACTGGCTCCCATGTACTCTGCCTTGGCTGAACTGAGTGCCACAGATCTCTGCTTCCTACTATACCAAGAAATTGTTGTCGATCCTATGCTAAAGATCCCTCTTGATGCGCTCTTTATGTCTGATGGATTTCCTGCCCAATCTGCATCGGTGAAGCCTTGAAGCTCCACTCCTTCTGTCCATTTATACCATAATCCATACTCTGTAGTGCCCTCGAGATATCTAAGACACGCTTCCCCTCCTTCCAAAAGAGCTTGCTCGGCTTAACCATAGCTTGACTCAGCTCGTTAACTACTTAGAAAATTTCTGGTCTGGTGTTCAACAAGTACATCAGTGAACCCACAAGCTGCCTATAAACAGTAGCATCCACTACCTCACCTGAAGTAGCGTCCTCCTTCCTCCAGTTTCCTGGAAGAGGAGTCACCATGCGTTTACAACTCCATGTGAAACTTTCTCAGAATCTCTTTGGCATACTTGCCTTGAGAAACAAATAGCTCACCATCCCACTGCCATATTTCCAAACAAAGGAAATACTGAAGGAGCCCCATGTCCTTCATCTTGAACTCTCTTACAAGGTCCTATACTCATCACCTGTCAAAATTATATCATCAACATAAAGTACGATTATCAAGAGCTTACCATCAACCATAATTTGGTACAGGTTCACATCCGCTTCACTTTTTGTGAAGCCCAACCTAGTGAAATAGTTTTCAATCCCGGTGTACCAAGCACGAGGTGATTGCTTCCGCCCATATAGTGCTCTCCTGAGTTTGCACGCATGCGACTCACTATCAAAGGTCTCAAAACCTTCTGGCTACTCTATATACACTTCTTCCTCAATAAATTCATTGAGAAACGTAGTTTTCACATCCATATGATGTATCTGCCACCCCATATGCATTGAGAGTGCAAGGATAGATCCAATCGATGAGTATCTTGAAACCAGTGCGAAGGTCTCCTCATAGTCAATTCCCTCAACTTGTGAGAATCCTCGGGCTACAAATCTAGCCTTGTACTTCTCCACAATCCCATATGATGCCTGCTTCACCTTATAGATCCATCTAGATCCAACCACTGATTTCCCGACTGGTCTTGGGACAACTTCCCATGCACTGTTCTTGACGGTGGAGTCATACTCCTCAACCATGCCATCAGCCAAAATTGTTTGCTGCACTGCTTCCTCAAATAAGGATGGTTCTGTCACAATACACTTGCTCATAAGAGCCATGTATCTGGTAAACTTATCTGGAGGTTGTCTCTGTCTGTGTAGTGAATTAGGTGCTCCTACATGCTCTGGCGCATCAAGTCTCAATCTATCAACTTTCGTGGTCCGCCTTCTACCATGTTTGGTTGATGGCTTTGCATGAGTGTTTTCTGCCACTCCATGATCCTCCACATGTGGTCACTCCACATCTTGAGGTTCATACTTTGGAACCAATATTTCTTCATATGCATGCAAATCAAGCACCCTCTCAAGGGACAATCGCATGGCTTTATCCTCATCAAATTTTATATCCCTTCTCACAACAGTCATCCTGATGTTTGGAAAATACATTGGATAGTTGTGGGGAGTATCAGTGTACCCAAAAAATATCTCAATCTCAGTTTTTGGTTGTAGATTCTTCCTAGAATATTTTTTCACATGGCAATAGACAGATGAGCCAAAAATTTTAAAATATGAAACATCATGTTTCTTACTAGAAATAGTCTCCTCTGGTGTACTCATTCCAAGTATCCGATGAGGACTACGGTTTTACACAAATACCACTACGTTGAATGCCTCTCTGCCCACAGATGCAACAGTAGGCCCTAATCATGCAACATCACTCGTGCCACACCCACAATAGTTCTCTTCTTTCTTTCTGTGACCCCATTATTTTGTGCGTTATGAGGCACAATAAACTCTCTCTGAATTCCTTCTTTGCTACAAAAGTTCTTGAATTCATTGGAGATGTACTCACCACCATTGTCACTCCTAAGAGCCTTCACATGCTTCCCCATGTCTTTCTCAACTAGTGTTTTGAACTCACAAAATTTTGAGAACATCTTATCTTTCTTCTGCATGAATTAGATCCAACACTTTATAGAAAAATCATCATCAAATATCATATAATACCTATGATTTTCTGTCGAAGCTGTATAGAATGGTCCACACACGTCTGAGTGAAATATCTCAAGGATTCCCGCTGCTTGGTTCTCCTTCCCGTGAAAAGTGTCCTTTGCATACTTCCCCATGGTACATCCCTTGCATGTATCTATCTGCACAGGAGTACCCTTTGGAAGCCCCATAGAAGTATGTTGCATGACCTATTTAGTCAATTTAATGTCTTAAATTGTTCAACATAAATCATCAAATGAGGTTAGTAATCTGATGAAGTGTGGTGGACTATATATGCTTAGCTAACCTTCTTCTTACTTCGTTGTGTATGTTTTTATGTTGTTTTGGGGGGTTTTGTTCTTTATGTCTAAAGGTTAATTTTTAAGGAACTGAATCTAATGAAGTTTAAATGCTAAAACTAATTTTGAAAGAAGGAAGAAAATGAAGTGTTCTTCAACTATTCTAATTTGCATAAAAATGAATCAAACTTTAAATGGTTAGAATTTGATCTAAAAGCATAGTATCTATTCTAATGACTTTGAGCTTTTGAAAATTAAAGTTAATTCTAATCTATCTTAATTTAGTTCTACTCCATGGATTGAAATATGAATCTTATGATAGTGTTAATTTAAATGAAAGAAAATTCAAAGGAAAAGCAACTATTGTATAACCAACTACTTAAGCATTCAATATGGAAGTATGACACAGTCACCCTCTTGACATGATTTACAAGCAATTGATTACACTTTTAGTTTAAATATTTAATCTAAGAAAGAATTTAAATAACATGTAAAGGAAAGCTCAATTACTGTATATTTTAAATACTCAAACATCCAATTTGGAAGAATGACAAAGCCATCTTCTTGTCATGGTTTACAAGCATCTAATTATACATTTAATTGAGGATCTGATCTAGGAAATCTGTGTAAACACATGTAAAGGAAAATTCAATTATTGTATATTTTAAATACTCAAGCATCCAATTTGGAAGTATGACAGAGTCATCTTCTTGGCATGATTTACAAGAATCTAATTATACACCTAATTGAGGTTTTAATCTAGGAAAGATGTGTAAAAGCATGTAAAGATGTAGGAATTTACATGGTATCAAAGCTATTTGAGGGCCGCGTCCATTGTTGATCAAAATCCGAAGCCGGTTTGACTGCATGCGAATGCTGCTTTGTAGATCTACTATTTCTGAAATTTTTTGGGCTTGGAGAACTGCTCAATTTTGTCCAGAGCGTCTACTACAGTGAGGAACGCCTTTTGTTTCATGCGAAAAGGTTTCCAGCTGCCCAAGTTATGTCAGTTTAGATCTGGAGGTATAAAGCATCTATTTTGCAGTTATATTTATTAATAGTTTTGCTTATTTCAATTTTTTTTTCTTGTATTAAGGTTTTATTTATTTTCCCAATCTATACCCTCTTCTTTGTGTATGCTATTTGCTGTGTGCTCCGTGCGATCTCGGAAAATCAGAAACAGGAAAAAGGGATTTTTTTCACTACATATGCTCTTTCCCCGCGTCTTTGTGCGATCTCGGGAAATCAGAAATAGTGGAAAAAGTGATAGTTGCCGATAACGCTAACCGATAATCTAACATTTTGCGGTAAGGGTTTGCATTTCGTTTTTTTGCTCATTTTTTGTGCAGGAGAATGCACGCATGCCACCCATAATAATAGTAATAATAATAATAATCATCCCCCAATAATAATAATAATAATAATCATCCCCCCTTCCTCCTTTCTAAAATAACATAATCCTTTTACTATCTCACTTGGTGAGGGGTTATTTTATGAGAATAGAGGTCTTGGGTTCAAGTCTCCTTCTCAAGCTTCTTTTGTAAAAAAATTTTGTTCAAAGGGGCAATTTTTTTTTTTAAAGAGCCGCACATCATCCCATTCCCGTAACTATTCGACATCTACAACTCAGTTTTTTCAAAAGGCATAAATTCTTCATCTGGAAGTCGTTTTTCGAGCGTTTTTTTTTTAAACGGCCTAATGTTTTGAGATATTTCCATTGGAGCAGTTAGTTTTAGCTTTTATCAGCTTCAGTTTTTAAAAAAAAATGGAAAGTGCATTCCCAGTTATTCTTAACATCACCAATTATTTCCAATGGCTACCTCACATGGTAGATATACTTAGAAGTAAAGGGCTTTATAGAATAGCCACAGGGCTAGAAACTAAACCTTTTGATGATGATACTAAATGGGAAAATAAACAAGATCAAGCATGAGGGTTGATAGGAATGTCCAATGCTCAAGATCTTTGATTTCATATCCTTGACATTGACACCCCTCATGAAGCCCTGGACAAGCTAAATATTGTATTTGGCATTCAAAATCAAATCAGGGCCCGTCAGCCTGAAAATGAGTTGCTTACTTTGGACCCCAATAATTTCTCCTCTATTGAAGATTTTTTGTCCAAATTCAAGACCCTCAGAGTTATTTTAGAAGGTTGTAAGGTCAAAAAGGAAGATGGTAGCCTCATCTATTGCATTCTTATTAAGCTTGGCCCTGCATACTCTGTTTTTTTTTTCGCCTTCCATTCCACTAGAGAAGCCATCATTTCTTCAGGAACCACCTACAAGAATCCCTCTTTTGATTCCTTTTGTGATTCTTTGATAAGAGAACAAGAAAAATTTTTACACCTTGGTCTTATCACTACTAGAAACACTTCTAAGAAAGCCTTAGCAACCCAAAATCAATCATATCAAAAGAATCCCAAGAAGCAGTATCCTAAAAAGTATGGCCTGAAACCAAACAAGGGCCCTAAGAAATCTCAGCCACAAACTGAAAAAGAAACTCACCAAAATGATAAGGCATATAAAAACAAAGGAAAGAAGATAGAATGACATTGCAACTTTTTCAATGTGATGGCCATTTAGAGTCCAAATGTTTTAAGAAGATGGAAGCCTTAGAAGCAGCAATGAAGAAGCACAACATCAATTTGGAGCACTCTTCACCTTCATCTTCAGGCATGGCACTTTCTGCTTGTGGTTGTCAAGAATCAAGATTTGGTTATGCATTAAATGTATCTTCTTCTTCTCCTTCTCATGAGTGGCTCATTGATTCTGGAGCTTCTTACCACATGGCTAAAAGTAGATCCATGTTTTCTTCTTTAAATGATTGTACACCAAAAATATTTATGTTGGTGATGATAGATCTCTTAGTGTTGTAGGATCTGGAACCATTCATCTAGATAATGGTCAGTTTAATGATGTTCTATGTGCTCCTACCTTGTCATGCAAAATTCTATCTATTTATCATATAACTCATTCAAGTGAAGGGAAAATAGTAGAATTATCACCTCATGATGTTGTAATCAAGGACCTCAAAGATCCTAAACATATTTTAGCTACTGGCATTGCTGATGATTCCACAAGGTTGTATAAATTTTAAAACTTTGGGTCATCATCTATTCCCTCTGTTTTTGTTGCTCATAATGATGATGTGAGCAAAATTTGGCATGAGTGATTTGGTCACTTAAACTATCGCTCTCTTCAAACTCTATATAAGGAAAATATGGTGACGGGCCTTCCTATGGTATCTTTCCGGGATGGTGTTTGCTCCAGATGTGTACTCGGAAAACATCATCGGGATAGTTTTGACAAACGTGCCTCTTGGCACGCTTCAGCCCCTTTGTAGCTTGTGCACAGTGATTTATGTGGTCCACTTCCTATTTTTTCTTTCTCTGGTTGCAAGTACTTCTTAACCGTCATTGATGATTTTTCTAGACGCACTTGGGTATATTTCTTAAAACTCAAGAGTGAATTTTTTAACATGTTCTTGGCCTTTAAGACCTTTGTTGAGAAACAATCTGGACATCAAATTCTTAAGTTAAGATGAGACAATGGCGGAGAATATGTTAACAACAAATTTATCAACTTCTGCACTGAGCATGGCATTCAATTGCAACATACTATTCCATATACTCCACAACAAAATGGTGTAGCTGAAAGGAAGAATCACACATTAAAAGAAATGGCTAATTGTATGCTTCAATCTAAAGGACTTGGTCTCAATTTTTGGGCAGAAGCCATTAACTGTGAAAATTACATAGTAAATCGCACTCCTACTAATGTTTTAAAGAATATAACTCTAGAAGAAGCTTGGAGTTCAATCAAACCAGATGTAAGTCACTTTCGTGTTTTTGGAAGTGATGCTTGGGCCCATATTCCAGATGCGAAACATAAAGCCTTAGAACGTAAGAGTGAAAAATGTATTTTTGTTGGATATTCTAAAGATGTCAAAGGATATAGACTTCTTCAACCCAAATCCAAAAATATAATCATTAGAAGAGATGTAAATTTTGATGAAAATATATTGGCCTACGAGCCTAGTTCGATGGGTGTGCCACCTTTGGCCTGCGAGCCTGATTTGGCATATGTGCCACCTCTCTCTCTCTCTTTTATTTTTAATAGCATTCCTTCTAGTTCAGATGATGACAACGAGGATGAAAATCCTCCTCAAGCTCGTGAAATTTTTCCTTATACTTCACCGCTTCCAAGATGGGTCCGCTCTACTCGGGATGCAGCAGGTTCTCTTGCAGGTGACCCTACCGATCGATGACGTACACATTCTCAGTTCGAAAGAGCCTCTTCCTTATTGGCTCAAGTTCCAGAAAAACTTGATCTAGAAACCTTTGAAGAAGCCTCCGGTCATCCAGATTGTAATGAAGCTATGAATGAGGAGTATTGTTCCTTATTAGCAAAAAATACTTGGGATCTTTTTCCTCTTCCAAAAGGAAGAAAACTTGTCAGATGCAGATGGGTTTACAAAACAAAGTTTGGAACAGATGGAAAAGTGGATAGACATAAATCTCTTCTTGTCGCTAAAGGTTTTTCACAAGTTGAAGGCATTGAATATACTGAAACCTTTTCCCCTGTTACCAAAATGAATTCTATCCTCCTTGTTCTTTCCTTTGTTGCCTCCTTTCCCAGTTCATCTCTGCATTGAGTGAACTTCGTGAGATGAAAAATACGGACGATCCTTGCTCTCTCAGCGCAGATGGGGTGGCACATTCATCAGATGGATGTGAATACTGCGTTCCTCAATGCAGAGATGAACGCATCCTATTTTCCCAGTTCATCTCTGCATTGAGTGAACTTCGTGAGGTATTTGGCGATACTATCGCCCTTCTCCATCTTGATGTTCCTGAGCTTATCTTTGAGCGCCAGCTTCCTTTGGTCACTCTTACTCTGGAATAGATCCGTCAAAGCTTTCCACATTAAATATGGAGTGGCCTTTCCATGCAGGCTGGATACAATATGATCCTTGACGCCCTCCAACAGGATCCTTCGACATTTCGCGATCTTCTTTTGCCATGCATCGACCAAAGCTGCATCAGTGGGCTTTGGGACATCCGCATCCACGAACTCCTTCAGACCATTATCTTCTAACACTGCTTCCATTCGATCCTTCCATGCAACATAGTTCGAACTGCCTTCAAGAGCATATTCGAGTCGCAAACCATTGAAAGAAGACATCTTTCAACACCGGCACCAAGAAATCAACCTTCTGCAAAATTCAAATTCCACACTCCAAGCTCTATCGCTTCCGATCTATACTTGAAAACAAATTATTTCCAAATCAGAGATTGAATGCAAAGGGCATTCACCAGATCTTTCACCTTACAAAGAAGGATGAATATTCCGGAGGCTACCTGGCCCGCATGCAGACTCTGTCCGAGGAAATAAGTTTGCAATCACCGTAATAGATCTCGACAATTAATCTAGCTCCGATACCATGTAGAAATTAGCTGAATAAATCACTTATTCAATGAAGATTAACTCGATCATACATCAATTTCGAATTGCATGCATAACACATAACCTTCTTCTACAATTAATTGTCACATGCGGAAATAACAGAAGCAATCTCACATCAAATCAATCACACATTAACTCGGTATGTATGGGGAAAGCCTATAGCTGAAAACCCCGCAGCTATTGTGTATATTATAATGGAGAAATCATGTAACCAACAAAGTACAATACTCCTCACAAGTACTCAGTACTTTCTCATAAAGTCACACACAATCAAACTCAGTTTTGAACAAGTCTCGGGTTCAAAACTCACTGCTGACTGCCTTGCCTCTATTGCGCAATCATGGCCTGTATATGAAGAGGTTCAAGGTTCGAATCCCCTTGCCTTGATTGCGTAATTGTCATGGACAATTCCTCCGAGTGTAATGCAAATCTCATGCAAAACCAATCTACCAACTGATAGCTTTACTCACCCTTTCATCTACCTCTTCCACTGGTCTCCACTGAACTGATCATGCACTGTAGTGAACTGAAGTGTTCTTGAGTTGACTAATGAGTTAATACTTAGTAAATTAAATATTATTTAATTTACTCCACTCATATCTAGTTGATTAGTTAGTTAACTAATCCCAACTAGTTCAACTAAAACAAACAGAACACAACTCCACTACTTGTCCAGTTAACTCCTCCAAAACTCCTGCCACTGAAGTCTAACTGAAGCCAACCATGCAAGATGCCATCAAACCCTAGGAACCACGTGATTCCTTGTGTCAGTTGCATGAGCCACCTCCATGACTCAAACTGAAGTGCGCCAAGAGAGTAAACTACTGTTTATAGTCAAAATATTATTAAGGGTAAATAATATTTGACTTCCATATTTTTTAGGAGATCAGTCTAAAAATAGCCTGGGTCCTAAAAATTAGGGTCTCATCTATTTTTACCGACATGTCGCATACTTCAAGAATATCCAAGTAGAATTCCCAAATTATGCTCCGTATGTCTAAAAATAGACTTTGCGCCAGAATTTGCCTGCGGGCCCACTTAGTGAAGGCAACTTCATTTCACTAAGCTCCATCATCTTGCTGCATTCTCAAAAATTTTCTCCTCAGAACCTATCAAACCATAAAAGTAGCTGCGGAAAAAATAATTAACTACAGAATAGGATGCGTTCTATAGCCAAGTTACAAAAATTCATTCAAATAACAAGAACATCAAAATATAACATAGAGATCATTCAAATGCATTATCTGAGATAAAACATGTCATTTATCATTGATTGGAGTTTATGGATTTATGAAAAGGAGAAAGGATGTCAAATAAGGGAAAATTCTCATGTTCAACATACCCCCATTAAGAAGCCATTGCATGTCCTCATGCAATTTTAAAAAATGTGAACTTCCTTCTCCGATTGCATTTGTTCAGAAATTTCTGCTAATACATCCAGTTTTATCTTCTTGCTTTTCATTGAAGTGACTGCCATCCTGGGCTTCTTCATAAGGAGTTTGTATTGAGATTGATAACTGTCCTATTTAGTGATCTGTTCTTTCTTTTTAACATCCTATTCTTTTTGTACCACAGTCCCACATGCAGGATGGTGTTATCGCTAATGACTTTCTCCAGTTGGTTATGTTGCTTTAAAGCTTCATTCTCTTGTTTAATATGCATATTCAATAACTCTATCTCATAGATTTCTTGTTTGAGAGTGTCAACCAGAGTTTCTTATGGATTGATAAGCAGCTACAGATTCATTGCTGCATTCCTTTTATCTAATCATTCTATATAGTCATATATCTCTTGTTTTGTTGGGTCTATGCTTGGAGATTTTCTACTAAGACTATCTTCAAAATTATGTACAGGATAATTTACAGGGCTATGTGGAGGAGAGACATTTATGGGTGATGGAACTGGAGGTTTGTTGGAACGGGGCTGTTACACAGTAACTTGTCACCTTCCCTACCATTCCCCGTCCCGCACAATGGAGGACCCATTTTGTGACCTGTGAACATTGTCATGCCTTGAAAACATTATCAATGCATTCCTCTAAGCATGAGCTTCATTTGCCCTTAAGACATCTCCTTGCAAAAATCATGAAAAACATCCCTTTTTGCATTGGCGCGGTCATACAGTTCAGTACTCGCGCCAATGGGAAAAATCCTGCAAAGAGGTCGCGCCAACTGGCGCTCTGTCCCAGAGCAGTAGTCGCGCCACCCAATTTAAGGACTGGTTTTTAAATAAAGATGGCGGAAGTTGAGTTCCAACAAACTCAGGAAACCATTGCCTATCTTGAGTTGGGAGGTTTGGCTGCGGAAGTTCTATGGAAGGGAAGTGGTTTTTCCACCTCCCATGGAACCTTCCTTGTTGATAGGGCCAATCCCACGATAATAGGGATCCCAACTCCCTCCTTCCCCATCTATAAAAGCCTGCTCAATTCCATGGCAAGCTAGTCTTGAAGTGCCTAAGCCTTGAATCTCCATATTCCCAAGAGCCTTTGCGCTGTAAAGAGCCCTCTTTTTCCCTTAAGGCCGACTCAAGTAAGGAGACCATCGTCGAGAGACTCTGGAGAGGTTTTCCCTTTCCCTGGCGAGATTTGCGAGACGTGAACGACTGGAGACCCATCCGAAGGAGACCACGACGTCAGAACTTGGTTGTAATCTCTCTTCGATTGTTATTTAATGAATGATTACGATTATGGTTCCACTCTGTTTTCCATCATGTTAATATGAGTAATATCCTTTCTGACTGATGTTTAGTTACGTATGCCGGATTTTATGCTTGTATCTATTTGTTTCTTGCATGTGCATGTGTTCATCCGCGGAGATCGTGGAGGGATTGTGATCTGCCAGGCTGAGGAACGGGGACGCTTCTTATTCAGATCATAGCATTGGATTCCGGGTAGGCTTCCATCTTAGTCTTTTCATTCGTAACTAGGAGCTTGCGTCGTAACATTTTTGATTGTTGCTAGACACCTGCTGGGCTAGTAGGGATCGCCTATGTCCGCAGAGGGGATTTACCTCCTCAACAATTTGGCGACTCCACTGGGCATCGTCCAGATTTCACTGTCTCGTTTGTGTTGTCTCGCTTTGATTATTTTATGTTTTTCCTTGCTTGATGAGCCTTCTAGGTTGGGTTCTTTCGCTGTTTTTGCTTCTTGGTTTGCTTAGATTTGCATTGATCTGCTTCTGGAGTAGTTTTTTTTCAATTTTGGCTGAGAAACTCGACTGGCGCGGTTTTTAACCCGACAGTCGCGCCAGTTTCATCCTTACAGTCGCGCCACTCCTGTAAGGTTTTTGAGTTTCCTCATTTTTGAGCTCTCTGGGTTTGGTCAGTGTTTTTCTTCTTGATTTTCTGACTACCTGAGTGTGTTGGAGTCCTGTTTGACTGGGAATTCACCTCTGTCCTTTGGTTGTTTGCTTTTATCTATCGATTTCACGTTTTAAGCCCTAGGGCATCTAGTGGCTTGGTGTATCGAGCCCTCCTTGGGAGTTTTGGTGTTTTGATTGTCTTGTCAACTGTCTGATTGATTCTCCACATCCTCTAAGTAGTTGTTCATTGTTTTGTTGCGATTTTTGGGTGATTTTTCATTCCTTCATTCGAAATTCATTTGGTCTTGCCTTGGACCTAGATCACATGGTCCATTGGAAGCTTTTGAGTCTTTTCTTTGTTTTGAGAGACTTTGGTCGATTTGGGGATCTGATTGCTTGTGTTGTTGAGTGAAATTTGTTTGTTTTGCTCTCTCGAATATCGTTTCTCAAGTTGTTCCATTTGTTTTCAAGTTTGTTTAGTGCATATTAGCTATCAGACATTGAAAATCGAAAAAAAAAATCTCTTTTGCTTTTGTTAATTAGTGAAAATTGTAATATTTTCAATTTTGCTAGTGATTAGTGATTTAGAATGAAAAGTTTTCAATTTCATTAGTTGCATTAGAGGTCTCATTGTTTGTCTTCCGTTCATTTCGTTTGTGTAAAAGCTCTCAACTCTTTTCTAACTAGTTTTCATCGAATGAAATGTTGGACTGTGGCATATAGCTTTGCATTTAGGAGTCTTTTAAGACACTACATACGATAGAGCCTGGAAATTGAAACATAATTGAAGATTAACTGTAAAATTTATTCAATTAACCTAAGGCAGCATTGGAACTTAACGAAACATTTTTAGAAGGTCTAGGCTAGAGACGTGTTCTGGCGTCGTTAAACCTAGCAGCTGTCATTCACCTTCTGGTTTTAGACAGTGCTAGTACAGACTTGTGCTCCCCGTACCGTCGCGTATATAAAGGGAGACCCCTCTAGGTTTTCAATTCTTTATCCACAGGAAGCCGAGTCTGCCGCCCTATACCCATGATACACCGAACACAGCATTCGGGGAGACTACCTGCACGTACGAAAAGTCCTTGGTTGATTTCTGTTTCATTATTGAAACCAAGGTGTATATTGCAGTTCACGGATATTTGGTACACCCTTTGTGCCTAGTTTTTCCTGAGCAGTCATTTGGTCTTTTCTGACTCCCTAAACTTGAAAAGATCATCGAGCGCTTGTCCTTTCACGCTTGTATCAAATCTGAAAGAGATAGAGTCATCTTTCTATTGTTTCTCGACTCTTAAAATATGAAACGATAGAGTTTCTTACTTTTCAATGTGGTAAAAAATTAATCACCCACGATTACACGCCCGCTTAGATATTGCTTGTTGACCGTTTGATCATGTGCTCTTGACTCTTTTTTCAGCCCGTGTGTGGTTTTGAGTTTTGATGGTAACTTTTTCAGAGTTCACCAACCAAGGAATCCCCTCAGAAGGGAATCCTGGTCATTTTCCTCGTTTTGGAAATGTTGGTGCTCCTTACATGGCGACGTTGTCCCTTCCTGGGTTAACTGTTGGGTTGCCTGTTTGGTTGTTCTCAACCTCTGTTGTCCCGAATGTCTCCCATACTGTTCAATCAGTTTCTCCACCTGAACAACATCATGTTGATTCCAAGGTGGACCTCTCCCCTTCTTCGCCTGTTTCTGCGTCCTCCTCTTCTACTTCGCCTGGTGAAAGTATGGATTCAAGTAACCAGGTGGCTAAGAAGAAGAAGAAGAATACAAAGAAGAAGAAGTCCGATAAGCGAGAGGCTAAAAGTGCAGCCACTATTTCTGAAATATCTCCTCTTGACAAACCTTCCAACCCTCCACGGAAAGTCAAGTTCCCTTGCCTGTTGTGCACGGGAGACCATCTTCTTCGAGACTGCCCTGGCATCCCCAAGGTGCTCGAAGCATGGTCCGATGGCCATCCGCCATTGCCTTTGACTTCCGGGAGCCAAGTTGGGGGCATGTCTTCAACTGGTACTGATAAGGCTCCTAAGAAGCAGGGTAAGATCACCAATCCTTGTAAGTTGTGTGAAGGGCACCATGCCATTCACCTTTGTCCTTATATGGATGAAGCCAAGCGATTTTTGGACAACCCAACCGGTTCTACACCACGCCTTCCACCTGGTTATAATCGGCTTTCTTTGAGTCCTCCGCCAGCTGATCTTACGACTGGTCAAGAGTCATCCTTGGTCGATCCCACTCCCCCAGAAATTCAAATTCACAAATCCGTCCCTAACCAAGCATTGGTCGTAGGATCGGTTGAACTGGCCCCGTCCATGGTGCACCAGGTCTTTTGTGTCCAGAGTGAACCTCACACCCCCCATGTCCTTCTGATTTCTTCAGATTCTTCAGACTTGGAGAAAGATTCTCCTGTCCCTGTACTTCAAGAAGCTGCTCCTCCGCCTCCCAAGATGGAGGCTACGGAGGATATTCCTCCCGCCTTCGAGATGGAGGTCATGGAGGAGGCTTCTGCTTCCGTAACATTAGGGGAAGACCTTCGCATTTCGATGGTAGCCCCTCTGAGTAGTTTGGTCGCTTCCTTTGACTGGAATCGATTTGCAGGATTTCGCCTTCTGTCTTATGTGCCTTTCGAGATCACAGTACAGGCTCTTGGTCTGGTTGTACCCAGCACCATTATAGACGAAGGTGCCTCTGTTAGTATCCTATCTTTAACTACCTGGCAAGCTTTCGGTTCGCCGCCGCTTGCGCCCGTTACGCAGAATCTGTTGACATTCAATAGAAGAACGAGTCAACCATGGGGGATCCTTCCAAGGTTACCTGTTACTTTGGGAGGTAAAACCGTCCATATGGACGTGATGGTCGTTCCAGGCCCCTTGGATTTCAATCTGCTCCTGGGGCGCGATTACACCTATGCCATGGGAGCGCTCGTCTCCTCCCTCTTTCCTGTGGTCTGTTTTCTGCATGAAGGAAGGATTGTGACCATTGATCGGCTTTCGTTCTTTGGTCCTAATGTGGCAGCTGGTCCACCATCACCCCCTCCCGGTTTTTATTCACCCGTTGTATCTGCTCCACCGCAGGTCAACTATGTGTCTACCTACCCTGTGCCCACACTCAGTGAAGACGCTGTTGTGCATAGTGTACTGGGGGCATTGGGTCCTGACTTCCAGGATGTTTTCCTTCCATCGGGAGTGGAACTCTTGGAAGCGCCGCCTTCTTGTTCATTTTGATGTAAGTTGGTTAGAGCATGGTTTCTTCCCTGTTTCAAGCCCTTTAAAAATGAAACCAGGTTCTCGGAGTATAGTTCCTCCACTTGTGTCAAGCTCCTAAAAATAGTGAAACAAGTTGTTTGAGGATGGTTCTTTAAGTGTGCCAACCTCATTAAAATAATGAAACACAAGCATGTTCAATTTGAATTTTTGTTTTGAACCTTCACTCCATTTTCAATGGACTGAAGCTTGGGGGGCATGCACCTCGAATTGAGACACCATGCTAGGGGGCATGCCCGTCTTCCTCATTTTAAGCATAGTTTGCATATGTGTGTGTATTCATGTGTGCTTTTAAGCTTTCATAAAAATGAAATGTGTGAGTAGATACATTGTGTGAATACATTTCGCATTGGGTCGTTTGTTATGTAACTGGTACATTAGATTACATTTGTATTAGACATTTGCATGACATATAAAAACATCATCACATGTAAAAGATCCATCCAAAATAGTCATATGTATATATATATATGTGTCGAAATGTTTGCACAATGTGCATCATAAAAAGTCAAAAATATACATAATCGTCTTAAATACATCCGGAGACGGTATGTCTCTCAAAAAATAGGTGTGGTATAAATCCTAAGGACTAATCCGCATGGTGCTCATGATAGCATGTGACTTCACGCACTAAGCGTCTTAGGATTCGGTGGATCCGACTCAGAACTCCCACCGTGTGGCGCTGGTATGCCATCGGTACGTCTGCCAGCCGGGCATAGTCTGGGATCCCATGGGCAATCCCCTCGAGGTTCTGGATCAGCTCCTCTCCTCCGGTGCCCTCTCCCTGAACCTCAGGGGCAAGTTGTGTCCTCCGAGAGATTGGAGACATCCCAGCTGGTCTCTCAGGTCCCACATATGCATGCATATATGATCGTGTTAGGACGAATGTATATTAACAAAAAAAAATGTAAAACATAAAATCAAAAACATGAGGTCTTACCCAACTCCTCGTCCCAGTCGTCTCCTTCTGGCAGTGGGAGATCCGGGTCCCCGGTAAAGTCAGTTCCTGCATAGGGCCAGTCTTCCACGACAATCAGCTGGCGCCGTAACCACCTAAAGAACTCCGGCCTCCAGGACATCTGTTGGCCACCTCTAGATCTGGGCATCAATGCTGTCCAGCGAGCCATTCTTGGCTCTCGTGGTATCGGATCTGCCACTGCGGCCCCTTGGCCCTGGAAGATTGGTAAGCATTCCAGAATGAACGATACCAAGATAGAACCATAACCGAACTGTTTCAGTTTTCCCTGTTTGCATTTTGTGAGCTGCCTTTTCATGTTGATTGTTACTGCTGCTGCCCAGTTGAACAGTAAGGGACCCATGCATTCTGAGGCCAGTAGGAGTTGGGACTTTGTGGCCTCGTGTGGAGCCTGTGACCCAGCAGCCCACGTGATGGTATGGAGAACCACTCTCAATGCCAGATCAGGGATAGTGTGGATATCCACCTTCTTGCTTCCTGATCCTGTTTGTGCCCCTCGGCACACTCGTGCCATCACTTCTTCCATCTTCTCCCCAGATGGTCTGCTTCCAGTCAATACAGGGATTGGACCCCTGCGGGACAATCCAGTGATAAAGTAAACATCGGTAACCTCCAGTTCTAATACCTGATCTCGTAGCCTGAACACCTGTTCATGTTCATCCCAGATACTGATCAAATACTGGAGAAGCTCAGGCTGAGCTCGTAGACAGGGTGTGAGGAAGAACTTTTTCAACCCGCAGTTTCTAAGGGCGTTCATGCAAGCTTGAATTTGCATGGCTTGTTCATCCTCTTCTCCATGCTCTCATTCTTTCCATTCAATTGCCATTTTGATTGATTACCTGCATTCATATGGTCATGAACCCTTGGCTAGATCTTTGATGAGCTTCAAATTCCATGAAATTTGGTCTAAATGTCGAAATTTTAGGCGGATTTTTAGGTTCGGCCGCTAGCGTGGCTGTTTTGTGAATAGTCGCGCCACGTGGCGTGGGCCCTTTGTAGAAAAAAGCTCATTGGTGCGGGTCCGTGCCCGATACCCGCACTAATGGGCGCAACCCTAAAATTTTAAAAATGGCCACATAGAACTGATTTTTAAGGGAAAATTATCCAAAAATGGATGAAAATGTAGAGCAAAGGAGCGCCTATTACCTATAGCAGACGAGAAGCTGAATGGTCAACTAGATTTGTCGCAATCACCGTCAGAATTTTCTGCTCCAAATGGACCACTGTTGCTTTTTACCAAGGTAAATAGTAAAAGTAATTTTATTTTTACCAATTTGACATATTTATAACTTTTTCGACGTTAAATGAGTTTTAAAATTTATTTTTATCAAATATTTGCATATGTTATGTCGAAAATAGATTTTACGCTTGCTTGGTATGTGCAGTAGCAGGTTTTTGCGACTTAAATGATGGAAACGAGTTGTATTTTATACTTTTTCGGACTCGGTAAATACACGAAAAAGTCACTCTGGAGTCATCTTTGAGCTCCTTTTTTGACTCTCTAAACATGAAAAGATTGCCGAGGCCCTTGTCGTTTCGATCTCGTTAAAATGGATACGAATCGACATCCACCCAGTATAAGTTTAACCCTTTTTCGGGCTGGGATGGATTGATTACGAAAAAGGAATACCCTAGCCTATCGCGACTAGGAGGTTTCCTCAGATATTGTTTTCTACCTTTTCGGATCTGAGGAACTATTTACGAAAAGGGACTGCTGGAGTTTACTTTTTCACTGTCTTTTCAAACTCTCTAAACATGAAAAGACGCCGAGTTCTCCCTTTGTCAGACTCGTTAAACCTTGATGACATCGGATCCCGTCAAAATGACGTTCTCCTCCTTCCTCCTTCCTAGGACTCGTTAAATGCACTAGGATGGATTCACCTGAAGGGCGGACTTATATTACAAGCATATGCTATCCCCTTCAAGCTTGTTATTTAAAAATAATTGGGGTACTCGCCAGAAATGGTGGGGGAAAAATGGAACCATCGTCGTTGTCTTCGACAGTATGTCGCTCTTGAACATGGCACTTGTCTGCATTCGTGTCGGGTTGGGGACATCTCATCTCATTGTTTCACTTTGCTTCCATGGGTTTGGGTAATCCCTTTTGACCTCTCATCTGCTCACTACCTCGTCACCATGACCTCTGATCCGTTGATGTCGAATACTGCCAAGTCCACTATCGTGCCGTTTATATGTTCAAGAGAAGTTGGCCTCTGCGAATATCAACCTTCCTCTGATTCTCATACGATCCTGATTCACAAAAAAAACATCATGTTCCTCTGTCTCGTGTCGATGATGTGGGAAACATTATGGCCCACCTTCGATCAAGGTCACTTCCTGTCGACTTCAGCTCATTATCCAGGAAGTTGGTCTAGAGACTCCTTATGGTACCTTGGAACCTGCATGCGTCAATGGCAGGTTCGTCGCATTCGACGTGAGGTTTACATCATTGACCTCCGATCGAGTGATTCTGCGTATGTCCGATGTCAACTCATTTATTCGCATGCCGTAGATTGTACCTGTAGTACCTTGAGGACCATTGTAATTATTGGTGGTTTCTCTCGCGTTTGTTAACAGCTTTCATCATTGGCTGGTAATCAGACGATGTTCTTGCATGTTTGACTTCAACTCACATATTCGCATGCTTGAACTTGTACTTTGTTTGGGTCGAGATGGAGCGCAAGACCCTGGATTGTGTCTGTTGTAATCCAGGCTGCGATTGTGGATTATTATCATTATGTACATGACTCATTGATTGGATGGCTGCGACCATACCTGAGTCTATTTGTTTGATCTTAGTTGGATGGTTGCGCCCATACCCTGGATCCGGATTATAGCATACTCTGTTTCGGATGGTTGCGTCCATACCACTTATACATCATGTACTTGAGATATCAGTTGTATCTTTCTGCGCAGGTTTTTCGACGGCGGGCCTTCGATTGAACATGTTCTCGTAAAGCATTTCACCCCTCTCTCTCTCGGGCCTCATACTTTAGGGGGCATCTGTTACACAGTAATTTGTCACCGTCCCTACCATTCCCCGTTCCGCACAATGGAGGACCCATTTTGTGACCTGTGAACATTGTCATGCCTTGAAAACATCATCAATGCATTCCTCTAAGCATGAGCTTCATTTTCCCTTAAGACATCTCCTTGCAAAAATCATGAAAAACATTCCTTTTTGCATTGGCGCGGTCAGACAGTTCAACACTGGCGCCAATGGGGAAAATCCTGCAAAGAGGTCGCGCCAATTGGCGCTCTGTCCCAGAGCAGTAGTCGCGCCACCCAATTTAAGGACTGTTTTTTATAAAGATGGTGGAAGTTGAGTTCCAACAAACTCAGAAACCATTGCCTATCTTGAGTTGGGAGGTTTGGCTGCGGAAGTTCTATGGAAGGGAAGTGGTTTTGCCACCTCCCATGGAACCTTCCTTGTTGATAGGGCCAATCCCACAATAATAGGGATCCTAACTCCCTCCTTCCCCATCTATAAAAGCCTACTCAATTCCATGGCAAGCTAGTCTTGAAGTGCCTAAGCCTTGAATCTCCATATTCCCAAGAGCCTTTGCGCTGTAAAGAGCCCTCTTTTTCCCTTAAGGCCGACTCAAGTAAGGAGACCATCGTCGAGAGACTCTGGAGAGGTTTTCCCTTTCCCTGCCGAGCTTTGCGAGACGTGAACGACTGGAGACCCATCCGAAGGAGACCACGACGTCAGAACTTGGTTGTAATCTCTCTTCGATTGTTATTTAATGAATGATTATGATTATGGTTCCACTCTGTTTTCCATAATGTTAATATGAGTAATATCCTTTCTGACTGATGTTTAGTTACATATGCCGGATTTTATGCTTGTATCTGTTTGTTTCTTGCATGTGCAGGTGTTCATCCGCGGAGATCGTGGAGGGATTGTGATTTGCCAGGCTGAGGAACGGGGACGCTTCTTCTTCAGATCATAGCATTGGATTCCGGGTAGGCTTCCATCTTAGTCTTTTCATTCGTAACTAGGAGCTTGCGTCGTAACATTTTTGATTGTTTCTAGACCCCTGCTGGGCTAGTAGGGATCGCCTCTGTCCGCAGAGGGGATTTACCTCCTCAACAGGGGCCTCCTAAGAAACTGCGAAACTGGTCCTTTTTGGTTACTTTGGATTATATTTAATATAGCGCAGGGGTTTTTGGGTGGGTCAAAACCCCGAACACATTGTAATGGGTCAAAGGGGTAAACTAGGGGTCCGTAAACCATGGGTTACGGACCATAGGAAATTCGGAGCTAGATTGTTATAAATAGAGATGTATTTTGTATTGAAAAGGATAGGATTTGATGAGATATTGATGCGATCTATTGCTTAAGCAGTCTGTTTAGGTTTCGAGGAACAGACTCCTGCTGGCTGTGTGTGCGGAGATCCTAGTCCAGCTATGTGCGGACCCTGCTACTATGTGCGCAGGTTGGGAAGGGAATTGTAAGGAAAGGTTGATGAATGAATGAATGCGAAGAACTGTTAGAGATCTGAATCTATGAGTTATGTTATGTGAATTGCTGGTAAATGCTATGTTATGTATTTTTTGTCTTTAAGCTGTGAAAGATCTGTGTACTGTGCTCTTGGATCTAGATCTGCTATGCGTTGTTTGTGTACTATTGTGTTGATGATATAATAAGCCTATAACTGTAGATCTGGTGCACATGGATGCGAATAGGAACATATTTAACCCTACACAGGACAAGGTAATCTGGGAATTAAAGAAAAATGACATAGCCCTGCTTGCCTTACCCATCCTTTCTCTGGGTGCGGAAACCTGGTTCCAGCACCCACCCATACTACTTCGGGTGAGACTGTGACCTGCGAAAGAAGGTCACTGCCGAAAGGGCCAGTAGTATAGGGGTTTGTTAGAAAACCTTGCACACCAAACCTGGGTCAGGACCCCTCAAGCCAAAAAATGGTTCCGTTGCCGGGACCGGAAGAGGTCCGAGAGAGGAATCAGGTAATGACATTAAATGTTGGGTATGAGTAATATTTTGGGTGGAAGCGCAACACAGAGCGGTGAGAACTATCGAGAAAATCAAGGAGAGGGTTTCTCTGCTCATAGTCCACCGAGACCTATACAGGGTCTATCAGCTTCCCCGACATTAGGGCCCCAGGAAGATAAACCAGAGGATCCCATGGCAGCACACCTAAATTTACCTACTTTTAGAGGAGCAACCGATGAGGACATGGATCGATTTTGGTTCGTGACTGATTCGGTGTAGATGGCACAAGGGGTGGTAAGCGACACTATGAAGAGAGCACAACTATCCTTAGCTTTCGAGGAGAGCGCGCTGGATTGGTATATGCAGTATATATCTCAAAACAGGAGCGAAACGCTTCAAAAAATCAAGGATGCCCTGAAACAACAATTCCGGAAGCTAAAATCCTATTCCCAGCTGGTAGTGGAAGTAAAAGACTTCAAGCAAGGGGTGTCTGAGTTGGTATGGGAGGCCAATTAGCGGCTAAAGAAATCAATCAGGGAAGGTGAGTTCAAGTATGACGACGAACAACACATGGAGTGGTTCATCGCTATGCTGCTACCTCACTTACACATACCCATGGGCCACCAGACCTTCGAGTTGCAAGAAAAAGCCTTGGAGGTTGTGCCTAAGGATGACACAAGGGAAGGAGTGCAGCAAATTCAGGAGTAGCTCGGGGCCATGCACCTGGAAATACAGAGCTTACAAGCGAAATGGGGGAAAGGGGGTGGCATCGACCTCTGGTGCGAAGACTGCCGGGTAGTGGGACTGCATGATACAGCCAAGTGTCCTCGAATAAATAAGGGTGAATTGAGGCAATAATGGTGCAGGTTTTTCCGATCTATCGGGCATGACGAGCAGAATTTCCACACATATGACTTACTAGTAGATCGGGGAACCCTTTATAGAGTACAGTTCGATCCTGCTTCTTCGAGATCTCTCGCAACCTTTGGTAGCTCTCCTGTAGGGGGTAGGGGGGGCGGGGAGGGAGCGCAGGACGAGGACGGGGCTAGTTGATCTGCTACAACTGTGGAGAGGTAGGGCACTTCGCCAGGGATTTCCCAAATCCCACGAGGCAGTCCTGTAAATATTGCAGAAAACTGGACCATGAGATTGAGGACTGTCCAATCTTGTTGACAAAAATGAAGGAAAAATAGTCTACCCCCACTCAAAATGTACATAGAATCAAAACAGAGCCAAGGGGTGAAGATCCCTGTGTAAAAATCATAACGCGTAGCATGGTCACCCAAGGAGCAAGGGAGGAGCTGGCTGACTAAAAGGAACCAAATTCCAGGAGACAGGAGTCACTGGAAGCCCTTGCGCAGCCACCAACACACCCCTAGGCAGAAGAGGAAGTTGAAACCTTGCTAAGGACATGCTTGAAGCTACTACATAACCCATAGGCTGGAGAAAATATTCAAGTACTGCTACAGAACTGCGCCGCCCGACCCAACCCAACGATTGATGTTAGGAAGTACACAAATTACATGGCTACAAAAGGCGCACTGGGAGGGAAATGTAACTAACGGTGCAGAATGGTGATTATGAGATGGACTAGGTTATTCTTGATCTTGGATCTGACGCAAACGTCTTACCAAAATAGACATGGCAATGAATGGGAGAACCTAAATTAGACTAGTCCACTATCCAGCTGCGAATGGCGAATCAACAGAAGATCATCCCTCTGGGAAGGTTGCCAAAGGTTGTGGTTGATATCACACGAGTAAGGGTCATAGCTAACTTTGAGGTCATAGAAATTGTGGAGGATACGGATCCCGATCTTGCACTCCTAGGACTAAACTGGGCTATCAACGTAGGGGGTGTCATCAATCTAAAAAAACGTAGCATGGTGTTTGAAAAAAACGGTACCTGTGTAATAGTACCACTAGATCTCGCTGAGGGTATGCGGTATACGGAACCAGCATACGAAGAGGAGGAACTCGATCATATCTACAGGATGATAGCACAAGACGATGACCAGGGTGACCCTACAATAGATGAAGTCTTCAATTGGGAGGAAAACAGGGAGTACTGTTCTGACTCGGATGAAGAACTTGAGAATTGGCGGACTCGGCCACACAATGTCTCCACACTACGATGCCCTTGGGTTGCAAGGTCCCTCTACTGCATTACTTTGGAGGTAAGGGACCTTCCCCACTTTGATGAGTCTAGTACTGTCCAAGACTTCGTAAGGACATTAGAGGCTAGGGTGCCAAAAGATCGGTGGCTCTGGGCACTCAATCTGGCACTACGGGGCACACCTGCACGATGGTGGGATACCCACAAGAAACCATTTCCAGACTGGAAAACGTGTTGGGATAGGATGGTGCTGTGGTTCGCACCTCCTGCTGATGTGCACACCAAGATATTTCTAGGACCCGGGGACCCCCGCGCACATCTACGTACTTGGACAACCAAATGGGCTGACCACACCCCAGAAGAATGGGTCCATCTATTTATACATTCCTTAGGCCCTATTTCTACTACTTGGTACTTAGACGTAGAATTACATCAGCGGACCCGCAATTGGGAAATATTAAAGAGGACTTTGTTGGAACATTCAGACTTATTGGGGGAATAGAGATGCTTGACGAATCCCTACAGGACATTGATGCATTCATATTTAAGAAGCCTCACCCATACACCCCTCCAGTCGTTCTGACATGGGAGGACCAGATGCAAGACATAGTCAACTACTGGAGCTTGGCGATTAACGAAGAAGAGGATAACCCGTGGAATATCTCTGTTCCAGAATAAGAAGGGGAACGTACCGTTATCGAACCATCCCTGTAGGATGTTGATGTAATGCAATCTCTCTGACTGTGTGAAGTTAATATTGGGACAGAAGGACACCCTAAGCTAGCCAAAATCGGGGATTATTGGGATGAAGGCACTGTGAGGAGACTTGCTGAACTACTTATAGAGTACCAGGACTTATTCCCTACCAAGTTTTCTGAGCTCAAAGGAATCACTAGGGACCTCAGCATTATGCACATCACTTTGAAGCCTGAAGCACGGCCCGTCAAGTAGTGACCCTACCAGTTGAATCCTAAGTATAAGCAAAAGGTCAAAGAAAAATTGGACAAAATGCTGACCGTAGGTATCATTGAACCAATTGAATAGTCAGATTGGGTAAGCCCAATGGTTGTTCAGGAGAAGAAAACAAAAGGATAAATATGCATATGTGTGGATCTACGAAATTTGAATGACGCCTGCGTTCATGACCCTTTCCCTACTCCCTTCTCTGATGAAATCCTTGATAGCGTGGGTGACCAAGAAGCCTATTCCTTCACTGATGGGTTCTCGGGATACCACCAAATCAGAATTGCACCTAAGGATTGCAGTAGGACCACCTTTGCCACCGAATGGGGTTCCTTCCAGTATATGGTCATGGCCTTTGGTCTTAAGAACACACCTGCTATATTTTCAAGGGTCGTGGTGGCTATGTTTAAAGAATTCATTCATAAGTTCCTGGAGGTTTACTTCGATGACTGGACGGTTTTTAGCTTAGTGAAAGAACACATCTCGAACCTGCGCTTAATGTTGGATGCATGCCGAAAGCACCAGATCTCCTTAAATATCAAAAATTGTATCTTCTGCGTACCTTTTGGAATCTTGCTTGGGCACATAGTCTGTCGGCAAGGATTGATGGTTGACCCTACGAAGATAGCTGTAATTATCAGCCTAGCGGCCCCCACTATGGAGAAATAACTACGATCCATTTTCGGTCACACAGGATATTATAGAAATTTCATTCAAGGCTACGCTCTGCTCACAACACCCATGGAACAACTACTAAAAAAAGATGTCTCTTTTTTCTGGAATGATGAATGCCAGTGGAGCTTTGAACTACTAAAAGAAAAGATGATTTCTGCACCCATCTTGATATTCCCTGACTGGTCAAAGGAATTTCATGTACATGTCGTTGCGTCAGGCATTGCCCGGGGCATGGTCTTCATGCAGCCTGGTGAAGGAGATATTGATCACCCAGATGCCTTTGCCAGTCGCAAACTCTCAAACGCCGAAAGAAATTACTCTACCACTGAATGTGAAGGACTGGCTATGGTGTACGCACTACAAAAATATCGGCACTATCTACTGGGTGGCCATTTTAAGATGTTCACAGACCATTCAGCTTTGAAATACCTAGTCAATAAGCCTGTGTTGGGGGGGGAGATTTGCCGCTGGCTATTGCTATTTCAGGAATATGATTTTGAGATCATCGTTAAGCCCGGGCGACTGAATGCAGGCCCGGATCACCTGTCTCGTATCGATACAGGGGAAAAACCCACTAACATGGACAAAGGCTTACTCGATTCGCAGCTTTTTTCCATTAAGATGGTTGATGCTCACTTTGTTAATATCATTGAATTCCTTACTACGGGTGTGGCCCTTGCTGCGTACTCAATAAAATAGAAGAAGGAGTTGGTTACCCATGTTGCAGACTTCACTATCATCGCAGGATAGCTATACAAGCTAGGCGCTGATGAAATAATTCGCAGATATGTATTAGAACACAAATGGCCCACCGTCCTCACGGAAGCACATGATGGAGTCACAGGCGGCCACTATGCGGGCAGAGCTACGACACAAAATATTTTAAGGGCTGGCTTATGGGCGCATACCCTGCATCAGGATTATTACACCTATTGTAGGTCGTGCGATATATGCCAATGAACTAGACGACCCTCACGACAATATGACATGCCATTACAACCTCAGATGGCCCTACATGCTTTTGATAAATGGGCCATTGAATTTATCGGACCCATCAATCCACCGGGCAAGAAAACATGTGTGCGCTACATTATCATGGCCACTGACTACGTCACATGATGGGCTGAGGCACAAGATGTAAAAGACTATATTGCTGATACTGCTGCGCACTTCATCTTTGAACAGATTCTGACCAGGTTTGGCTGCCCGAAGATCCTAATGAGTGATAGAGGTACGCATTTTATTAACCATACGATTCAAGCTTTGAACGAGGAATTCCGGATCCACCATGCCAAGATTACACCAAATCATCCCCAGGCTAATGGGGCGGTCGAGGCTTTTAAAAAAATTCTGGAGTAGGCATTAACGAAGGTTTGTAATGCTGATCGTAGTGACTGGGATGTTCGCATCCCTTCAGTACTGTTGGAATACCGCACAACCTGCAAAAAGCTGACTGGTAGGACACCCTTCTGAATGGTCTATGGAAAGGAGGCCATCATGCCAATGGAATACGTTGTTCCTAGCCTTGTCGCATAATTTATGAATATGGATGACTCTGACATCATAGAAGAACACTTGGAGCAACTAGTGGCTTTGGAGGAAGGTCGGTTTATTGCTCAGTTTCACCAACAGGTTCAAAAGGCTCGGGATAAAGCATGGCATGATCGACATATTTTCCAGAAGACATTCGTCGAAGGAGATCTCGTCGTTTTATATGATAGCCAATTTGCGAAACACCCCAGCAAATTTCGGCAGCACTGGCTTGGTCCCTATACAGTTAAGGAGGTTATGAATGGTGGCGCAGTTCAGTTAGCTACCCTACGCGGTGACCTCATTCCAGGCTTTGTCAATGGTAGTCGACTCAAACCATACCAGGTTACGGACTATGAAGCTGCACTAGTGTAGTGGCTTGGGACGAGTCACAAGATTGTGTTGGGGGACTGTTGGAACGGGGTCTCCTAACAAGTTGCAAAACTAGTCCTTTTTGGTTACTTTGGATTATGTTTAATATAGCGCAGGGGTTTTGGGGTGGGTCAAAACCATGAACACATTGTAATGGGTCAAAAGGGTAAACTAGGGGTCTGTAAACCTTGGGTTTCGGACCATAGGAAAGTCGGAGCTAGCTTGTTATAAATAGAGATGTATTTTGTATAAAAAAGGATAGGATTTGATGAGATATTGATGTGATCTATTGCTTAAGCGGTCTGTTTGGGTTTCGGGGAATGAACGCCTACTGGCTGTGTGTGCAGAGATCCTAGTCCGGTTGTGTGCGAAACCTGCTGCTGTGTGTGCAGGTTGGGAAGGGAATTGTAAGGAAATGTTGATGAATGAATGAATGCAAAGAACTGTTAGAGATATGAATATGTGAGTTCTGTTATGTGAATTGCTGGTAAATGTTGTGTTATGTATTTTTTGTCTTTAAGCTGCGAAATATCTATGTACTGTGCTCTTGGATCTAGATCTGCTATGCTCTGTTTGTGTACCACTATGTTGATGATATAATAAGCCTATAACTATAGATCTAGTGCACGTGGATGCGAATAGAAACATATTTAACCCTGTGCTGGACAAGGTAATCTGGGAATTACAGAAAAAGGACGCACCCCTGCTTGCCTTACCCATCCTTTCTCAGGGTGCAAAAACCTGGTTCCAGCACCCACCCATACTACTTCGGGTGAGACTGTGACCTGCGAAAGCAGAGCACTGCCAAAAGGGCCAGTAGTATAGGGGTTTGTTGGGCTGTTATGAAAACATGATGCAGATTATGTGGCCGATCTATGACATGATATGAGTCCAAATCAAATCAAATGATGACATATTGAGGTAGCATGTGATCATCTATGTTATACATGCTAATTTTTTTGACCTTGTTATTTAAATAAATTTATGTAACTTACCTTTAGAACTAACCTTTTGTTTCTATTTCCTTGGTGTTGATACTTCAGGTATCCTTTAGCATGATGATCTTCAAATGGAGTTCTCAATTTCTTGTGCTTAATATTCTTGCTTCAGTAGACTGTAAAAATGTGACAGAGTTGTAGAATGTGGTATTAGTTGCAGAATGAAATGTCAACTGTAGAATGGAATGACAACTGTAGAATGGAAGTAGTTCTGTACTACTTTTTATTGCTTTTTAGAAAAGAAAGGGAACAAATATTTTTGGGATTTTTATAAATGGAATGGAAAATATAAGATATCAGAACCTTGATTTTCATCTTATATTTTCTGTATAAGGATGCCAATCATTGATTGGTTTTCACACTTATACAATTATTATATATATATATATATGAAAAGTAAAAAGACTAAGTTGGGGAAGAAGAAGGATTCTTTTTCACTAACTTCGTATCAGTATTATCTTGGAAAATTTTGATAAACTCTTCTTTTGAAATTGGCTTATGATATAATTTTTAATCGATGTCCATTCACAAGAAGAGGTTCATTTTCGTCATCAATTGTCCTTATCCTGACTGCTCCATTTTCAAAGACTTTTTCAATCTCAGAAGGCTCAAGCCAATGAGTCTGGAACTTTCCTTGAAAGTCTTTGAACTTTGAATCGAACAAAAGTGCCTAATCCCCTAATTGAAACTTGTTCTCCTTTATATATTTATCATTCCATTTGGACCTATTTTGTTGGACTAGACTGGTTCTTTGAACTACATCTTGTCTTATTTCATCAAGCTCATTAAGTTGCTCCAATCTATAATTTTGGGCGTGTGATAAGTCAAGACCCAATTGGACTGCCATCTTAAAGGTTTGGATATGAAGTTCCATAGGAAATAGGAATTTATTCCATAAACAAGTTCATAGGGAGTATGTCCTCTTGTATTCCTCCATATGGTCTGGTAGGCCCATAAGGCCTCAGGAAGCCTATCTTCCCAATCTCTCCTGTGTAGATGTATAGTCTTAGTGAGAATTCCTTCGATCGATTTATTGGTAGACTCCACTTGACCATTTTATTATGCATGATAAGGGGCGGATTTTCTATGCTTGATCTTTTAGTTCTCCACGAGCTTCTCCAACAACTTGGATGTAAACTGGGATCCCTGATCTATCACAATTTCTCTTAGGACCCCAAACCGAGTGAAGATATCCTAAAAAAAAAATTAACTACAAAATTTTCATTAGCTAAAGAAAGTGCTTTAACCTCTACCCATTTAGTGACATAATCAGTACATACCAGAATAAAATACAAACATTATAAAACATTTTTCATGACTTAATAAAATATTTTCTTCTTTACATATTTTAAGAACCTTTTCCAATTTTTCTAAAGTGTCCTCAAATGAATTCCCATAAACTATAAAATCATCCATATATACCTCTACAAAATCATGTATTGATCAGAAAAAATTCCTAGTACTGCCCTTTTGAATGTTGCAGGTGAATTGCATAAATCAAAAGGAAGTAATCGGTAGGCATAATTTCCCCATGGACAAGTGAATGTGGTTTTATCTTGGTCTTCAGGTGCTACCTGAATTTGATTGTAACCACTAAAACCATCCAAAAATGAGAAATATTTCTTTCCTGCTAATGTATCCAATACTTGATCTATAAAAGGTAAATGAAAATGCTCTTTTAGGGTAGATTTATTCAACTCTCGATAGTAAATGCATACCCTCCACTTACCAATTTTTTCAGGTACAATCACTAAGGGAGAAACCCACTGACTGTATAAAATTGGGTAAATAAAGTTTACATTCAACAAATTTTGCAATTCTTCTTTCACAATTTCTCCTAAGATTTGGATTCATCCTTCTTTGAGGTTTTCTGATAGGTCTAAAATTTTCCTCAATGTAGATGTGATTTATACAAATCTTAGGACTAATTCTTTCATGTCAGTGTATTTCCATGCATATGCAGAAGAATGTTGTTGTAATGTTTTGATTAACTTTTTGTGTTGTAATATTTCCAAGTTTTTGTTTATGTTCAAAGATTTTCTCAGAAAGATTTCAACTATAGAGTTACCAAAATCTTCCATAGAGTATAGAGACATCTACCTAGATGACAAATATTCAATATTGCATTGTTCTTGAAAATGATCATGTTCATATTTTGAAGATGATTCAAATTTTTCTATTGAATTTAAGATTTGACTATCTTCACTAATATTTGAAATAGTAAAGAGAGGTTGTATATCATTGTAATCGCCAATCCATTATTCATTTTCTAATTCTGTGATTTTTTTTTGCAGGAGGATATAGAGTGAATTTATTTGTTGAGTTACCATCAGAGATATACATGTCACTAGATCTACAACCAATGAAAGCATCAGTTGTAGCCAACCAATGTCTACCTAATATTAGTGGATGTCCTCCTATATTGTTCTTGGGGGTTAAAATCATAAAATCGACTGGATAATCACAAGAGTATAAGGATACTGAAATTTCTTCTAATACACCATCTAGCTTGATTACTGATCTGTCTGCTAATTGCAGTAATGTAGGTGTATACTGAAGGTTTGGAAGCTTGAGTTGTTCCATGGTTTGTTTGCTCATGATGTTTATAGTTGCTCCTAAATCAATCAATGTATTTGGAATTTCAATACCATTGATATGTGTTTTTACAATTGGACTTCCTAGATCTAAATAATTTTGTATGACAATTTTTCCCATTATAATGTCTACAATTTTTTCTACTAGTTGAGTTATTTTTATTTCTTTTGTTTTTCTTCCTGGTTTCTTCATGCTCAACTCTCATTGTTTTTGCTAGAATTGAAATCTCTTTAATGTCCTGTTGCAAAGGAATTTTGATATAGACATTTTTCAATTCATCTAGAAAATCATAATTGGGCAACATTATATGTTTTTCTACCCCTCTATCAACTTGTAATCTTTCAGGAAAAGGAGGGTTAAAAATATATATTGATGGTTGCTCTATGATAGGATTTGAGTTTCATGGTTATTTTTGTTTTTAATTTTCATAATTATGGTTTTTAAGAGATGTTCCCTCTTCAAAAATTTTATTTGGCTGTAGAGAAACTTCTTCAAAATTATCTTGTTCTTGAATAACAACATAAGGCTTTTTCCTCTCTAATATTCTAGCAGGTCTAAGTTGAACATCGTTAAGATCTAGTGGAGTAATCATGTAAGTTGGAAATTGTTGTTCTTCTATAATGTAAGCATTTTGAGGATTTTTATTATTGTAGTTTGGCAATGGCTGGGCAGGTAGTTGATTTGGTCTTTGTGGAAATGGTAATGAAAGTTGTGGATTTTGGTTTTGGAGTTGGGGTTGTTGATTTTGTTGAGGAATTTGTTGGGGAGGATAGTTTAGATAAGATGGAGGAATGATTGATAGTATTGAGAATATCTACCATAGGGATTTTTCATTCCTTGTGCCCAAGGTTGAGGTTGGGACCAAGATTGTTGCCAAGAATTCCAATTGTTTGGTGGGGGATGAGTATACATTTGGTTTTTAAAACCTTGAGCTTGTGGCCCCTGCCATGGTCTTCTAGAGATGAAGCAAAGAGGTTCTACTAGATTTGAAGTTGCTTCTTCTTGAAAAAAAACCTTAAGACTTGGAATTGAAGGACAACTCTTAGTTTCATGATTTTATGAGAAAATCACATAGGTCTCTATGAATTTTGCATCAAGAGGGCATTCTCTTAAAGCATGCTTCTTTCTACATCTAGGACAAAAAATAGCTAAGGCATCAGTTTCGACTTTCTATTTTTTTTGTAATTTAAGGGTATCTATTTGTTCAGTAAGACTCCTTAAAATATCTGTTTTAAGTTCATCAAGCATATTTCAAATTTATTCCCTACTTACTACTCCAGTTGCAAATTTATTCACTCTAGAAAGGGAAGGATCTTTTGGATTTTTCCCAGTTTTTTATTTTCCCCTTGAGAGATGAATACATAATTCAACAATGTCAGGTAATGTGAGTTGAGAGATATCTCCCTTCCCCATCATATTGAGAATTTATATCCACTAATCTCTAATGGCTTTTAACAAAAGAGCTTTTAAAGTATCTTGATCTAAGTTTTCCATTTTAGCTCTTTTTAGGTTATAATTGAATCTTTAAATTAAATCCTCTAGATTCTTATCCTTTCTTTGTATCATCTTGAATACTTCATCCTTCCGATTAATAGGTATGCAATAATCCAAATATATTTCTAAAAATTCTCTTTTCATATCATTCCATGTCATAATAGACAGTGTAACTAAACCCATGAACCATTTTAAAGTTGCTCCTCTCAATGTTGCAAGAAATAGCTTTAGTTTTTGAGAGTCTTGTAAGTAATCATAAGATCTGCACAAAACTTCAAATTCAAACAAAAAGGTTTCAAGATCTTCACTCTTTAATCCATGGAAATTTGTAAGAATGGAAGGTGAAATATTTTTCATTGTGGCATTTGTTTCCTCATCAATTATAGGAAATCCAAAAGAATTATCATTTTCCCTATTTATTTTCTTTTATTCACCTCCTCCTCCTCTTCCTCCTCTATTCCCTCTACCTTGTTCTCCTCCTCTTCCTCTTCCAAATAGTACATTTTCTCCATTTAGAATTTCCCCTTCTCGTTGTCCTCCTTGTCCTCTTCCTGCCATTCTAGATTCCTTAGAGCTAATATAAGGTTATAAATGTAAAGTTAATTGATCTTCCTCTGGTTCTTCTATCAATGGGATATTGAAGAAATATTCTTCTTCTTCTTCTCCAATAGGAATTTCTAACTCTTCAGCTAGAATCTTTTCTCCTATAGAGGTGCAAAATATTACTCCTTTTGTTGGAGATCTAGGATCTTCTTCCTCTAAGACTGCCTCAGTGGATGAAGTAGAAGATCCTCCTGATTGGATTTCTAACCTTAAGACTTCATGAAGTCTATGTCTAGTATGGAATATGAGTTTGAGAAGGTGGTGTATCACTACGTGGTCTAGGTGGAGTGAGTCGTGTTTTTGGAATTAAACTCTTGCCTCTAGCTATGAATCTACCCCTATAATATTTTTTTCTACGCATATCATTTTTTTAGATGTAAGAAATGAGGTTACCTAATTACACTTCCCTCACAACGATGCCAATATGTTTAGCCAATTTAATGTCTTAAATTGTTCAACATAAATCATCAACCGAGGTTAGTAATCCGATGAAGTGTGGTGCCCTATATATGCTTAGTTAACCTTCTTCTTGCTTTGTTGTGTATGTTTTGATGTTGTTTTGAAGACTTTTGTTCTTTATTTCTAAAGGTTAATTTTTAAAGAATGAGAACTATGAAATGAATCAAATGAATCTAATGAAGTTTAAATGTTAAAAATAATTTTGAAAGAAGGAATAAAAGGAAGTGTTCTTTAACTATTCTAATTTGCATAAAAATTAATCAAAATTTAAATGGTTAGAATCTAATCTAGAAGTAGAGTATCTATTCTAATGACTTTGAGATTTTGAAAATTAAATTAAATTCTAATCTATCTTAATTTAGTTCTACTCCATGGATTGAAATATGAATCTTATGAAAATGCTAATTTAAATGAAATAAGATTCAAAGGAAAATCAACTATTTTATAACAAACTACTCAAGAATTCAATATGGAAGTATGACGAAGTCACCCTCTTGACATGATTTACAAGCAATTGATTAGACTCTTAGTTTAAAGATTTAATCTAAGAAAGAATTTAAATAACATGTAAAGGAAAGATAAATTATTGTATGTTTTAAATACTCAAGCATCCAATTTGGAAGAATGACAAAGTCATCTTCTTGGCATGATTTAAAAGCATTTAATTATATATTTGATTGAATATATGATCTAGGAAAGCAGTGTAAAGGCATGTAAAGGAAAAATAAATTATTGTATATTTTAAATACTCAAGCATCCAATTTGGAAGTATGACAGAGTCATCTTCTTGGCATGATTTACAAGCATCTAATCATACATGTAACTGAGGTTTTAATCTAAGAAAGCAGTGTAAAATCATGTAAAGAAACTAAACAAATGTGTGCTCTAATGCCTCAAACATAATCCAATTTAGAAAATAGAAGAATCTACCTTCTTGAGATGTTCTTGGTAAGAAAAATATTATACATTCATTCTAAAACTAATGCTAAGAAAGCACTTATAAATTTAATCTATGAAATTAATCTAAAAGATACAACACAATGTAAATCTATTTATGAATTGACAAAACAGAGCTAATGAAATTGAACTTAAAACAACTAATAAAAAAAACCTCCTCTTGTTCAAGGGTCCTCTGCGATAGAATAGATTGAGATCCTAGCAGACTATACATGCATTAATGAAGAAACTGGAACTAGAACCATGAACATGACCTTCATATTATGAAAAATTCATAGTATCAAAGCATACACAACGTTCTACAAAAATTAAGATTGTCTTCGGTCTTCACACAATCGGTATTTAAAAAAAATTAAAATGTAACTTTCAGGAGATAATTCCGCCTACATATGGCGATTACAATCGAAACATAGAAGAAAATTCTAAGTGGTTAACTCTTGATTTTCTACATCATAGAAAATCAAGAGTTCTTCATTCTCGGACCATGTCCTTTGACCGCAGTTTGATCTCGATCATAGGCACATTTTTCTGTTGAATTCGACTAGGTGGATAGGAAGAAATCCATATATGGATCATTCTGAAAATTCCCATGTGGATCATTCCTTTATTCACTCCTATGAACCTATCAAACCATAAAATTAGTTGCAGAAACAACAATTAGCTGCAGAATATGATGTATTTTGTAGCTGAGTTACGAAAATTCCTTCAATTAACAAGAACGTCAAAATATAACATAGAAATCATTAAAAATGCATAAACTGAGATACAAAATGTCATTTATCAGTGATTAGAGTTTATGGATTTATGAGAAGGTAAGGAAAAGTGATGAGAAAGGATGTCAGAGAAGGGAAAATTCTAAGGTTCAACATCAACTTCAAAGCTCTGTGGTGTAGATGGCCCAATCTCCTGTGCCATAACTCACCCTCATCCCGACTCACCTATTTGTCTGCTTTACCCATCAATGCTACGTAGCTATCTACTCAAGTTTGTAGAGATTATTCACATGAATCCCAATATTCTTGGCTTGCCCTGTGGCTTTGTGATGAAGGAATGCTTTCCCTCCATTGAAAACCACATCATAACCTCTATCCTCCAACATTGCAACTGAAACTAAATTATTTTTCAAGCCTAGTACATTCATGACATATTTTAATAAGAAGGTTTAACCTGACTATCTCTGGAAAGTAACTGTACCAATCCCGGTAGCACTATACCTTCCGTCATCACCCATTTTGATATGCATCTGGAGATCCTTCTCCTCCAAGCTACTAAAAAGTTCTTTGTCTCCCGTCCTATGGAAAGATGCATCACTATCCAAGTACCGCACTAATCCCATCACACTAGACACCATGCATGTGATGAGCGAGAATACCAACTCAAATTGTGAGGCTAAAGCCTCACCAGCTTCATATCCTAAAGCCTTATTGTTCTTCTTCTTCTGTGGAAAATTAGTGGCATAATGTTCAAGCTCGTGATAGTGAAAACACTTCACTTTGGACATGTCGTGCTTATTGCGTTCTTTTCCGCACACAGATTTGGAATAGGTTTTCTTTCCCTTCCCCTTCTCTGCCTTACCATCCAAGGCGCTATTTTCCTTATCATCTCTCTTAGATGAGGATCCAGCCTTGGTATTCCGCCTAAATTACTCTTGCACCAAATCCGACCAATGTCACTCCCAGTTTGGCAGCTTCTCCCTCCCATTGACAAAGTCTTGATAACTATGCCAACTCTTGGGAAGGCCTAGAAGAGCTAGGCTCACAAAGTCATCATTCGCTATAGTAATTTCGATGCTCCCAAGCTCATCTTGACATTGGAAAAACTTGGTTAAATATTTTTGAATAGTGTCACCTTTCTCCATTTTTATTTTCCCGAGCTTGTTCTTTAGTGCCAATTTTCTGTGGTCATTGCTTCTCTGAAACAAATCTATCAAAACCTTCCACATTGCATATGGAGTCACTTTTCCATGGAGACTTGAGACAATGTGGTCTCGTGCTCCCTCAAATAAGATCCTCCTCACCTTTGCAACCTTATTTTGCCAAGAATCAGGAAGGGCGACATCTGCTTCTGCGGGTTTGGGAATGTCATTATCAATGAACTATTTCAACTTGTTGTCCTCCAGAAGTGCCTCCATCCTATCTTTCAATGCAATATAATTAAAACTTCCCTCGAGTGCATATTCCAATCTCAAGCCATTGAAAGCCATCTTGATCTTGATCTTCCTGTCGCACCAAATAATATTTTTTTCAAATTCGAATGATATTCAACGCAAAATCAATTTCTTCTACACTATAGTGATTTCCTGTGCTCTTATACCATGTAGAAATTATACAAACTATATGTATACCAATGGATTCAATCTGATCATGCAATATACTAAAGCAAAATACTAAATCCTTCTACAAATTAATTGCGGAAAATAAACACAATCGCCAATCACAACAAGTAAAGAAAGAGGCAAATCAAAACACAACATGTTTTCCCAGGGAAAGCTTATTACTTAAAATCCCTCTATCTTCTATTATATATTCACCAAGGAATCATGAAACAATTACAATGCACTCTTCTCATAAGAGTCTCCTCTACTCTCACAACTGTCTCACACTGATCCAGACAAAATCGATCAACACTTAGCCAATTTTCAGCCTCTGCTCAGCTTACTTTGCTTACGCAATTCATGTGGAATGAAATCCCTATTCTTTAGGAAATTCAGCCTTCCAAAACTACGCAATGCTCATGGGAAATCCTATGGGTGTTTTACTACATGTGGGCAACCTAATAATATTACAATTGATAGTTAACATCCCTTTAACCTTTGTCTCAACTGGGTCTCCAATGGAACTAACATGCATGCAACTATTAATAGTAAATCATTAGATACATGATAGATCACTACATGTGAATTAAATCTAATTTAATTCGCTTGACCTCTCACTAGTGCAAGAAATAGTTACAACTAGTTAAACTGATTTTAACTCAATTAATTGAGTTAAGTGATTTCTCATGCATTAAACTAATGCACTAACTACAACTAGGACTCAATAACTAATAGAATCACTATGCATGCCTCACCAACCACCCTCAACTTTAAATTCATGTGCTAACTGAGTTGATCACACTCAGTTAACTATTACAAGTGATTACGAGATAAGATTACATTTTATTGTCCAATTTAATTAAGGGAAAATCAAATTAGACACACATTGCCTGTTAACTTTTCAATTGTTGCACTAGTGAGAGGTCAAGTGAATTAAATCAGATTTAAGTCACATGCAGTGATCTGTCAAGTGAATGATAATTTACTATTAGTAGATGCATGAATGTCAGTTCCAGTGGAGACCCAGTTGAGAAAAAGGTTAAAGGGAAGTTGACTGTCAGTTGTATTATTAGAAAAATACCCAGATGTAGTTAAAACACCATGGGTTTTCCCATGATACTTGCGTAGTTGAGAAAGGCTGAAATTCATAAGGAATAGGGATTGCATTCCTCATGAATTGTGTGATCAAGGTAGGTTCATAATTCGCTAAGTGTTGGACCAATTTTGTCTAGATCAGTGTTAGACGATTAACAGAGTGCAAGAGACACTTGCGAGAAGAGTGCATTGTAATTATTTCATGATGCCTTGGTGAATATAAAATATAGATAGAGGGGTTTTGAGCAGTAAGCTTTTCCCAGGAAATTTTTTTTGTTGTGGTTTGATTTTCTTCTTTATTTATTTTTTGTGATTGGCGATTGTGTTTATTTTCTGCAATTGATTTGTAGAAGGATTCAATATCTTCCATTAGTAGATCGCATGATCGGATTGAATCCATTGATATACATATTGTTTGTATAATTTATACATAGCGCGCTAAATAAAGACGATCATTCAATTGTTCATCAATGAAATGTAGTGTAGCAACGCCAAGAAAATAAAGGGGGTCTTACATAAGGCAGGGAAGCCACCCAAGACCTTGTTTACCCAACCCGCACCCATGCAAAGAGTTTGGAAGTAACACAACACTTACTTTTGTTGGGATGCCTGCTAGAAAGAAACCGACCAGTCTCATAACCGAGCTAAAGCTATTTTCATCATGAGTCATGGAAATCGGACTAAGGCACGGCACGAAAATTATGGATGCCAATTAGAGAGAGTCGTTATAATGAGTTACAAAGAGAATCGAGGAGGCTCGGTGTGAAGCTCCTTTGCAGCAGCCAAGGTCATCTCTATTGAGAATTTTATTTAACAGTTTGTAGATATGTGAGCTAGGGAAACTAATGGGTCACTGAAATCATTAAGATATAAAACTTCCTATGCCTTTTCTGCTCCTGCTACCAAGTAAGCCTATTATGCTTATTATTTTTCCCCTGTAACCTACGCTACTTACCCCATTGCTGGTGGTTATTAAACTACAATCGTTGGTGTTAGATCCCACAGTTTCTAGATCACGAGTTTAACCAACCTTTGGTTTCTAGCATCGATGGGTACGAGAAATTTTGTTTTAATTCATGAAGTCCTTGGTTCACCCAACCTAATATTCTAGCCTAACAGGTGGGTCTAACCATTCTGTCTTAATATTTTAAGAAGATAAAATATTATATGTAGCAGTCATTGTACCAAATCTTTTTGTTTTTCAAAGATGAAACATGAAAGGTTTCTATTAAATTAAGGTTTCCAAAGAGGATTGTAATATCCTCTTTGTTTGTGTGCTTAAATGCATGCATATAATCACTTAGATTATAAAAATTTTCTTTGCATATTCTCATGTATTTTCTTTCTTCAAGCTCTTTTGCACATAAAAAATAAATTATTCCTCTGGGTGGTCTCATAGTTATATTGTTTACTTACCTATTTGGAAAAAAATCATCCAAGCTCATAGAAGTAAAGATAGATAGAGGAGGGAAGTAAGCACGTTAGAAAATCCCGCCGTCATTAGTTGAAGCACCAATTGTAGCATCCCTGCCATCATCAGTTGAAGCACCAATTGTAGCAGCAGTTCCTATTGATCGAAACCAAAATGATGTTCCAAGTTAAGTATCAGAGTCGGTTTCTTAAACACCCCTATCTTTTGTCCCTGTAAGATCTACTAGCGCACCTATCCATTGACCCATGAGGAGTTAAGACCTCACTCAAGTAGTCAATGACCACTCAGAAACATTGCTCGTGTCTAACAAGAGAAAGAGCCCAAGCCCTTATTTATCTATGTCTACTGAAGGAATCCAGTGTCTATATTCATTCCAACGTTCATCGAGTTGATTGATTCCTACGAACGCCCCATGATTGTAACTTGGTTGGGAAAGGAATCTATGAAAATCTAGTCAAAAAATAAATATCTAACTTTCATTCGTTGTCTGTAACGTAACCGAGAACATAGAGACATGCATTTTCTTCCTATCCAGCCAACCGATGCCATTGATTAGTTTTCTGCCAATCATTGTTAGTGCATATAATTAAAATCACAAAATAAACTAAAAAACATTCAAGGCATAAAACATTCATCACATTATTTTAAGAATAAGCCATATATATATATATATATATATATGAAAATGTATTAATATAATTAATTTTGGCTACTACTTGATGCCAGGGGATTTGATCCAAGAATCAATGAGAGGTGTGGAGGCCGGTATTTGAAGCAGTCAATGCCAGGTTTCAACGAGACTTATACATGATGGGATGGCATGGCCCGGTTGGTTGTATGAAGAAAGTAGAAAAGATTAAATATTTTCTTTATATACATGTTATTGATTCTTTCTCTTAGAACCAGAACTGTTTTCCAAACGCAGTTGATAAAGGAAGGAGTGTTAGACAGACTTCAAATTACAACTTCTCACAACCGAGCGTCAGCTGGTTGATACACTCCAGGTTCGAAACACTCCTTTTCCTAGGACTTTTTCCTGTATCAGAGCCTTCCCATGGGAATTAGGAGGAGGAAGAAGGTGCCTAAGTTAATAGTGTTGGTGGTTCCATATAAACTTCAATGGGTGGAACACTCACGTTTTCTACTGAATAAATTAGAGATGCTACTAAAGTCGGTGCACTAAATAAGCAAATTGAAAAGAGACTTAAAAGAGAACTAGAGAACTAAATAAGGGGTTGATTAGGTAGGTAGATAACATGCAGGAACAACATGAAAATAACCAGCCACTTGTTAATCTACAACCACTTTTCCATTCCACCCATCCACTCCCACTTGTCCATGGGTGAAAGTGAACTTTACCATATAGTAATTGGACATGAAACATTAAATTTCACTACCCAGTTCACTGAAACTTGCCCATGCCATGCCAAAAACATGTCGGTCAAGCCCCCAACTTATGCATGTAGTTCATTGAAGAAGATGATCCAACTAGCATCGATAGCCAATGCCACTTCATCAATCGCCAACATAGCATAGCCAAAGAATGGTTTTCCTAATTAAATTAAACATTTAATGTTAAGAAATTAATGCTAACATTACTTTAAGAACTTCAGAAAATATTCAGAAAATACGAATGAAAACCCCTTTAACTTAAGAAAATTCCTTGGGAAAAGGCCAAAACCATGAATTTTTGCATGGGCTAAAACATCAAATCATATTCGGAATATCAAATAAAAAGTTAGTATTAAAATTTTTTATCTATTCTTGAAGTAATTCTAAGACTAATAAATCGATTACTAAGAGTCCTTGACTAATTAAGGAAAAAGAAGAAACCAACCTTCATTTGATAAGCCAAACCAATTTCAGTCTTCATGATATTCCAATAGGTACTATGATGTCCCAATAGAAAATGAAAAACCAATTGAAAAACAAGTTGCATATAACACCACTTTAAGCTATTGGACAAATTTCACTCTTCATAGTGTGCTTATAAATACTTGCAAACAAGTTGAAAGACAAGTATATAACACCAGATTTTGCAACAAAATATTTGCTAAAATTGTGCTCATTCCTTTATTGTTGAGTGAGGAATGCAAGAAATACCTTTACGCAAAAAATAATCTCAAACATGCTGTCGGCCAGAATCACTATCCAGATTTTTAAATTTTTGAATAAGTTTTCAGAATTTTAAATTTTTGTAGTCAGTTAGAGTTCATAAAAATTTAGATTGTGAATCATAGTTACCTAGTTTGAATTCGAATTCAATTTTAGATTTAATTTGATTAAAAAAAATGGCTGTCTAAAAATTTAATAAAAAAATAAATTTTCAAAATTTTAGGAAAAAATATTAACAACACTGAAATTCAAAAAATCAATGACCTCGAAGATAAACAATTAAATACCATTAAAAGGAAAGGATACTTAAAAAATTCCGACACTAACTCATAAAATAATTCCCACAAAATCCTCTCTTCTAAAAATGGAGGACTATTTTCTAGATTATTTTACCCCCAAAATTACAAAACATCAAAGTTTAAGTAGCCAAAACTCTTTACCATATCCCATAATATCCAATATTTTATACTCCATTCTTTTTAATTTTTCCTTGATTGAAAGCACATCTTGAAATTATTATTCCATTAAATACAGGTAAAAGGGAAGGGTAAATTTCACGAGTGACTTGAAAGGGAATGGTAAGCTTCACCAATGACCCAAGACAATTGTTTTCAAATTGTTGGATATCTAATAACACTAAAAGAGGAAAACTTCCTGAAGACCAACTCTAAGCTCATATCCTCGCACTTTCTCTTCTCTCCCTTTCTCCCGGTGGCATTATACTCCTTTGGGAATTGATCCGTGGAAAAATAAATAAATAATGGTTATTGGTTGTTGCTCATGTGATCAACATATGTTTGACAATAATGAGCTGGAGAACTAGTGGCTTGATCTGAAATGCCATCGGAGCAGGATAATTTGGGTTACAAGTTCCCACCTTTAGAAATGGACTCCACCAACTTTAACATCTTGGAGGAGACAATCTATCTAACCAATAGTGAACATAACCAGTAGTCAACAATGCAGATGCATTCTGAAGCGAATCCGATTTAAATGTATTAGTGGCCAAATCTAATTGAACTCTAGGATTTCTGAATACTTCAGCCAAATTTGGTAACTATGCTGCGAACAAAACAACAAATTTGTTCACAGAGTATAAGTGAACCAAATTGATGTGGAGAAGAGGCCCAACATGCAATTGTAAAACCATAGGAAAGAGGGTGGGTGGGCTTAACCACTGGCCAAGGGATGATTGGGAACGACAGAGAATGCAGTGAGAGTAGTTTAAAGAAATCTAACAGTTGTAAGTGAGAAATTTCCTCATTGCAAAAGAGGCACTACACGCAGGTATGAAAAAATATAAAAAAGGGCAAGGTAGTTGGAAGAGAGAAATTGTCACATTGAAAAAGAGGTTGTAAATTATTAGAACACAAATACGGATCTAGTTGAAGAATAATTTCACATTGAAAAATAAAATTTTGAATTGAAAATGAATTTGATTCCACAATATTAATTTGAGAATCAATACATAAAGCAACTAAGTTGAGCTTAGTTGTACATGAAATAACTAATGGATAATTAAAGCTAATTGAAGCTACGTGTGCTTTATGTTTTGTTAATGTGCACATGAATCACATGCAAGCATTAAAGTTAACTAACTAAATACAAGTGTACACCACATCTAAGTACTTCAGTTAACTAGCTAAATCCAAGTGCACATCACATGAAATAACTAGTGTTGAACTAAAGCTAATTAATGTTAACTATGTGCATGTACACCAACACCCCCCTTAAGAATAACTTAGGTGAGTGTGATGCAAAATGAATGAGTGCAAACAACAAGGTAATTTTAGGTACCCATATACAATTCATGAGAAGGGGAAAGAGGGAAAACCTAGTGGGAAGAAAACCCCCCCTCAAAATATAATGCAAAGAGTAGAGAAAAGACAACTACTAGGTAGTAGTGTCCTGCACCCCGAGATGATCTCGCAGAAATCGAAACTTATGCTTAGTGAAAGTCTTGGTGAATATATCAACAGTATATTTGGAACTGGGACAATATTGAAGATCGATGATCCCATCATGATTTAGGTCTCTAAGGAAGTGCATGTGGATCTCAAAGTGTTTGGTCCGTTGCCGCTGCACTGGATCTATGACAAATTTTAGCATGCTTTGATTGCCAAACAAGATGACAGTTGGACGATGGACACTGATACGAAGATCAAATAGGAAATGTTGTAGCTAAATGGCCTGAATAGTGGCATTGACTTCTCCTCGGTACTTGACCTTTGCTGGTGATAAAGCAATGACAAATTGTTTCTTGCTTGACCAACAAATTGGGCCAGATCCCAAACTAAGTACATAACCGTATGTGGACTTGCGATAAATGTTGTCGCCAACCCTGTTACAAGTCAATTTGGGCATCATCCCCCAAGACCATTATGAACAGGGTATATCATCCCCTAATTCAATACTAACAGGGTCTATCATCCCCTAATTCAGTTGATATATGCCCTAAGAGAAGTAATTCCATTGATGGCTTTAATTATGAGATTTCCAATGTTTGAAGTATAGTTTATATGACCCATTGACTCATCAACACTCCTCTGAATGGGCCTAAGTGCATTGCAAAGCACTTATCTCCATGCAAGGGTGCTTTGAAAAGCACTTACCAACAGTTAAGGGTGTATTTGTCTCTTTGGAGTGAAATCATCATTGTTCCGGGAATCTCCACATGTTCAGTGCCTTCTAGAAGAGCTCATAGGTGTCATAATTCGAACAAGTGTTCATCCATAACCACTGAACTTGGAAGCATGTCTCACCTATTATTAGAAAGCCATTCAATTCCATTTATTGAGAAACTACCTTCAATGTCCTTATAAATCTAACACTCATCTAAGTGCTAGGGAGGGAGAAATTCGTGTAATGTTATGTTGTTGGATTCTCAATTGATGAGAGCTGGAAATATTGTTATGCTGCTGAGATGATGCTTGGTGTGATGAGGATGGAATGAACCTTGAGCAGGTTGACGATGAATCGATCTATTGGTTGTAATATTCTCCTCCTACTTTCTTAATAAAGATATATGTTCATTTTCTCATATGTATGCTTATATATTATGAATTGTATTCTCATGTGTATGTATTCTCAAATATAATCGGTTCGATTTGGTTAAGATAAGTTGATACTTGTATATTCGTATGTTGTTTGATGTTCTTTGTCTTTGATTACAGGTATCGATCTAGTGGATTTAGTTGGATTAAGAGCGACGACAACAATGAAAGAAGGAGAAAGAGAGTGGAAGGATTACAAGTAGGTTTCTTTCCTTTCCTTCTATCTATTTGTCTTAGAGAAAAGAATAGTTGTCTTTCTTTTGTTGTTCTGAGTGAAGTAACACCACACTCAAGGAATCTAGTTTATCCGTAGATTAGAATTTCATATAACAAATTGGACACTCCGATTAGGGGATTTTTGAGGTCTAAAATGGGCATCCTAAGAAAATTATAAAATAATAATGGAAATAATAAAATAAGATTTTATTACATCATCAAATCTTAGAGGGAAAAAAGGAAAAATTATTTGTTCAAATCATATTTTCAACTTATCTCCCTACGGGTTTACTCAAATTTCAAGCAAAAATACTCATTGGATGCAGAATTTGATTTCCCATCCAAATATTACTGATGTTGCATACTTTCGATGGACATTGCTACATGAAAAATGAGAAATACATGAAAAATGTGATTGTAAACACGTTTTTTTCATGTATTTCTCATTTTTCGTGTAGGAGGGTCAATCAGAAGCATGCAACATGGGTACTCCTTGGATGAGGAATTAAAATTTTCATCCAACGAGTACTCTCGCTCGAAATTTGAGTAAATAATTAGAGAGAGAATTTGAAAATACTAGTTGAAAAAATAGTTTTATTATTTTATTATTTTTTAATATTTTTAAATTTTTACTCCAAATTTGGTGAATCATCCCTCATGGTTGACATCATTGTATTGAATCTAATGGTTCTTATAAATTTTATTTTTTTTGTACATTTTTCTTAGGAGGCCCATTTTAGACCTCAAAATTCTCCCAATGACTAGGGAGAAATCCATCATTCCTGGTGTTTCTATCTCTATTTACCATCATCAATTGAATTTAATTATCTTATCAGTCATTTGAATGAACATTTTTCCTTAGAAGTGTATTTAAGCTGCTTTTTTTCCAAACTTACTTGTGCGCAACACATTGTTGGTTAGGGTATAATGCTCTGCAAGGAACTGTCTCCCTTTCAGGGGTGCTCTGCAATGCATTGTCTTCCCTTAGAGGGTGTGTTGTCCCCTCAGCTAGCCAAATTTCATCAAAATTTGCCTTTGCATTCAGTTTCATCCAATTTTCTGTTGTATTCACAGATGTTTGATCGCTCTTAGCGACCAGTAAACATTACTTGTTCTTCCTCCTTTGGATAGTTGTTTGTGCAATATTTCATTAGATCTTTTCTTTATCATTGGAAAATTAAATTCAAATTTGTAAATTTTGCATTAGATCAATTCTCTGTTTTCAAAAAGGGAATTTTTGTTTCATTCCTCATTTCCTAAAAGGAAAATTTTCGTTTCATTCTTCATTTTCCTAAGAGAAATTGTTGTTCCATTCCTTGTTTCTCAAAAGAAAACATTTGTTTGATTGATTTATGCATTTAGCTTCTTTTTACTCATTCATAATTAAAGGAAACAGAAAAGAAAAACATGCATGTGCATTTAGAGATCGTGTGTGTTGCATAGGAACAAATTAGGGAAATCTGCATTTAGTTTGTGCTCTTTGTTGTATGCTCAAAATATGATTAATCTATCCCTTAGTAGCTAGGATTTTCATCGAAAAACTTAATTGAGAAGTTTTCTTATCATTTATTTTGGATTTTAGGAATTTCTCATTACATTACACGGTGAACCTCAAAGATAAAATTTTAAACAAGATCAACATAAAATTCACCTCAATCAACCTAGGAAAGCTTTGTAACATTAACGATAACACTTAGAAGGTCTAGGCTAGAGACGTGTTCCAGCGTCGTTAAACATAGCAGTTGTCGCTAACTTGTTTGCGATACATTCCGAGTGTGAAATCCCACTCTATGTACGTAATTATATCGGAGATCTTCCACGTACCTTCGGGTATATAGGGCATTTTTATAGTACAAAATTTTTTAAGGGGGTGCTCTTGCTATGTGGTGTTGCATTAGATAGCGCTAATATGGACTTGGGCCTCCACGTACGTTCAAGTATATTTGGGAGGACAACTTCAGGTTTCTTACCATCTATAGATAACTGAGTCGGCTACCTTGTAACTTGTTATACATTGAACACAACATTCGGGGAGATTTCCTGCCCGTACTTCTTGGTTCGCCAGGAGGAATTCTGCAGTTCACAATTACTTTGTAAACCTTTTGCCTAGTATCACCCTTTTATTTGTTTATTTTTTTTGTAATAAAATCAATCAGTCATCATGGAATAAGAACATCCCTTTCCCCGTCGTTCACATAAAATAACACTTAAACCACCTTTACCACCGGAAGCCATTTTTGGTCAGCGAAGGCAACCCTGTTCTACCAAAACGAGTACCATCAGTACCTCTATTGCATCATCTTCATCACATATACCAAATTTGTCTTGAGTCATTTCTACACATGCTGGTTTATCCACTGTCATCGAAACGAAGTCCTCACAGCTACCTATGGACACTGTACATCCAATCAGTGAGACCATACCTCCAGAACCTGATGTTGCTAAACTGGAAGTTGATATGGATCCCATCGTTCTTCTACCAGAACATATAGATCCCGAAGTCGAACAACTGGAATTTTTTCCTATATCAGTCGCTCCTCAGTCAATCGTAGCCATTGAGTCTTCCTTATCATGCAGTCAACCACCTGAAATATATCTTGGGCCTGACAACAAAATCCTTCCACCTAGTTTGATTTTGATTGAGGAAGAACCTCAATAAGAAACCCTCCCTTCAACTCCAGCTCATTTTGGGTCGGGGCTTTATCTTTACGAGTCCATTCCTCGATTGACTTACACTGCTTTTGTTGATCCTATTTCAATTCAAGTTCCCATAGATCCGATAGGGTATACAATGGGTCGTTTGACCATGACTGAGTCAACATCTCCGGTTGTACCATCTGTTACAGTTGTGACAACATCTACTATTTCTACTCCGTCGATGTTTACCACGTCACTCGAGTCACATCTTTATGGTGGTCCTTCCATCCCACCAGGTTACCAATCATTATCTAGAACCTACTTTGGTGCCTCCTCAAATCCATAGAATTCACCCATATCATCTTCTAGTATTTTATCTAGTACATCTCTAATAGTACTGAATGACTTGCTCCTTTATACACATCTTCAGTGGAACATCAAGCTAGTCCATCTGGGTACGTTCCATCTAGTTCAATCTCGATTGGACTCCCACCATTTGGAGAACAATATGTTCCATCTTATTATACTCCTCAAGTAGGGGGCAACCTATGGTCACCCATTTTGACAGTACTTCGTTGTTTTATGGTCACCCATTTTGATAGTACTTCGTCGTTTTATGGTCACCGAAATGTTGGAATGAATGTTTTTCAGTGGCATCCTATCCTTCCCATTCAACCACAAACAGTTGTGCATTCAACCAATTAGTTCAACCTATTGTGCCTACATCTACCCCACCTGTTAATACTTCATTACCCCTTTTACAGGCTAAGTTGGTTGTACCTCAACCATCTTAGGCAGGTCCCTCAACCCATTACCCTTATGTTTTGGGCCTCCAAACTCTAACTCATTAGGTTGGTTTAAAACAACCACCTGTATCCAGAATATTTAAATCACAGGTTGGATTACCATTTTATGGGATGTTATAGGCTACTACCAGTCTTACCTATTCACAAACAGGTCCAAGCTATTCTAGTTTGGGCTATAATCTTGGTGGACAGTCACCTTGGTAGCCACAACCTCAAATGCCACAACAATAAGTCCAACAACAAACAACTTACCCAGGTCTTGGTCAATAGATCCCTCAAGCGTTTGGTAATCAAAACAACCCCTATCTGGGTTACCAACAACAAATTCCTTATGTTGGTGCTCAAAGGCCTATTGCCCTTTGTCACAACTTTAGAATTACATGCTTTAAACTAGCTTACCAATGATCCCATCAGTTATTCTCCTTCGTGGCCGGTGATACCACATAAATTACCCTTCGACATTCCTAAATTCAATGGAAACCCTAGAGAAGAGCCGTAAAAAAATGTTATGACTTATCATTTATGTTTCTCATCAAAAACCTTAAATGATGACTCTGTTAGACTACGTTGTTTTCAGTGTAACCTTACTGGTCCGTCCACGAACTGGTACATTGAATTACCACGAGCTTCACTTGATAACTTCACTTCCTTAGCTACTACCTTTTTAACCCACTTCCAGTTACCCATACGATGTGAAACTAGAACGGAACTGCTGACCAATTTTAAATAGACAACTGCTACTCACATTTCTGATCATATTCATGAGTGGCGTTGTCGTTGACGAATGGTCAAAACATTTGTTCCTGATCATCTCTTGGCTGAGTGGTTTATTAAGTCCTTGTTTCCATCTATCACCGAGGGTGTAGCTAAAGGCAGTGTCCTCACTAAAGAGCAGCTCATTGCTCGTGCCCAGTACCTAGATTTGATTTATACTGGAAATAGTAAAATAATTGTGGAAATAATAAAATAAGATTAGATTACATCATCAAATTTTAGAGGGAAAAAGGAAAAAAACTACTTTTCCAACTCATATTTTCAACTTATGTCCCTATAGGTTTACTCAAATTTCGAGCGGGAACACTTGTTGGATGAAAAATTTGATTCCTCATCCAAGGAGTACCCATGTTGCATACTTTCGATGGACCCTACAACACATATTTCATTACATTTGGAATTATTCCATTGATCTAGAATTTAGAACTTTAACTAGATTAAGCATTGTCAAAATGTGGAATTATAAAATCACTTATTTTACTAATTTTAATGTAGATATTCACCATATTTGGTGAAAAAATTATCATGGTAAACTATATAAAATAAATTTATATAAACTTGCAAAAGAAAGTCTTTCACATCTTAATCTTGGATTCCTTACATTATCTCTTTTAAGATTTTTTATAGTTTGTACTAAAAGCTAAGTTTGTTAAGGTTATCTTATGAAATTAATTTTGTGTATGTTACTATTATTAACTTTACGAAAAAAATGTTGTGTCTATTACTATTATTAACCCATTTAATTATAATATGATATATTAAATATCATGTATGTGTTAAGTTACGATTATTACTAAGACAAGGTTGGCACAATTTAAAATTCTATCACCTTTGCAACGCTAGTAATATGGTTGAAGATGAAAAACACTCTTAGATCATCCATTTTATACTCATATTGGATAAAAAATTCAAAATATTTGTGGCCCTACCAACCTTCTTGATCTTTTAACTAAACAAAATTATGATGATCTTGAAACACTTCTTTTAATGTTTTTTTAGCATAACAATAAAATTCTAAAGAATTTTGAGTAATATCTTTATGGCTTCTTATATACCACATCTGGTCTTAGTGGATGATAATCATCATTATCACCATCATCATTACATACATTTTTTTTTACTTCTGATTACTTTACAACAATTTCATTTTTTCTTTAATTATAGCGGATATTATTTTTCTATTTAGAACATTTATTTTTTATTTTTTATTTTTAATTTAAAAGGGCACAAAACAAAAAAACTTACACATCCCCTCATAGTAGGCTGTAGGATGAGCCTGACCTCTCTCAATTACTAATCATTTTAATTATCAAAATAAATCATGAATTGGAATAGTAATAAAGTAATACAATTTGATTATTTTCAAATACAAGAGGAAAGAGAGAAAATTGACTAAACTAGTTATTACAAATGTTTAGTTTTTATTCCTAGAGTGTTTAAGGATATTATGTTGAAAAGAACATATTGACATTCATCTAAAACTTAGATTCCTTACATTATTTCTATTATCATGAATATTTATATTTATGTATTAAATTTGACTCGTGAATAATATATTTTGTAAAAAAAATGTTACCTAGTATAAAGTTATTTAACAATATATTAATATTGTGTTTCTTACTATTATTGACCATTTTAAATTGACACTAACTACTTTTCCTATGTTGAGTACAAATTTATTATACTAGTACAATGTTGGCACCACTTCAAAATATATAAGAGGAAATATTTTATAATTCTAATTGTGTTGTTCAATGATCAAAATCATTTTTTTTATAAATTAGAGTGCAAAAAAACAACAAATTTGATTTATATCAATTATAATAAGGAACATTAAGGAAAACTCACTTCAAACAGTATTACAAGAGTCTAAATTTTTTTCATTATGTGTTTAAATGGTTTATAATAAATAGAGTACTAATTAGCTACTCCAATATTGTTTTAATAGACTAAGTTTAGAAGATGTTGTTTTTAAGTGCATTATTGTGTATGTTACTATTATTAATTCATTTAATTATAATCTGATATAGTAAATATCATGTATGTGTTAAGTTAAGATCATTACTAGGACAAGGTTGGCCCAATTTAAAAGTCTATCACCTTTGCAACACTAGTAATATGGTTGAACATGAAAAACCCTCTTAGATCATCCATTTTATACTCATATTGGATGTAAATCTCAAAATATATGTGGCACTACCAACCTTCTTGATCTTTAAACTAGACAAATTTTTGATGATCTTAAAACACTTCTTTTAATGTTTTTCGAGCATAATAATAAAATTCTAAAGAATTTTGAGTAATATCTTTATGGCTTCTTATATACCATACTTGGTCTTAGTACTTTCGTGTTAAAAACTAAGTTAATTGAGACTTAATGAATAATAGATTAATATGCAATATATCTATTAAGTATAAATTTATTTAATGACAAATTATCATAGTAATGTGTCCAATATATACCAGCATAGATCCATCTTAAATACGGATTTAACATGAGCCAAGAGGGATCAAATTTCTTCACTTGCAAACATTTTTAGAGTGCAAAATACGATGTGTTATTTTTCATTTTTTAAGTTGTATTTTTGAATGCTAAATAGAGTATATGTAAGACCAAACAAAAATTTTAATCGTAAAAACTTAATTTTTTTCCATCCCCTCATACTAGGTTGTAGAATGAGCTTGGCCTCTTAGCTCAATTACTAATCATTTTAATTATCAAAATAAATCATGAATTAGAATAGTAACAAAGAAATAAAATTTGATTATTTTCAAATATAAGAAGAAAGAGAGAAAATTGACTAAACTATTTATTACAAATGTTTAGTTTTTATTCCTGGAGTGTTCAAGGATATTATATTGAAAAGAACATATTGACATTCATCTAAACTTACATTCCATACATTATTTCTATTATCATGAATAGTTATATTTATGTATTAAATTTGACTCTTAAATAATGGATTTTGTAAAAAAAAATCGTACCTAGTATAAAGTTATTTAACAATATATTAATATTGTGTTTCTTACTATTATTGACCATTTTAAATTAACACTAACTACTTTTCCTACGTTGAGTACAAATTGATTTTACTAGTACAATGTTGGCAACCACTTCAAAATCTATAAGAGGAAATATTTTATAAGTCTAGTTGTGTTGTTCAATGATCAAAATCATTTTTTTATAAATTAGAGTGCAAAAAAACAACAAATTTTATTTATATCAATTATAATAAGGAATATTAAGGAAAACTCACTTCAAACATTATTACAAGTGTCTAACATTTTTTCAATAAGTGTTTAAATGGTTTATATTAAATAGAATACTAATTAGCTACTCCACTATTGTTTTAATAGACCAAGTTTAGAAGATGTTGTTTTTAAATGCATTATTGAATTTTATTATGCATATTTGATATGGTGAGAAGTCATGTTGGCCAAACAAAGCATTGAAAAATTAAATATTTTATGGCATTGTCATGTCATTTATATCACCACATGATTACATTGAAATACTAAATAATATAAAACTTCTCCAAAAATAATATGAAGAGAATATTTGATATACAAAAAATATTTAAAAATGTGTCAAAATGTATATTAATAGATCCTTCAAAAAAAATTACATTCATGAATCATATAAACCTAATCTTAAGATATTCGCTCAAGCAGGTCAAGAACAGCTTCTCCACCATATTTATTTATCTTGGTCTTCTTGCAATGTTCTTTCTTTGGCATCCATGCCCACACTATGGTATTAATTGGAATAGATTTCTTTGGCATCCATGCCCACACTATGGTATTAATTGGAATAGATCCAAGTTATGTATCATCAGGATTTGGTATCCAATATTGCTCTAAAAGTTTTCCATTGTATTTCCCTGAAATAGGATTCCACCATTCAACCTTTACATGAATATTCTCAATTTCATTATCCATAAAGATATCTGAGATGTATTTTTCCATCCAAATCATCTCTCCTGCATCCTCATTTCCTAATCTAACTAGAAACATATTTCCTTTCTCAACATCAATCATTGGGTTGAATGTTGGCTTTGGCTTGTTGCATTTGGGTCCAACATATACTGGTTCATCTATTGCATTATCAAAATCTCCATAAATAATACTTGAGATTACATGGAGTGCATTACGATCAACATCAACAATGTGCCTTGTCTTGGGTCAGAAATCCTCAGAAGATGAATTACTTCCATCTTTTATTCTATGATATTTATAGATTCCATCTAATGTATCAAGAACTCTTTCCCATTACACTAATTTATTTTTCCATTCCTTTATAACAATTCGTGAATCCTCATTACCGATAGTTTCTTTCCACATTTTCATGTATGATGTTATCCCTTCCTTTAGTTCTTTTAAATAGGAATCATTCTTTTTGGAAGCTAAGAAAGATGGGTTCCCTATGGGAATTACAGGTCGACCTTCATCATCTATATTCCATAAATCAACTGATTCTGATCACTCAATATCTCTAATGGATTATTTGTACCTTAGTACTAGAATATCATTGAGTACAATAAAATGGAAGTATTGAACATTAATATTTCCAACTACTGCATTTCTTCCCTCCTTGATGTATCCATTAACGAAACGTTTGAAGTCATTAACCTTGTCAATAAGTGTAGGTGGAAACACTCGATTTTCTTCAATTATGTGATATTATCCATTATTTCAGGTAAAGAATATATATCTTTACTTTTTAGGTTGGAATACATTCTTTTGTAGGTTCTATATATGTCTTCATGGGTGTGCCCCACAGGAAAGAATCCAACCTCAATAGTGATGAAGACACCAAGTGCAGTTAAATGTGATAGAGACATGAAAAGAGAGAGATTCTTATTATCACTTGTTGCATTGTCCAACTGTAACAAAAAATGTGGAGGAAGAGCTTTAAAATCAACATTTGACTCTTTGATCTTCCATGAGATATAAAAGAATCCTTATACACAGGAGATTTTGAGTAAATAGAGGTGTTAAGTAATTCATTTGTAAGCTGGTTTCTTAAACTTCCACTCTCATAAAGTAGATCACCATAAATTTCAATTTGTGGGTCTTCAAGGTCCCTTAAGCACTTTTCAAGGGATCTGATAGTAAATTGTGCTCCCATATGTAAAAATGGTAGGGAGAAATGACCAAAACCTCTTGTCTTATGCCCATGTGTTAGCATATCTTTCAATGAGAAACCTAAATTTGTTCCTACAATATATTTTGATTTGACATGTAGCCTTGGGATTGAAGTCTTTGTTTTATCCATTTTATCATGGATAATGCTCAAATACTCCTTTGGAAACCACTCTGACAATTCTATGGGCATAGTAGAAATATATTCCACACATAACAATATTGTTATGTTTATTTAGCCTACCTCGTATCTTTTCTTCCAACTCTTTTGTAGTCGTTGAATTCATCTGTGCTTTCAACACAATACATTCACTGCATTTACTGAATTTGGTGTTCTTTGAAAATGCCACATATTGAAACTTAGTATTCCAGATATTTCTCATTGTTGAATATGATATTGATGGCTAATTCAGCTTTTGAAGAGCCTCATTGATCTCTTTTAACAAAGAGTTTCATGTGTAAGTCAAAGGAAACAATATTAAAAGAGCAAATGTTCCATCTTCTTCAACTTGACGTGTTTGGTTTGGTGAAAAATATGAATTATCCATTACAATTTTGTGCAATATTTCTATGGCTGCCACGATGTGTGCTCGTGCTTTGCATGTGTTGGTGTTACCATGAATAGCTTTGATCTATCCATGTTGGAAATAATGCTGGTAGTTATAGAATGTGCTTTGAGGAATCTTATGTATCTTATACCATGCTTTCTTACAAATAATATTCCCGTTAAATCTCATGTCCTTTACATTTCTAGCAATAGGTGGTAGGCCATGGCCATGGCTCCTTGACATGACTATGCTTGACATGAGTGAATTCAAGACAAATTCCCTAATACCATTTTTATTTATTTGTCCCATACCCGTTCTAGCACCTGCAATGGCCTTCCTATCCACATGTTAAAGACAATCTTTTCTACACCATACATCTGCTGCCAAAAGTCGAATTTCTTTCTCTTCATCTATTTTTGTTTGACATTTTGCAATTTTTGTTATAGCCATAACTCGTTTAACCCTTTTATATGGCCTTGTTAATGCATATCAATTGAGTTTCTCTCTTTTTCATTACAAAGAGACCCATCCCATTTGTTTAATGGATTTGGGCCCTATATAACATCCCATGTCACCATTTCCTTAGGTGGCTCCTTCAACTTTTCCTTAACCCTTAATATCACACATTTGTTGTCCACCAACTTTTTTATTGGCCATCTATCCAAAAAATGTATAGAATTATCCCCAATTTTGAATATTTCACAATTTCCATCTATCTCTTCCAAAAAAACACCAAATTCCATTTCACCTAGTGTTTCATCTTCAACAATGTCATCCTCACGAACATTACCTAGCATTCCTTCGGCAATGCACATGCTTGTTCCCATGCATTCATGTGTAAGAGAAACCTTTTTACATATGAATATAACCCTATCTCGGGGAATATTTATGGCATGATCATGACAGTGAGGTTGCAAGTTTGATTCTGGACAAATCTCATAAGATTCCAATGCACCCCCTAGTGTATGCTCAAATCCTGATGGATGTGGTAGAGCAGCATCATGTTTTAACACCTTCTCAATTTTAACCACTATATATCCTTTCTTTACCATCTTTCCATGCACTTTATGTCCAATCTCTATATTGAATATGGAGGAGCCCTCACCCACCTTCACTCCATGTTGTAGAAGATCTACCTTATCTACAATAGAAAATGTAGAAGAAACATTTGCACCTATAAACGAATGTAAATAAGGTTAGTATTTACTAAAAAAAAAAGTATTATACGATCAATAAAATTTGAACACATGCTTCAATATTTTGATTTTCCTATGTTGTGCCTCAAACTTCCATGGATGTATGTCCCCTTCATCAACATCATCAATCAAATTTGGCTGAGTGATCAATTATCAAAATTGCAACATAACATGCATTAACCCTTTCTCTGGCATAATAAGTTCTGGACTCTGTAGATTCGACCCTCCCTATCCCAACTGTTAGTGTCAGTATTTGCATACTTCCACCAGGGATCAAAGCACATTTGCATGTGCATATTAGGTGTCCCATTCTGAAGAAATTTTCAATCATTCCATTAGGTCATGATATAAAATTATTCCACTGGTGGTTGTCCTTGTCAGGTTTGTGTTTCAAAGTTGTTTTCCATAGTATTTTCAGTGTAAATCATGTTCCAAGTATGTTCATTAGAGAGAGCCCAGAAAGAGCTTTCCAGCGATATATCATGCTCCCAAAACTGACTTCTGGATTGGAAGATATGCCTAAGTGAATAAAAGCCCCCAAAAGCCTAACCTTACCCTTCTTTCTCATTTGGTCCTTTAAACTTTATAATTTCTACCTTTTCATATGATTTAAAAATCTTCATCACAAAAGTCCTTTTGTATTTTCATTGCCGTCTCTTACAAACCGCCGATGCGATGACCATCGCACCATCGCATCACATAGTCCATGATTGACCCACCTCCGATGCGATTGACCCTAATACCTTCAATCCGATCGCACCATCGCATCGCAGCCTTCCCTCGTTGTTATCCTTGCCCTTTGTGCTCCATTTCGCCGATGCGATATTATGGGTCCCACCATAAATATTTCCGCCCATTCAAAATAAAAGGGGTTTTTCCATTTGTAAAAAGTGATAATTCGATTATTATAGTTTTAAAAAGATTTCTTAAATCCCTCATCGCATCGGCCTTTTCTCCCACTGTTTCCATCACTCCATTTCCTCCATCGCACATTGCGATTTCTCCCTGCCATATGTTATGACCACTCCTTCGTCAATTTGTGATTACGATTTCCCCCGGTCCCACCAAAGCCCTCCACTCTTTTCAATGAAAAATGTTTTTCTCTGTGTAAAGGCGCAATTTCGTTTATTTATTTATTTATCTGTTTTACAAAGGTTTTCCCTCCATCGCATCAGCTTTCCCCTATATACTATCACATCGCTCCTCTGTGCCATTACTCCATCACTCTCCCATTGCTCCATCACTCATCGCTTAATGCAATTTTCTCCGCCCTTGTTATATCTGCTTCTCCTGATGCCGATTTGCGATTACGATTATGGGCCCGCCACCTGTCCTCCATTCACATCAATAAAAAGGGGATTTTTCTTCGTTAAAGGGAAAATGTGATTTTATTTGGTTGCAAAGGCATTTTCTTCGGCAAAGGGCTTTTCTTGAATATTAAAGGAAAAGACATTCTGTTTTGGACCATGAGCTAATAATAAAAAGCAGAGTTATTTTAGCACCTACAACAACGATAAAAAAGGGATCGGCTCTGCACATTTCGTCTTCTCATTCATTATGTATAACAACAAAATATTCCAGGCAGTCAAACAACTAGTTCACTCTTTTCTTAGGGGTATATTGTTGGTTTATTTTCTATATTCAAATTTCTGTTCCTGAGCAGTTAAAGCAACTCTTCTTTCCGCAGATGTGTTCCTTCAGAATTATTTCTATTTAATGTAATTTTTAAAGTCATTTGAAGAAGGAAAAAAGGTGGATAAAGTTGAAATCACTGAGGACACTCTACGCTCCATTTTGTAATAGTTTGGCACGGAATTAATAAAGGTTTGCAACATTTTTTTATGGGATCCCCATGGTATGAATTTTAGCACTATCTCTTCTTTGTGATCATTTGTTAATTGTTATGTTTGCCATTCATTGATTCTACATTTCTGATTGAATGTTTTCAAGATAGATAGGTAGAATCCATTGTATAATGCTCTGCCTTGGGAAAATAATTCAATACTTTATGTTTTCTGCTGTTTGAAAAGGATCCATCTTCTATGCCCTTTTCATCTTCTCACCAGTATTAACATCCCATATCATTAAAAAAGATTTTTTAAAATCCCTGCCTACCTTTCCCCATAGAATACCCTGTATTTACGATTTAATTCCCCAGGTTCAAACTGCCCAGCTCCATCTGATCCACACAAAAACATAAAATTTATTAAACCTTTCGAGCTACTATACCTTGTTGAAACCTTAGTTAAACTAAGAGAGGGGGGGGGGGGATGAATCAGTTTAAAACCTTCAAGAATTTTTTAAAAACTTTCCAATTAAGCTTATTTACAATTTATCTTTCATGATCAATTTTATATGGAACCAAACTTATATGTGCATAAATGTTAAGATAATGTAACAGCAGAATTATGACAAGAGCAGAAACTATTAAGCAGACTGAATAACCATATCAACACATAGGCATCACACACAGAGACAACAAATATATGTGGAAACCCATAAAGGGGGAAGACCACATCTTATTATTGTTGTGATGTAAAGGCAAGCTCCAACTCCCTCTCACCACTGGTTTTCTGTAAGCACCAACCTACAGGAGGCTCCAACCTCAAATTCTGCAAGCTACAACTTGCAAGGAAGCTTCAAATCCCTCTTTTCATAAAGAAACATTTGCTGATTTACCTTGGATATCATCTCTATTATGTACCTTTGATTTCTTTTACTATACTCCAATCTTCATATCTGCTTGATTATTTCTTTTTCTTGATTCTTCTCTTTTTCAATTTACTCAGAGAAATGTACCATTTCAAATTTACAGTGGGATTTTATCTTTCTCCGGAGACTTGCCAATTACATCACAAACAATATAAACAATTAAAACTTTCATTCAATTACAGTATATATTTCGAATAGCACTCCTCTCTTTCTCTTTTTCTTACTCATTCATCCAACCACACTCTCTTTTTCATTTTCTCTTTTATTCAGTTCCCTGTTCATTGCAGTTATATAACTACTGTATGTACAACTTCCTTTTAATCAAACATAAAATAACTCTCGGCATTTTTATAGAAACCTTTTTAAAAACACAGATATATCAGTACTCACCACCTTTATCATGAACCATCAACAATATAACCTTTGGTTTCGTATTTACAAGAAACACTTTGACTCATTAATAAAACAAATATCTGCTCCCCAATCAAAAGTTTTATAGCATTATTAATACACCTTGGGTTTTATATTAACAAAAAATCAACACTAATCTCTGATAGATTTGGGCCCCACAGGTCTATAAACCCTTCTGCTCTATTTTCCGATGCGCTTAATCGCAACTTGAATACTCCTGATGCGATGACTTACTGTTCCTTATTTTGCCGATGTGATGTATTACTGTTCACTCAATTGTGCCAATGCGATGAATGGTTTTCTTTGATGCGGATCTTAAGCATGTATAAATCATAGTTTATAAGCCCATCGGGTGCATTTCTTCATCACAATCGCAATATTTTAATATATTTCTCTGATGTTCTGCTTCTGTCTGATTCGATGAACGGGTTCGGAACTCAAACACACATATGAATCATGACTTATTGATCCATCGGGTCCGCATTTCAATCGGAAATCTTGTCAATATGTTCTACTACCAAAAATTTTCTCCGATGCGATCCGTGACCCGGGTCCCACCTTATACGACTTTTGTTTGATTTGAATCTGAACAAACCTTTTGTATTCTAAAATTCGCATTCATAACTATAATGTATATGCCTTGTACTTTAACCAACATCACAAGATTTTATGAAGTATTCAATTCACGGGCCCACATATGTTTAATACACCTTTAATTCATTCAAATGACAGTGCCCTTTGAACATATAAACTCGCATACGAATGCATTATATAGGATTTGATCTTTATATATATATATCAATATATCGCATAGATCAAAAATCAGACCATGTATTGGACCGACAGCTCAGCATTACGGATTATTTCATATGAAAACTTGATGTGCAATAAATGTATGGCTTACCTTTGCACATAACTTTAATATATCACCTCGTATTGAATACCCTTTGAGATATTGTAAGCCAACTGTTAGTGTTAGTCTAGTCATACTGCCATCAGTGATCAAATCTGCTCTTTTTGCATTTGCATATTAGGTGTCTCATACCGAATAAATTTCACCATTCCGTTAGGTCATGGACTCATTGATGGTAGTAATTTTCATTAGTTTTCCCTCATATGAAAATTGCTGATTTTCCTCTATGGTCTTCAGTCATCAGTCACTTTTATTCTCAAAATCATGTCAGTAGGTCATAGGATGGGTCTCATTAGTTTATAGGGTCTCACCATGGTCAAATTAATGAGTCAAATGTCAATAATATCAACAAGGTCACGAGGAAGTCAATAAATTCAAAGTCACAGCACCAGGAAGAATCAGAGAGACATTTTATTCATCTTGATGTAATTTTCGCCTCAAAACCATGTTTTGAGGTGAAACGTAATATTTTTCCTTTATTATTATCCATTATGTAATTTTATATCATCATATGTAATAAGTCACAGTTCAGAAGCTGTCATCTCCATAAAGTGATGTCCCTGCCTTCAGAGAAGTTTTCTGCAGCATGTTCAGCACCATATCATCTTCAAAGTAGATCCATGAGAAAGAGCCCGGAAAGATCTTTCTGACGGTATAATACACTCTCAAAACTGACTTCTGGATTGAATTCTATGCCTAAGTGAAGTAAAAGTCGTTATATCCTCATATACCCCCTATTTCCCCATTTTTCCCTTTAAACTTTGTGTTATTAAAGTTTAATATTCCTTTAAAAACCCGTTTTCCCCTTTCTGATCTCAAAATCGCATTATAAATCTTTTAAATAATATGCGATTTGATTATATAACCACTTCCCCAAACATACCCCGTAGAGACTTTATAATAAACAAAAATTAACGTTTATTATAAGTCCCGCCCCTTAACCACTTCCCATTTCCATACCCATAAAATTTATAACAAAATTCATATCATATATATAAACCGCATAACCCAAAGTTCTTTCCCCCTTATTAAATCGCAATCGCAAATCTTTCCGATCGCAACATTTATTTGAATCACTCCGATCGGCTCATCGCAAATATTTGCGATGCGATTGATCGCATCGCAAGTCCTGCTCCAATCGCTCTGATCCCCGATTGACCCGATCACAAATCCTCCTCCAATCACTCAATCGCAAGTCCTCGCCCAATTGCACCATCGCTCCGATTGACCCGATCACAACTCCTCTCCTGATCCCTCCGATCGCACTTTCCCTCTGATCGCTTTTCCCCTCCGATTGATCGCATCGCAAAGTTTTGCAATTGCGATTACTCCCCGTTTCCGATCTCCGATTGCGATTAAACCCCTTGGGTCCCACCGTTCTATACTTTTTCCCATCCATATAATATAAGGCCTTTTCCTTTGTAAATTGAAAATTTGTATTATTTACGTTTTACAAAGGTTAATCCCCCGTTCCTAATCGCATCGGAAGTTTTGTATGTACTACCCCACTCTACCCCCGATTCCGATTGCGATTGCACTATGTTTTAATATGATATCCCCTCCACCTCTCCATTCCGATTGCGATCATGCTGTTATTTCAATATATATATCACTCCGCCTGCCTCGCTCCGATTCCGATTGCAATTATTGTTTCCGCTGGTTCATTCCGATTTCGATTTATGTGGGTCCCGCCTCCTTTCCCTTCCTCTTTCCCATTTAAAAAATTGGTTTCCCTTCATGAAAGCATATAGTTTTATTCTATTCTATTTCTACATCATTTTATTAAAAAAGTCAGAGAATAAAGAAATAATGGAAAGCAAAGAACAGTCAAAGGCCGAGAGCTTAAAATAAAATAAAGATATCTACAACAGCAGCAAAATAGGAGATTTGTTCATCGGATTTCCTACAGCCCAAATAGAAAATCTCCAAAAGCAGTCAATGTAATGTTGTCCCTTATTTTCAGGGGAAATTTGTTGTATTACTTTCTATGATTTTATTTCAGTTCTTCAGCTGTTAGAACAACTCCCTTTTCTGTGGATTTGTGTTCCCACATTTCAGCCTATTTATTGCAATTGTAAATCATTTGTAAGTGGTGAGAGTAACTGGGAAAGTAGGGGAATTGTATGGAAGAAACATCTCTACGCTACATTGTACAGTTTGACAGGAATTAATAAGAGATGTAAATCTGATTTGTGGGATCCATGTGGTATGAGAGTTAGCATTTTTTTTTCTTCTTTGTTTCATATGTGAATTGTTATGTGTTTCATTCATCCATACACATTTCCTTTTTGAATGCTTTCAAGATGGAAAGGTAGAATCCATCTCTATATGCTCTACCTTGGGAAATCATTCATACTCTGTATTTTTCTTCTGTTTGAAAAGGATCCATTTATTGTGCCCTTTTCAGCTCTGCACCAGTTTTTCATCCCATCCTCATTAAATTTTAATTGCTAATTTTCCTGCCTATCTTGCCGCATGAAATACCCTATATCCTGATTTAATTCCCGGTTTCAACTGTCCCTTTATATCCCACATATCCCTGAAATTCATTCATTCATTTTATTTAAACCTTTTATCTCTATCATTTTACCTAGCCTAATATCAAATTTCTATTGCCCTTTATTGAATATTCTTTTACGGAGAGAGCCCTCTCCTGTCCTTGTAGGGCTAGCTACAAGGCTGAGCATGGTTTAGTTGTTACCCTGATTTTCCTTTTACAGCTTGGGGTCCATTTCAGGTGCTAACACCAACTACACTATATGAACACAAAAGATAATCACCTCTAATGAGAACATTATAACTGAACCCAAGCAATAATATATATAACTTTTTTCGGGCCCACAACTTTGATTAAACATATATATATCTTTCATATATTTCCGATAGCGATTAATCGCAAATGCGACTTCCATTGAGTTGTTCCGATGTGATCAACCACTGTGCCGATGTGATTAGGCTGGAACTCAAACATATAAAATCACAGTCCATAATAGATTAGGTCCACTTCTTTCATCGCAATTGCAATTTTTTGTTAACCTGTTCCGCTGTCAAATTTTCCGATGCGATTGGGTGCGGGTCCCACAATATATTAACTCGAACAATAGAGCGCTACATATAAATGTATATGCTTTGGACCTTTATATATAAGGCACAACATATGTATCGCACTACATATATATAAGCTTCCGCTTCCACCTTAATGTAACCTTCAGCTGGGGTAATGATTCTCGGAATTTATACTTTGCCGCTTCAGTCTTTAGTGTATCTTCCAGCTGGGCTCTGCCTCTGCCTCCATTGCTCGACCATTTCATCTCTGCCTCTGCCTTCGATGTGATAACAGCTCTGCCTCTGCCTCCATTGCTCAACCATTTCATCTTTTTCTCTGCCTTCGATGTGCCTCTGCTGCTCAACCTCAGCCTCTACTGCTCGACTGTTTCATCTCTTCCTCTGTATTTGCTGCCTCTGCCTCTGCCTCTGCTGCCTTCTTTGCCATCAATGACAACATTTCCAACATACGTAGCCTAAAATTAGTTTTTTAGTTATTCTTCACGGAGAGAGCCCTCTCCCGACCTCGTAGGGCTAGCTACAAGGCTAAGCGTGGTTTGAGGTTATCCTGATTTTCCTTCTTTTAGCCTGAGGTCCAAATTAGGTGCTAACATTCTGGCGACCATACTGCGGAGGAAAAATATCATACCTTCCCTGGGAAAGAATGACAAAGTTTAGATTTGATTATTAATGGTGGACAACAATCAGATGCATATAAAGGCTGAACTCTTCACCTGGCAACTCCAACTTGATGTAAAGACTCCACTAGAGGACCAAACTTTTCGGCAGAAAAATGGAAGGATCTTACACAAAGTTCAGGTATTCAAAGTGGAATTGTATTCAGGATCTAATCTGCTTTCTTGTAAATTACTTCTTTACTTTTCCTGAAACTATCCTGAAAGTTTTTCAGATTTTTTTGTATGATAATGGTGATCAAAATCTTGATTCTGACTATTCAAAAAGTGTAAATACCGAGTGTTCCTTTGATCTTGGCCTCCATCCTTTTTCTAAATTTTATGGGGACTATCTTCAAATTGATGAGCCTAAAGAGACCAAGACTAATCCTATAGCTTCTGTACAGACTCCTACACCTTTTATAGTGCCGGATAGATATAAACCTCTCATCTTAACTCTTATACTCCATGTTTTCCCTGAAAATTATTACCTATATTTTCTGAGGTTTAATGGTGAATGTGACAACATCAATGCTGAGAGACATATGCAGAATTTTGAGACTTTCCTTGACCTTTTTGAAGTTGATGAAGAGGATGCCAGTATTAGGCTTTTTTCTCTTTCTTTGCAAGGCAAGTCAAGAGTTGGTTCAAAACCCTGCCTGATGCGAGCATATCAGATTACCCACAGTTCTTCAAAGTCTTCGTCAACAGATGGGTGGTCAAACAAAACCCTTTCTTGATTATAGAAGAGTATAATCAACTAAAAAGACAGCTAGGGGAGACAATACAATAGTTTTCTTCCAGATTCAATCAAGTCTATCATTTGATACCCGGTAATATAATACCTCCTCCTGGTTGAACTCTCTTACATTACCCAGGTGCCTTTGATCCAGAAATGGAGTTTTAGTTGAGAGAAAGGAACCTTGCAAAACTTGAAGAGATGCAGAAAAGTGCAGTAGATGTAGAAACTAATCTGCTGATCAGAAGGGAAAAGCTGAAAGAAGAAGAGAAGAAGAAAATTGCAGAGCACCTGACATTTTCAGAGGTAAAACTCGACATTTTGGTAAGCGCAGTGGAGGAGATGATGCAAAAGATCACCACGAGGAATGAGTATGATGTTCCAGAACAAGTGGCTGATCCAAAACATTTTTTTTATCCCAGTTGTCATAGATTTGATAATGATTGTTTTATAGAACATCCTGGAGAAGAGAGATCTGTTGATATGACATGTATTCTTGATGATGTGTTTTATGTTGATCATTTGCCAAATTTTGATCACTATGATGATGATTATGTTTTCCAAAAAAAGGCCAATATTGCAGAGAAATCATGAGTTGGTTTGTGGGAGGAAGTTTAGTTTCAATAGCTTGAAAACAATAATCATCCAATGCATCTCATCTATGACAGCGATGAGGAAAATCTAGAAAATTTGGAAGTAGGTGAAGGATATCATTCTTTTGTTTTACTTCATTCTAGCGTTCATCGAGATAATGCATGCAATCATAAATCAATAGTCTTTCGCCTTTAATTTTGGGGTTGAGGTAGATAATGAAATTCTTGGGCAAGTTTTTAATGAGAAACCTTCTCCTAAAATGGTTGAGGAAATCATTTGTGATATAGAATCCTCCCTAGCTCCAAGTGTGCAGCCACCAAATGCCATTGAATGTTAGATTACGTATGAAGGCTTGGAAGCTTAAACATATGATCAAATAATGCAAGATGATTCTTTACCATTATGCTTCAAGCATTTCGCTTTTTAAAGAAAAATTTCATAATATCTCTAAATAAAAAGATGGGCGGGCCTATAGAGTGTTATGCAATTTCATTAAAATAAATGGATACATTGCAAACAGTTTTTCAAGTTTTTCATGACCCTAACCGATGTGTTGGTTGACATCCGTAATAAAATTCTTCATCACAATCGTGTGCTCGAAAAGAGGTTATTGATATAAACTTTACCCAACAACTAACTTCATTGTCTTGTTCGACAGTGTGTTTCATTACAAAGCTCATACCAAGATTTGGTACCATGGTCGAGAGTAATGAAGAATATTTTTGTTTTGCTTTTTTATCATCAAGAGAATCTCAGTTTATTCACGGAAGTTTCTCGGATCCCTTTGTTAACTTGTTACAAATAAAGAAATAAACCACCGATGTTAGCAAAATTTTAAAACCAAGGTACAAAGACTACCTAGAGCAGAAAGCGCACGTAATTTTATGGCCGGAATCAATATGTATTCTTATGAAGATCCTTTCGCAACATTCTTAAGGTTAGCTTGACTCATGCTTTGCAATTTTATCAAGATTCAATTTGATTTCAAGTTTTCATGGGAGTTTCGCTTTCGCTCATAAAAAAGCACTTGTGGAGAATTCAAATGAAGAGCTGCAGAATGCTTACATGGTCGCATTGGTTGTTCCATTTCACTTGATCAAGTGATGAATGGATCACTAGAGTAGGTTTGATGAATAAGCTCAATTATGAGCATATTTTTGGGCCTTTTCTGGCTTGTGTTTTAGTTAGTTTTAAGTTAGTTTTTTGAGGCAAGTTGTCTTTAGTATTCAGTTTGGTTTTTAGCTATTGACTCCATGCCCAATGGACTGTGCTACTAGGTCTACAAGGTTCTTGGCACCTCCAAAGAGCTACCATCCCCGCCTAGAGCCAATGTTAGTGCCGCATTTTTGCATACTTCCACTAGGGATCAAAACACATTTGCATGTGCATCTTAGGTGTCCCATTTTGAAGAAATTTTCAATCATTCCATTAGTTCATGATATAAAATTATTCGATCGTATATCCTTGTGAGGTTTGTGTTTCAAAGGTGTTTTCCACAAACATTTTTCAGTGTGAATCATGTTCCAAGTATGTTCATCAGAGAGAGCCCAGAAAGAGTTTTCCAGCGATATATCATGCTCCCAAAACTAACTTATGGATTGGAAGATATGACTAAGTGAATAAAATCCCCCAAAAGCCTAACCTTACCCTTCTTTCTCATTTGGTCCTTTGAAATTTATAATTTCTACCTTTTCATATTATTTTAAAATCTTCATCGCAAAGGTCCTTTTGTATTTTCATTGCTATCTCCTACAAACCGCTGATGTGATGGCCCATCACCGATGCGATGACCATCGCACCATCGCATCCCATAGTCCATGATTGACCCACCTCCGACTGACCACCTCCGATGCTATTGACCCTAATACCTCCGATTTGATTGCACCATCGCATTGCAGTCTTCCCTCGTTGTTATCCTCGCCCTCCATGCTCCATTTTGCCGATGCGATATTATGGCATTGGGTCCCACCATAAATATTTCTGCCCTTTCAAAATAAAAGGGGTTTTTCCATTTGTAAAAAGTGATAATTCGATTATTATAGTTTTACAAAGATTTCTTAAATCCCTCCTCGCATCGGCCTTTTCTCCCACTGTTTCCATCGCTCTGTTTCCTCCATCACACATCGCATATCACGATTTTTCCCCGCCATATGTTATGACCACTCCTCCGCCGGGATGGCGATTTGATTTCCCCCTTAGTTCAACCAAAGCCCTCCGCTCTTTTCAATGGAAAATGTTTTTCTCTCGTGTAAAGGCATAATTTCATTTATTTATTTATTTATCCGTTTTTACAAGGGTTTTCCTCCATCGCATTGGCTTTCCCCATACACTATCACATCACTCCTCTCAGACGCGCTGAGCTCCATCGCTCTCCCATTGTTCCATCGCTCATCGCTAGTGCGATTTCTCCGCCCCCATTATATCCGCTTCTCCCGATGCCGATTTTCGATTGCGAATATGGGCCCCACCCGTCCTCCGTTCACATCAATAAAAAAGGGGATTTTTCTTCGTTAAAGGGAAAATGTGATTTTATTTTTATTGCAAAAGCATTTTCTTTGGCAAAGGGTTTTTCTTCAAGATTAAAGAAAAGAGACTTGCTGGGCCGTGAGCTAATAATAAAAAGTAGAGTTATTTTAGCACCTACAACAACGATAAAAAAGGGATTGGATCTCCACAATTGTTCTTCTCATTCATTATGTATAACAAAAAATATTCCGTAGTCAAAAGAACGGTTCACTCTTTTCTGGGTATATTGTTGGTTTATTTTCTATATTCGCATTTATGTTCCCGAGTAGTTAACATAGCTCTTCTTCCGCATGCATTCCTTCAGAATTATTTCTATTTAATGTAATCTTTCAAGTCATTTGAAGAAGGTGTTGTGGATAAATTTGGAATCACCGAGGACGCTCTCGTGCTCCATTTTGTACGCTGTTGTGAATTAATAAAGATTTTCAGCACTTTTTTTATGGGATCCCCCGTGGTATGAATTTTAGCACCGTTCTTCTTTGTGATCATTTATTAATTGTTATGTTTTCCATTCATTCATTCTACATTTCGATTGAATGTTTTCAAGATAGATAGGTAGAATCCATTGTATACGTCTCCGCCTTGGGAAAATCATTCAATACTTTATGTTTTCCACGTTTGAAAATGATCCACTTCCTATGCCCTTTTTAGCTTCTCACCAAATTTTAACATACCATATCATTAAAAAAGAGTTGTTAAAATCCATGCCTACTTTGCCCCATAGAATACTCCGTATTTCCGATTTAATTCCCCCAAGTTCAAACTCGCCCAACTCCATCCGATCCACACAAAAAAGAAAATTTATAAAAACCTTCGAGCCACTATACCTAGCCTAAAATCAGCTTTTTCGCTATAATTCATTGAATATTCTTCACGGAGAGAGTCTCTCTCCCAACTCGTAGGGCTAGCTAGTCGAGGCTAAGCATGGTTTGAGGTTACCCCCGATTTGCCTTCTTTCACCTTGAGGTCCAAATTAGGTGCTAACACCAATGACTCGATCATTAATAAGGAGATCAACAGAGTCCACTTTTGCCAATATTATATTTTCCATTCTAGATTATACCAATTTTGTAACAACAATTAGATCATAAATTGTAATTAAAAGGTTGAACCATGTAAAGTGTGATTTTATATTTTCACAAAAATACACAACTTTCAAAAAAGTAATATAGATGCAATAATTTAAATAGTATGGTAGTCATATTGTATGTAATGAAACATTGTTCTCCAGCATCTAGTGCCTACTACCAAAAATTACTTTGCATGAAAATTACACAAAAAAACATATATGAAGACCATGCAATTAGAGATGTAGATAGTATCATAGAATGGAAAATAACAACTCATATCAAACCACCAATTTCCTATTTAAATTCAGAAATGACACTTATAGTCTTAATGGATGTGTATGAATAATGATCATAAGAAATTTGTAGAACTAGAAGAACCAAAACATGGTCCATTGAAAAATATAAGAAATTCCAAGATTCATGCTACATAAGATGTCTAAAATCCCCATGAAAAGGAGAAATTATATTTTCACTTAGTGAGGATGTTTGATGAACATATGAATCTAACCCTATCTGGGAATATTTATGGCATGATCATGACAATGAGGTTGCAACTGCATTCGGCCAAATCTCATAATATCTCCAATGCACCCCCTAGTGTATGCTCAAATCCTATTGGATGTGGTAGAGAAGCATCATGTTTTATCCACTATGCATCCTTTTCTTTACCATTTTTCCATGCACTCTATGTCCAAGCTCAGAGCGAATATCTATCCCTCGTTCCACTCACTCCATGTTGTAGAAGATCTACCTTGTCTCCAATAGAAAATCTAGAAGAAACATTTGCACCTATAAACTAATGTAAATAAGGTTAGTATTTACTCAAAAAAGTATTCTACTATCAATAATATTTGAACACATGCTTCAATATTTTGATTTACCTATGTTGTGTCTCAACTCCATGATCTTCCATGGATGTATGTCCCCTTCATCAACATCCTCAATCAAAATGTGGTTGAGTGACATCAATTATCAAAATTGCAACATAACATGCATTAACCCTTTCTCCGGCATAACAAGTTTAAAACTTTGTATATTCGAATTTCTTCCTAGCCCAATGACTAATTAATAAGAGATAAAACATAGTCCCCTTCTGGCAAAATTATATTTTCGATTCTAGCTTGTACCAATCAGAACAACAATAAAATCATAAATTGTAATTAAAAGGTTGAACCATGTGAAGTGTGATTTTATATTTTCGCAAAAACATCACGTAACTTTCATTAATATAGATGCAATAATTAAATATTATGTAGTAGTCATATTGTATGTAATGAAACATTGTTCCCCACCATCTAGTGTTACGACCAAAGTACTTTACATGCAAATTACACAAAAACATATATGAAGACCATGCAATTAGAGATGTAGATAGTATCATAGAATGACAAATATCAACTCATATCAAACCACCAAGTTTCTATTTAACTTCAAAAATGACAATTGTAGTCTTAATGTGTATGATTAATTATCATAAGAAATTTGTAGAAGTTGAATAACCAAAACATGGTCCATTGAAAATCTAAGAAAATCCAAGATTGATGCTACATAAGATGTCTAAAAGCCCCATGAAAAGGAGAAATTATATTTTCACTTAGTGAGGATGTTGATGTTTGAAATTGATAATCAAATCCAAACTAGAGGTTTTCTTCCAAATAAAAGTTTTGAATGACAAATATCACTTCATATCAAACCACCAAGTTCCTATTTAACTTCGTAAATGACACTTGTAGTCTTAATGCATGTGTATGAATAATGATCATAAGATATTTGTAGAAGTTGAAGAACCAAAACATGGTCCTTGAAATTCCAAGATTGATGCTACATAATATGTCTAAATGCCCCATGAAAAGGAGAAATTATATTTTCACTTAGTGAGGATGTTTGATGTTTGAACTTGATAATCAAAAGCCAAACTAGAGTTTTTCTTTAGTTAAAAAGAAAAGAAATTGCATGGTTAAGTAAAGGGATGTTAACTTTAGGTCCTCTTAAAAGTGTAGATTTTAGTTTTCCTACATGTTTATGTTGATGAGGAAGAGTCTTACCTTATGCATCCAAACATTAGTGAAATTGTTTTTTGGAAGTTCATAACCGTACACAAAATAGAGAGAAAAACAATACATGTTAAAAACTTGTGCTTGATATTTTAAAGTTGCATACAAGAAGCAAAATATAGTATACCTCAATAATACATTTATTCTTAAACTTAAAAATTCATACAAAGATCACCATGGATCAAATAATTATGATTGGATTATTATGTTTTAATGCCAAAAGGAAAGTTATACCATTAACTTTCCTTCCAACTCAAGCACAAATGTAGTGCCAACAACAACATATATATCTATATACAATTTTTTTTCACTATCATTTATCTTCGTAAATTGTTCCAAATTCAATAAAAGGCACATCAAAAGCTATAACTCTAACCATTGTATTATTGAGATAATGTCACCCCTAGAGCATTGGTTGTATACGTGTAATGGTGTCTAGAAGAAAGCTAGTAATCATTAGGTATCCTTCTTTGCATAATCACAAATGCACGAAGAATAATATCGCAGCACTAATATTGGTGAGGTGAAATCTGATAGTTTTCATTTTGGAACAAGAAAAAAGGAAATCTAGTGACTCCTATAATTCTTTCTAACACAAATACAAACACATTTCCAACAATAATGTTGTGATCAATAAAAAATTCCAACAAATGCAAGATTTACTTTTATCACAAACACAAGCACATTTTCAACAATAACATTCCAAGATGAAGGAAATTTAACACATTATAACCTTCCTTCTAGCATAACAACAAACATATTTCTAATAACAACATTACATTATGAGGGAAATATAATGTGTGATATCTTTCCTTCTATCACAAGTAGAAGCCCTTTTCGAACAACAACATTGCACCTCAAATGAAAGCTAACAATCAATATTATTCCTTCTACTACAAACACAAGAAACATTGTAGCAATGTTACATGGTCAAATAAATCTAGCACATGCTAGATTTCTACACAAACACAAGCACATTGCCAACAACAATATTCTAAGGTGAACGAAATCCGCCACATGCTAAATCACTTTCTAGCGTAAATAGAAGCATGTTACAAAAACATTGCAAAGTAAAAAGAATTATTACAGGATTTCAGAGTTTTTCAGCACAAACACAATCACATTGCCAAAAGAAACATTGGGTGGTATGGAGATATCTAATCTATGCTTGATTTACTTCTAGCCCATTTCCAACAATAACATCAGAGGGCAAATAAATCCAATGGATGATATAATTCCTTCTAGCACAAACACAAGTACATTTGACCAATATTGTATCGCAAAAGAAATATAATGTAAAGTATTTTATCTCTAGCACAAATACAGCACGTTGTTGCAACAACAATATTGCATTGTGAAAAAAATCTATTGCATACTATATTTTATTCTAGTACAAACATAAGCATGTTGCTAACACCAATATTGCATTGCAAAATAAATTTAGTACATGCTAGAATTCCTCCCACCATACACAAACATATTGGCAACATAAATATTGTAAGGTGAATTAGATCTAGCATGCTATTTGTACTTATATCTCAAACACAAACATGTCACCAAAGACAACATTACAAGGCGAATGAAATCTAACACATGCTAGATTTCCTTCTCTCGCAAACAAAAGCACATAACAATATTGTAGGGTGAAATAAACATACCGCATATTAGATTTGCTTCTAGCAAAAACAAGCATATTGTCAAAAACACCTTATGCAAGACAAAAGAAATCTGGTGTGTGGTAGATTTTCTTCTAGCACAAAAAATAACACATAAATATCGAGGTGTTAAGAATTTAGCGCATGCCAAATTTTGTTATAGCATGAACACACACATATTACTTAAACATTCTATTTTAAAGAAATCTAGGACATGCTAGATTTCCTTTTAGCACATTGCCAATAATATCATTGTGGTAGCACTTCTAGCACAAACAATTGAATTGCCATCAACAACATTGCAATGTGAAATAAATCTAGTGCACACTAGATTTCCTTCTAACTCATATACAACTGCATTGTCAATAAACTCATAGAAGGGTGAAATAAATCTAATTTACGCTAGATTTCCTTCTAGCACAAACAAAAGCACATTACAACATTTCTAGATAAAAGAAATCTAGCACATGGTAGATTTCCTTCTAGCACAAACAAAAGCATATTGTCAACAACCACACAGTAAAGTGGGAAAAGAAATCTAGTGCATTCTAGATTTTTTCGGTGCCAATTGAAGCATGTTTCAACAACAATATTGCAAGTTGAAGAAAATCTAACATCAGTACATATTTATGGCAGCACAAACACAAGCACACAACAACATTGTAGGGTGAAATAAATATAGTGTGTTAGATTTTCTCCAAAGATAAACAAAATCATATTGCCAAAAGAAACATTGCATGGAAAAATATATTTAGAACAACTTCTATCACAAACACAAGCACATTTTCAATAAAACATCGCAAGGTAAAAGAAACTTAATGCATAACATGTAGCACAAATACAAGCATAGTACCAACAACAACATTTCATGCCAAAAGAAACCTAGTGCATGCTATATTTTCTTCTAACATAAACACAAGCACATTGCCAAGGTGAAGGAAATCTAACATGTGCTAGACTAATTTCCTTCTATAATAAACAACCAAATTGACAACAACAATATTGTAGAGAACAATAAATCTAGCACAATTCTGGAGTCAAACATGTAAGCAATACTCTAATAACATTGCCAAGGTGAAGGAAATCTAACACGTGTTAGATTTCATTCATCATAAACAACCAAATAGACAACAACAATATTGCAGAGCAATAGAGAATCTACTATGTTAGATTTACGCATACACACAAATGGTATGACACATCAACATTGTAGAGTTAAAGAAATCTAGGTGTGTTAGATTTGCTTCCAACATAAACGTTATTTGAAATGACAACACTTACATGGAAAAATAGACTAGAACAACTTCTATCACAAACACAAGCACATTTCCAATAAAACATCGCAACGTAAAAAGAAATTTAATCCATGTTAGCTTTACATGTAGCACAAATACAAGCATACTACCAACAACAACATTTCATGCCAAAAGAAATCCAGCGTAAGTTATATTTCCTTCTAACACAAACACAAGCACATTGTCAAGGAAGGAAATCTAACATGTCCTAGATTTCTCTATAATAAACAACCAAATGGACAACAACAATATTGTAGAGCAAAAGAAATCTAGCAACCTAGTCAAACACAAGCACATTTCCAATAACATTGTTACAGTGAAATCTAACACATGCTAGATTTCCTTCTATCATAAACAACCAAATAGACAACAACCATATTGCAGAGAAAAATAAATCTAACACATGCTAGATTTACGCATAGCACATATACAATCACACAACAACATCGTAGGGTGAAAGAAATCTAGCGTGTTAGATTTGCTTCCAACATAAACAAAAGCATATTGCCAACAATAACATTGCATGGACAAAGATATCTAGAATAATTTCTATCACAACATTTCCAATAACAAAATTGCAAGGAAAAATAAATTTAATGAATTTTAGCTTTACATGTAGCACAAATACAAACATACTACCAACAACAACATTTCATGCCAAAAGAAACCTAGCTGCATATATTTCTTCTTAACACAAACACAATCACATTGCCAATGTGAAGGAAATATAAATGTGCGCTAGATTTCATTCTATTAATAAACAACCAAATTGACAATAACAATATTGTAGAGCAAAATAAATCTAGCACAACTTCTAGCCCAAACACAAGCACATTTCCAATAACATTTGTTGGGTGAAGTAACTAACACATACTAGATTTCCTTCTATCATAAACAACCAAATAGACAACAACAACATATAGTAGAAAAAGAAATATAGTATATTTAGCCCAAACACAAGCATATTTCAATAACAAAATTGCAAGGTGAAAGAAATTTAACGAGTGTTAGCTTTACGGTAGCACAAATACAAGCATATTACCGACGAAGACATTGCATGCCAAAAAGAAATCTAATGCATGATATATTTCGGTTTAACACAAACACAAGCACATTGCTAGTAATAAAATTCCAAGGTGAAGGAAATCTAACACATGTTATATTTCCTTCTATCATAAACAACCAGATTACCAACAATAAATTTCCTTCTAGCATGTCAATAAAAATACTTCGCAAGGTGAAAAAATGTATGTGTGCTAGTGTTGGAAATATTGAGAGGGGGGTTGAATCAATATTTTTTAACAATTTTTATATTATGACCGTTAAAAAATTACCGCTTAAGCCAAAACACAATATGTGTAACAAGAAAATAATTTTATTAATGAATTTGAGGACTCTAAAACTCCAAGCTCCACCAAATTCTTTCCAAGGCTTCAACCCCGAATGAGTACTCTAATATTCAACTACAAATCCAAGCTCCAACCTTGTATGGCGACCCAACTTCTAGGGATAGAACCCTCTCTGCTTGTCAATCCCTTAAGGTGACTTCAATACCGCTTTCCAAGCCTCCATCAAAAACTTCAAATACTATAAAATCAGATCCAAGATAATCCAGAAGTGTTCTCAAATCTACCTTTTACAAAAACTTTCATGTCATTAACAAAATTTGTATATTGCAAATTCAACAAAACATGTCTTCAATTTTTTATATTCAATCATACTCCAAGGATGACTACTCCAACAAACAAGTATTGGCGTTGATCTCAATTATAACCAAGGTGATTGCTTCAACAAAACAACTTTCAAGTGTTGGTCTTCAACTATGTCAAAGAGTGACCGTTGTTTCAACAAACGCTTGAAGAATGCTCAATTAATGTCATCATGAATGCACTTTCATCGGAAAATCAAAATATGATCAAAGTACGTGAATCATTTATCATTCATGAAGGTGTCTCATAAGTTCTTCATGTGTGCTTTAAAGAATGTCCTTCGACATGCAAGGATTACTTTACTAGAAAACAAATCTCACTTGATATCTTTATCAAGCCTCTCAAGGTGTGATATTCCTAATGGAAAAATTAACAATGATAACAAAATAATGTAATAAACCAAACACAAATATTCTTCAGCAAATGCCCATAAAATAGAAATGCTCCAAACACACCAAAATGGGAAAATTTTATTATAAAATCTGTTAGACACAATATAAACTCTAATATTCAACTACAAATCCAAGCTCCAACCCGGGTCTCTCAAGTGTCCAACCTTGTATGAGACCTAACTCACATATTAATACAAGCTCCAAGCTAGCTTCTCACAAGGCTCCAACCTTGTATGATGACTCCAATCCTCTAGGGATCCAACCCTCTCAGTTTGCTTCAATCCCTTAAGGTGACTTCAATACTACTTCAAGCCTCCATAAAAACTTCTAACATTTAAAATTTTTATCCAAGATAGGTCTACAAAGTGCTCTTAAATCTACCTCTACAAAAACTTCAAATCGCTTCTTAAAGAAACTTTTATGGTTGCGCCAACAAAACATGTCTTTATGGTTGATTTTCAACTATACTCCAAGGATACTGTCTAACAAAACAAGTATTTAAGTGTTGGTCTTCAACTATACTCCAAGGATGACTTCTTCAACAAACAAGTCTTCAAGTGTTATCTTTCAACTATGCTTCAAGAGTGATTTTTGTTTCAACAAAGGCTTGAAGAATGCTCAATTAATGTCATCATGAATTCACTCTACTATCGACTCAAAAGATGCTCAAAGTATGTTATCATTTTATCATTTTATGAAGGTGTCTCCCTAGGCTATTCATGTGTGCTTTGTAAAGAATGTCCTTCACTTGCAAGTATTACATTAATTTTATTTTGATCCGAATTTAAGTCTATTCAGAACAAGCCTGTGCCAGATTTCTTTAATGGTACCCAAATAATCTATTACAAAAAAATCCTTCAAAAACAAGTTTGCACAGTACGGGCTTCACCCAGTTTGATGACAAAATTGACTTCACAACAACTCTAATTATATTATAGTCAACTCGGACTCGACAAGCTTGATCACAACCTTTCTCCCCAAGAAAACAGAATTTATTACTAAGAACTCTCCTCTTTTTCCACAGAGAAGAGATCATAAATATGTCGATCTTCCCTCCTCTCGTACCTTTGCCCTTACACATATACACTTCAGAACTTTACTCATATATATTTCGATATCTCGCTCGTATATATAATTTTTTGGTACTTCCTTCGAATTTTGTCTATACTACCTTGACCGTGTTCCTTGGCTTGTTTCAATTTTCATTATACTCATATTTTTTTACTTATCTTAGACCTTTTAATCTTCCTAGAATATGCCTCACACTCCACAAGTTTGCAGGAGTATTTTTTTCTTAACAAGTCCCTTTTCCAAATTCTTTAGATATACCCTTTATTTTTGGACCCCTCGACTATCTTACCTCAAATATTCCTTGGTTCCTTGTTTATTCACTTAGTCACTAAGTTATTTCCATCTCACCGGAATTATCTCCCAAATTGCAAGAGGTATAAATCTTGTATTTATAATAGTCCCAGCCACATCACTTGTTTATCAAAAAAAATTTAAAATTAACTAAATAAAACATAATTAATTTGGGGACAATATTCCAGAGCGGAGGAAGGGGAAAATTTCCTCGGGATGTTGACTAATTCATGGAAGCCATGGCGACCGACAAGTGTGCACAAAGGACAAGTTGAAAGAAAGAAACACACACACACACACACGTATATATATATATATATATATATATATATATATATATATATATATATATATATATATCACGGACATGCTTCTTTGTAATTGCATTGGGAAACATAGAAGAGAACTAGCTAGTACCCGAATGCATGCGTGTGTCCTAACCACATCAAAAAATATATAATAACAGATTTTGGAGGCAAAAAGGTTGGCATACTCCCATAGGTTGGAGAGACCTTTTTCTGGTTGGAAGCGAAACACGTATGCAGATGGAAATTGCATTGATGGAGGATGAAGCCTCGATGCTCGACTAGGGTGTGGGAACAAATGGAGGGGCTCATTCGTTAGGCGCATGCGTTTGTCAAGGTAGAATGGACAAAGGGGAGGGGGGATATTTGGTCTAGGGGTATGAAGAGTAGGGAAGGCAGAACAATAATAGACATTGTCTAGAGGACCGCAAAAGCCATTGAAGAGTCACAAGACTGCAAGGAAAAAAAATGGAGTTGAGTTATGATTGGAACTTTTCGAGGAGTCTTGATCTGAAAGGGAGCTATTTGTACTTATGAAAATATCCATTCTAATATAATTTAGTGTGTGTGTTCTTATGACTGGCATGTTAAACAAAGTAGTTTTGGTAATGTTTTTGAGTTTTATGTGTGAGGATTTGTTAATTAAATTTAATGTTTAACATATCACGTGCTTAAATACACAAAAGAATTAAATCACTCATAACATAACACAACAAATTGTTGAGAAGGCCACCTCCGGCTATATCTCGTCGGTCCAAGACTCCCAAATGTATGTCCTTGCTCTATTAATTTGCTCAAAATGGTTATATACTGAAAAATATGTCAAACAAAACTACCGCAAATTCAAATTTTCGAAGATATAAAATACCTATAAATGGCTTTTTGAGCTCACCCAACAAGAAGAGCAACCCAATACAAGGCTTTCACCGATGGCCCCGATGGCTTCTTTCCATTTCCGAAGAAAAAGCCGCCGAAGATCACCTCTATTCACTCAAACCCGTCCAACCGGCCACGTCGAATAAACCCAAATTGACTAAAATTTCATCTTGTTTGGTCGAAAAATTGAGAAAGTTATGACCCAAACAAATTTTTTGCCTATGTCACTAAAACCTTTCTCCAAATCGAGGAACTCCAAGCAATTTTCTTCAGAATCCGTGGAATTGACCGAAATGCATGACCGCTGCTGGGAACCGGGTGGTAGAGGTTATCATTAAGTTAAATGCTATGATGGGCGAAAGGTTAGCCACCAACAAAATTTGTCATATCAAATGGCTAAATATTCTGGAGCCTTCAAGAAACAAGTTTTATTGCTTAAAAATGTTATCTCTTAAAAGACTCCCTGAAAACATAATGCCCTCCTCGTTTAATATTCACCATTTCTTTCGAACTCTGTAACTTATTGTTTTCCATGAAGAAAATACTCCGTTGGAAAATCCCATTTTTTCCTCTCCTCCACTCAAAAACTAACCTTCATTTTATTCCCTTTTTTCCCCCCATAAAATTCCTCCATTTTTTCATTTACCCTTCCCCTTCATGAAAATCCCCAAATCCATCAAAACTTGAAAAATTTCATAAAAAATAAGTTTTTTTACTGTGGGCTTAAGCTCCTTGGAGCTAAGTCCTAAAACCACTTCCCCCCACATATGCCCATGCCCTATAACCAGCGCTAGACCCATCAAGCATTTATCGCATTGGAAATGATCGGAGCATCTAAGTCTTTGGCTTTTTATAAACCTCCGATGCAATCAACTCCTTTATATATGAGCCCCGATACTTTGTTCATTCACAAAACCAAAGGCCCATAATCGGGCGTTTTAAACTTCATATAAACCATTCCCATTGCTTTCTCCTCCTAAATTCATAAAATCCATTTTTCAAAGTTTTGGTCTAAAACCCGCCGGTGCATGTTATTATGAGATAAAGACTCGTTGATCTTAAAAAACCGATCAATGACTGAAGAGACCTGATCGCAGATTTACAAATGGGTGAGATTGAAAGACCACTACCTTTCTCTTTTCCGATGATGATTGGCCTCATGTTGAACCCCGCTTCGTTATCATTCCTTACATATCCGAAGGCGGGCACGGCGCCAAGCCTTATATATAACCCTCCCCAAAGCCAATAAACCTTGTTTTTCATTAAAATTTTGGTTTTCATATCTAATAAAGGGTTTCCGCCTACCATTATTTGAAACACCTCCACCGTTGATCCGAAATGATCAAACATCACAAATCTCGCATCAAAGGGATTTTCTTCGGGTACGTTTATATTTCATTCACCCACTCCCAATCGCGCCTCTCGATGTGATATTAGCCGTTTCTTCCCCACCTTCCCCCGTATAACGGCCCTTATCACTCCATCGCAAGCTCTTTCCTTGTTGAAGAACTCCTAAGATTTCCTCCACCATCGATCCGATATATAGATCGATGGTCCAAAGCCAATTGCATCGGTGCCATTCAAACTTTTTCCTCCCCCCGCCGATCGCAGCCCCGCTCGTAACTGGGCCATCCACGTGTCAAACTCCAACGGTCTAGATCTTCCTTTCCCAACCTTGGCTAAAAACATGCGGCCCCGCTTTATAATGTTTTTCACAGATCTCGCCGTTGATCTCGCGTACATCAACCCGCTCTGTTAATCCCTTTTCCGCTTTTAAAATTTGTAAATATTCTACTTAGGTTATTGTTGTGATTACGTAGCCTTAAAGTCAACAAAAGCTTCCACCGGAACTTAATTCTTAATGTAAAACAATTAATATAGAGGAAATATCTGCAACTTTCCATCGAGCCCATCAAAGGCCGAGAAGTATTAATTTGTATTAATCAACCTCTGAGATATTTTGTCCCATCTCAACTCCTCATTTCCTCTATAAAAAATTTCGTAGGAGATGAAACAATGTTGGTGGCAAGAATCCTTGAAATATACTTGTGCTTGAAACTTCTACTTGTAAATAGTGTTCAAAGCTCTTCAAGCTCTATTTGTGATCGAATAGTCAAAGCCGAGAAGAAGATGATTTCTAAACCGAAACATTGGACTTGAATATTGTAACCGGTTTGAAGCATCAATACAAGCCGATTTATGGGATCCTCGGTCTGTTTTACCTTGATGTTTTTTCTTATTGTAAATTGTTATTTTATTTCGTTTTCACTCGTCCATCTTCTCCGGGAGCAAAGGAACAACAAGCATAGAGTTAGGATTTCATCGTTTACGGTACCCTTCTCTAACCGATAATCTTTATCTCCATGTTTTCTTCCAAATTGTGTGTTTAGGAATGATTTAATTCAAATAAGCAAATAGGAATGTCATGCCTCGTCCTAATTGCCTAAGCTAATGTTGTTCTTGAATGTTATTTTCAATTTATGTTAGGTAGAGATGAATGAAGGAAGTGAGAGAGCCCCGTCCTTTAGTTTTATCCCCCAAAAACTATCTAAAAGTTTCCTAAGAATGTGTTGAAAGCAAAAAGATAGGTTGAAAGTCCTTACTCCGATCTTAGACTATTATTCGTTATCTTATGTGTTTGTCTTGAAAGTTTATTAAGTAAAGGCAGCTAGGGAAGTTCATATATCTCATCCTCTAGTTTCTTCTCCAACAGTTACTTTTAAAGTTTCCCTTTGTGTTTAAGATGTTTTCTATTGAAAGTGCATCAAAATTTGGTTAGTTTCGATGTACTTACCAGATCTTAGATTACTTTTATGTCTTTATTAAGTGTATGATGAAAGCAGGATAGTTTCAAAGTACTTACTTGATCTTAGGCTGCTTCTTGTTCTTCATTTGTTTCATTCCCCTTCTTGTTGTATCATTTCATTCCATAAAATCAACTTTAAAGAGATCCTTAGACATAGATGACTTTCCCCATGGACCACTCTTGAACCTTGTTGTTTCAGCTAAACTTACTTTTGCTCCATGTGCATAGCCCAATGGACTAAAAACCAGCTGCTATATCTATCTTTAGCCAAAGCTTGTTCGATTTCGCAACTTCACACCTTTGAAACTCTTTCCATTTAGGACTTTCCTCTCAAATAATAATCATGCTCAACCCTCCAAAACAAAACCCTCGGTCTTCATAACTAGCCTAATATCATTACCCAAAAGTTTTCAAAGATAAATCCATCTTTGCACTTTATTGGAGAGATCCCTCTCCGCATTTAGGAGGGCTAGATCCTAGAATCCCAAAGTGGTTGAAAAAGTGTTCTCTTTGCAAACTTCTGATTCTACAATCTTTCCAAATTACAAAGAGCTAACATTTTTTGGCGACCTTAACGGGGATGTCCGAGCTATTGAGATTCTAATAACACCTTTAAACGCCCCCGTAAAGCCCTTTATTCAATGACATTTGTTCTATTATCCAATCGAGCCACCAGCAACTAACATTTTTTGGGTGACTCCACTAGGGAATTCCGAGTTATTGAGATTCTAAGAACACCTTTTTAAAATAATCTAGAAAGCTCCTCATTCAATGACATTTGTTCGACGTCCCGCCTGAGCCACTAGCAACTACATTTCGGGCGACCCACCGGGGAGTGTCCGAGTCATTTTCATTTTTTAAAAACTCTTAAAGCTCAGAAAACCCATAATTCCTTAGATTGGAGACAAGGTGGTGGTGGTGTAAATCCATAAAACATTTTACCTCCTTATGAGCTTAAAATTTTCCACCTCGGGCGATTCCACACTCGTAGCTCCCGTGCGTCAAATGACTCCACCGGGTATAAGATCCCGAACTCGATTGAACAAACTCGTGACCTCTCTTCTCGATTTACAAACATGGATTTAGATATAGACCCGGTAACATAAACATATGCTCATGATGGAAAAATGATGTACATGCTTGGAAAGAGAATGGATAGGCTTATGGCTAATCTAAATGTAGGTGATCCGCAGCAACATATGCATATCCCTGTCCGAACGCAATCTCTACCCTTACAAGACATGTACAATGAACAAAATGATAAAGAAAAAAATCAAGAAAAATTTCTAATCATGATGGAAAAAATGATGTACATACTTAGAAAGATAATGGATAGGTTGATGGCTAATATGAATATTGATGATCTGGAGCGAGCTATGGTTTCTCCTGATCAAATACAAGCCCAATCATCTCAAGATCAAGATAGTGTCCAAGATATGTATTATGATCAACACATTATAAAAGATAATGAGAAAACTTACAAAGAAGGAAATAAGGAAGGTTGTCAAGAAATTTGTGATTGCCTTCCTATGTCTTGTACTAGTGCCGATAAGAGATCTTCATGACCAAAATGAAAAAACTAATAGTGAGCGTACTTCGAGGAAACAAGTAGCCATTTGAAAAACACAAACCCGAAATGGAGGGAGTACCAACACATATCGAAACCTTTCCTTTGTGTTATAACTCATTTCAAGCTTATACAACATAAGTGGCATCCGATAATGAAGAGAAAATAACTCATGAACCCAATGTGCAACCGAGTATCATAACAATCATGATGAATTTTCTTCGAAACACAAGAAGATCGTGGGATATACGTAAAACCAAGTTTCCCTACAAGCACGTTGCTCCCCAAGAAGAGGCCCAAGAATACATTAGGCCTCAAAATCACCTAACACAAGACAAGGAGGATTGTTGTACTTCTCGTTCTAAGCAAAAAAGAAAACTCTTCTTCTCTTAATAGAGGAAGAGATTGATCTAGTATTGAACAGATCACAAACACTTAAACCTTCATCTCGAACTAAACGTTCGCTTTCATCTACCTACTCCATCTTGTTGTCCAGATACAAAAAATAAACTTGTAGATCAACTAAAAGAAGAGAACTGATGACCCAATATGTTTGATCGATTAAATTGCTTCTTCGATAATTTTCCAAATTTTATTCAAATTCTCCGATGATGATGATGAGTTTCGCGTAAAACTAATCACGCAGTGGAAACCACTGCTTGATCGGGGTGTTATGAGTTTCACCATCGTCAACTTGAAAGCGTAATCACCCATTTCAATCCATCACAAATAGCTTTCACATATTGGGAATCAACAATCTTTTCAACTCAAAGGGTGAAGAGAAGAGCAATAAAGAAATTTTTTGAGCAAAAAGGAGCCTTCTCCGTTCAAAAGGAAGTAACCTTTGAAGACACCCTTGCTCAAGAATATAATAACTTTCACGTAGTTTAACTGTCAATCCAAGCATATCAAAGGTTACAAGAGGACAACACCGTGAAATATGATGAATTCTCCAATTCAAATGATGAGGAAGATGAAGGAGCAAAACAAATACAAGACTATCCTACCGTGGATATACCATCTTTCAAGAAGAAACTTCTCCCTTCAATCGATATCAATCTTCCATTCAAAGAGCCCGAAATTATATCTCAAGCAAGAATAGATTTAAAGAAAGAAGAAATTTCACTACTTGCTATTTTGCGGTGTTAAGACGATGATACTTCCAAGCCACATACCGACAACGCAAGCTCTCAAAGCCGAAGTCTTGGAAGCAAACAATCTACCAGACATGGAGAGCCAAAAACAAAAGAATCTTCATCTTTTATTTGTTGATCCTTTGGAAGAGTGTGGAAGTTCCAACCGGATCAAATTATCAAGTTTGGATCCTTTGCAAGAGCCAAATGCATGAAAAGCCGTCACTCCCCGTGATAGCCTTGGTTTTGAAGATTAATCTTCAAAATAAATATGGATACCCCCGACAAGCAACTAGAGCTTCTTCTTCTTCTTAACACTACTAAACTCGCGTTTACCGGCACTTTTATCTTATGATAATGTAAATACTCCAAGTTAGAATAGGTTATATAGGAATGTCAATAAAGCTCAACATGGGGGCGTTAGATAGTTGTTGATTTTTGTCTCCGAAGAAAATAAAAAATGGAAAAATACAAAACAATGAAAAGAGAAAAGAGGGCAAACATTGTAAAAACAATAAAGGTAGAGCCCCATACCAAAAAAAGAGAAAACAAAGTCTGAAAGTGTGCAGTTTAAATGCCACTCGAAAAACACACTTCTAGTTAAATACAATACCTAATCATGACTAATTAGTTTTAAATTGGATCGGCCGATAGGTTAATGAATTCTATTTTAAATGCTTAATCTGGCTTATCGTAGGTAGATTAGGCTAGAAATTAAAGGTTCAAACAAGCTCAAAGAACCTAAGTTTTCTGAAGAAGAATGACTCATATCCGCTTTAATCATGAGTCAAAGATAGAAGTAAAATCGGTTCTAATCAGCTTAAAATCTGAACCAGCTTGATAAAGGAAAAACAACTCAAAACAAAAGTAAAAAACAAGAGCTGAAAAAGAGAAGGTCGTTTGAACTTTCGTATCTTAAGCCTTCCATTTTGATTTAATTTTCTCGTAAAATAATATCTACCCGCAAAATTGTTTTTTTATGCCATAGATCAGCAACAAGTTGACCGTTCAATCCCGACTTGTATGCTTTTAAATTTCGTCTTAGAAATTAGTGAATAAAATTGCTAGGGACTATTTAAATCCTAACAAACATTAGTAGATTAGGTAGAGAAGCATATGAGCTCAATCAAGGAATCTGATTTCATGGAGAAATAAGGAGTAGAATTAGATTATTTTTTTGTTTTCAAAAGAATAAAAATGTTTGTAAAAGAGTTTTTCCAATCCAAGTGCACTCTAAAGAAGAAAAATGTTAGATCGCAGGGATTGGGTAGGTAGAAAGCTTGTGTTGATGATGTCTCTATGTTTTTTCATGGCCGTTTATATTTCCAGACCAAAAGAAGACCCATCAAGAAAAGAAAGTTGTAGCCCAATGGATAAGGCATCGACGTCCTCCCGCAGAATGCAAGTCCGAATTTCTTGATGCCTTCAAGAAGGCACCATCCCCAAGTGGAGCCACCGTTAGCCACCAATAAAATTTGTTATATCAAAATGGTGGCTAAATAATTTTGAGCCTTTAAGAAACAAGTTTTATCGCTTAAAAATGTTATCTCTTGAAGACTCACTGAAGACATCATGCCCTCTCATTTAATCTTCACCATTGTTTCCCTTTCAAACTCTAGAAACTTTTCGTTGTTTTCCATGAAGAAAAGACTCCGCTGCAAAATCCCATTTTTTCCCTCTCCTCCACTCAAAAACTAACCTTCATTTTATTCCCTTTTTTCCCCCCATAAAATTCCTCCATTTTTCATTTATTCCCCTTCCCCTTCATGAAAATCCCTTTACAAGGTTTAAACTACTTTTTGAACCTTTGTCGAAACTCCCAAATCCATCAAAAACCTTGAAAAATTTTCATAAAAAATAAGTTTTTTTGATTGTGGGCTTAAGCCCCTTTGTAAGCTAAGTCCTACAAACCACTTCCCCCACATATGCCCATGCCCTATAACTAGGTGCTAGACCCATCGTGCCGTTTATCGCATCGAAATAATCGCAGCGTCGCAAGTCTTTGGCTTTTATAAACCTCCGATGCCATCAACTCCTTTATATATGAGCCCTCGATCCTTTGTTTCATTCACAAAACCAAAGGCCCGCAATCGCACTTATACTTCATATAAACCATTCCCCATCACTTTTTCTCCCTTTGTAAATTCATAAAACCCATTTTTCTAAGTTTTAGTCTAAAACCCGCCGGTGCATGTTATTATGATGATAAAGACTCGTTGATCTTAAAAACACCGATCAATGACTGCAGACACCGTGATCGCAGATTTACAAATGGGTGAGATCGAAAGACCACTACATTTCTCTTTTCCGATGCTGATTGCCCTCTATATGTTGAACCCCGGTTCCCGTTATCATTCTCATATATCCTAAGGCCCCCGCAAACTCGGGCACGGCGCCAAGCCTTATATATAACCCGCCCCCAAAGCCAATAAACCTTTGTTTTTTTTCATTAAAATTTTTGGTTTTCATATCTTATAAAGGGTTTCCGCTACCATTATTTGAAACAATCTCCACCGTTGATCCGAAATGATCAAACGATCGCAAATCTCGCATCATGGGGATTTTCCATCGGCGTACGTTTATATTTCATTCACCCACTCCCGATCGCGGCTCCCGCATGTGATATTAGCCGTTGATCTTCCCCACCTTCCCCGCATCTAACGACCCTTATCATTCCATCGCAAAGCTCTTCTCCTCGTTGAAGAACTCCTCCGATTCATCCTCCACCGTCGATCCGATGTGGAGAGTCGATGGTCCAAAGCCAATCGCATCGACGCCATTCCAGCTTTTTCCTCCCGCCGATCGCAGCCCCGATTGCATCCGGCCGTCCACGTGTCAAACTCCGACGGTCAAGATCTTCCTTTCCCGACCTTGGTTAAAAAACATGCGACCCCACTTTATAATGTTTTTTCATGCAAGTATCTCAAATTTCGTTGATCTCTCGTAGTATCAACGCGCTCATGTGCTAATCCCTTTTCATCTCGCTTTGTAAATTTGTTCATTAGCCCCAAATATTAGATCTGAGCCGTTCATTCCTTGATCCAACGACTTTAGTATTTATCCCGATGTGCCCAAATCCCATGGGTCCCGCTTCTCTCCAGCATTTCATCTCAAACTGATCCAATCCTTTTGATTCGACGGCTCGCATTGAAACGCTCCCACATCCTCTTCCGCCCGCACATCTTGCCAATATCGCGCTCACTCCCCCACCGTCCGATCTAAGACTCTCGCATCCAACGCACCGCCGCACATTTTCACGCAAATTCAAGCACGAAGGATAATTTCTCAAGGGCTACACGAAATGGGTCGTTTTCAAATGCCACGTGCTCCTGCGAGAACGCATATCACGTTCGAAAAGGTGAAACCGCCTATCCCTCTTTTTGGCCACGCGAAACCAGTCTGCTTTTGCCCTTCGAAACCACTTTCTCTTTGTTTCCCCTTTGCGTTTTATCATGTTCTTCTCGACCGTTGATCTCGCAGATCAACGGTCCCGCATCATTTTTGCATTGTTCTATCGCCCTCCGCCTATCACCAAGGGACTTCATAAAGCGATCGCGAAACTCGTTGATCTCTTGGGAACTCGATCCCATCCGACTCGCCCACGATCATCAAAGAAAACCCCAATTTTCCTCCTTGCCTTTTTCATTGCTGATTAAGGTCTTAACCCCATTTCTTTGCATTTTTCCGCCATTTCATTATAATGTGACCCTTTCGCATTATTTGTTCATAACTCATCTTGACCGTTGATCTCCTTGATCTATCATGGATCAACGACGCTGACTTAAACTTCCACCACTTGTTCCAACCACTTCCCTTTTAATCTTCGTAAGTAATATCCGTCGTTGGATGCTGTCATCCAACGACCATGCTCTTAATCACAACCTCTGAAGTAGTTTTACCAAATACACAGGATTTTATAATGATTTTATGTATTTTGTAGGTTTTAAATGGTTTTTCCATTTTATTAAAGGAAAACAAAAGGCCGTGGATGATGATCCCCCACGCCTTTGTGCATAAAGATAAATCATTCCACAGGGTTTAACATCATGTTTCGTCAATGCATCATGAGCATTGATGCCATATGAACCCTTTGTACACCTGCACATCAACAAGACACTACGTAGAATTTAAAAACAAATCAAAGCAGCATTAGTGTTGAAGACTCCAACTACGTTAGTGCCGAAGATTAAAGATTTACTCCCACGCGTTTAGTGGATTACGATAAGATCGAAAAATCAAAAGCCTAATCCACTAAATTAAACACAGACTTAAAGGCAAATCAAAAGATTTACTCCACTCGAGAAAGTCTTCACCGCCACATCGCAGGCTAATTGATTCCTCTCGCATACTCTAATGCCACCCGTAGCCTCACAGACATTCAACAGAGGCCGAAAGTAATGACCGTAATCGCAGAGATATTTTCCTCACGACAACTGATCAACTATTCCACCCAAGGAACTTATTGCAAAATATCCGCTCGAGTTATTACAGTAGATGACTACGTAGCCTTAAAGTCAACAAAAGCTTCCACCGAGCTTAATTCTTAATGTAAAACAATTAATATAGAGGAAATATCTGTAAACTTCTCCATCGAGCCCATCAAAGGCCGAGAAGTATTAATTTGTATTAATTGAACCTCGGAGATATTTTGTCCCATCTCAACTCCTCATTTCCTCTATAAAAAATTCTGTAGGAGATGAAACAATGTTGGTGGCAGGTATCTTTGAAATATACTTGTGCTCGAAACTTCTACTTGTAAATAGTGTTCAAAGCTCTCAAGCTCGATTTGTGATCGAATAGTCAAAGCCGAGAAGTGAAGATGATTTCTGAAACCGAAACATTGGACTTGAATATTGTAACCGGTTTGAAGCATCAATACAAGCCGATTTATGGGATCCTCGGTCTATGTCAACGGTGATGTTTTTTCTTATTGTAAATTGTTATTTTATTTCTCGTTTTCACTCGTCCATATTCTCTCGAGTAAAGAACAACAAGCATAGAGTTAGGATTTCATCGTTTATAGTACCCTTCTCTGACCGATAATCTTTATCTCCATGTTTTCCTTTCCAAATTGTGTGCTTAGGAATGATTTAATTCATATAAGCAAACTTAGGAATGCCTGGCATTCTCGTCCTAATTGTCTAAGCTAATGTTGTTCTTGAATGTCATTTTCAGTTCATGTTAAGTAGAGATGAACTGAAGGAAGTGATGGTGAGCCCCTATCCTTTAGTTTTATCCCCCAAAAACTATCTGAAAAGTTTCCCTAAGAATGTGTTGAAAGCAAGATAGGTTGAAAGTCCTTACTACTCGATCTTAGACTACTATTCGTTATCTTATGTGTTTGTCTTGAAAGTTTACTAAGCAAGTAGCTAGGGAAGTCTATGGTGAGCCTTGTCCTCTAGTTTCTTCTCCAACAGCTACTTTTAAAGTTTCCCTTTGTGTTTAAGATGTTTTCTATTGAAAGTGCATCAAAAGTCGTTAGTTTCGAAATACTTACCAGCATCTTAGATTAATTTTATGTCTTTCTTAAGTGTATGCCAAAAGCAGGATAGTTTCAAAGTATTTACTTGATCTTAGGTCGCTTCCTTGTTCTTCATTTGTTTCATTCCCTTCTTTGTTGTATCATTTCATTCCATAAAATCAACTTTAAAGAGATCCTTAGACATAGATGACTTGCCCCCATGGACCACTCTTGAACCTTTGTTTGTTTCAATTAAATCCTACTATGACTCCATGTGCATAGCCCAATGGACTAAAAACCAACTGATTATATCTATCTTTTTAGCCAAAGCTTGTTCCGATTGCTTGCAACTTCACACCTTTGAAACTCTTTCCCATTTAGGACTTTCCACTCAAATAATAATCATGCTCAACCCATCCAAACAAAACAAAAACCCTCGGTCTTCATAACTCGCCTAATATCATTACCCAAAAGTTTTCAAAGATAAATCCATCTTTGCACTTTATTGAAGAGATCCCTCTCCGGATTCAGGAGGGCTAGATCCTAGAATCCCAAAGTGGCGAAAAATTGTTCTCTCTGGCATTGACTTGCTAACTTGCAAATTGGCGTAGAGCTAACAGACATGGTCATGGGCCACCGCCTAGCCGCCAAGGTAATCGCTGAACGTTCGTAAATGATGTCGTGGCAATAATTGCTGGGAGTGGTCACATATATGGCTCCACCGCCACCATAACCGTCGGGCGGTTAGCTCTGGGCTCTAGGGCATTGTCATCTACATGTGAGCTAGCCCTTTTTCCCCCGTCTGCTTGCACCAAACAAATGAACTCCGTTCTCCACGGTGTTAAGAAACACCGCGCCGCATTTGGTAAGACGTGGGGCTTGGGCATAGGAGGTCGCCGATTCAAACCTTATAAGCTCCAAAAATTTTATAACGCCAATTCTTCATAATGGCCACATGGCAGCCTCATCTCTACCACGTAACCCCATCCCCGTGGAATATTCTAGGAATATTCTAAGGAATATTATGAGAAACATTCCTAGAATATTCCTTGAATATTCTTTAAATTTTTCCCAAATTTAAAAAGGCAACTTTGGTCAAATGAATTTTTGAGTTTACCGGAGATTTCAAACCTCAATAAATTTCACACATGACATTGGTTTTGAGAACCGTTTGTGGCGCCGTAATCGCAGCGTTGATGAGAAATTTCCTAATAATCATATTGCAACCATTTTTTAGCACTTCCATTTTTTAGCATTTTTTTAAATCAGACATGATCACCTGATCAAGTCTAAATCTATTGCCTATATTTTAAATTTTTGTTGGCAATGTTAATTCTGGAAAATTAATGCAAAAATCTATTCCTATCATGTTAAATGTCATATTTTGCACTTTTAAAATGCCCTTATGGGTATTGTAGAAAATATGTACGGTACAAGATCTACACCCTAAAATTTATACTCGGATAATGAATATGGTGGTGGTGAGATATGAAGTCAGACATTTGGTTAGAGGGTACAAGGTTTTCTTATTATGGCAAAAGTATGTCGATTATTGATATATTGTGACCGCATTAAAGCTAACCAAACACTTAAATACAACTAACAACTCTTCAACTAGAATATTTGAAGAGCCAAAGTCAAGGCCTAGTTGAACCAAATCAATCTATTACTCAGGGATTGAATTACATCATAGTGGCAGCGCACATGATAGGCTGCAATAATCCTAGTAGCATGCACTTCGGTGTAGTGGGTCATTAGAATTGGTAGGTGAGAGAATGATGAGTTATGTTGTTGTAAAACTACTTAAAGAATATTTTTCAACCCTTCTACATCCCCTCAACTTTTTCTATATAGAGGCCCAGTATTGAAGAGACCACGACGTTTGGTGGAAGAGGAAAGAAAACATGCTTGGCTAGATAAGGTCTTCATGCTTGCCAAGTGTATTATGATCTCATTAATAGATGGAATCTGTGGAAAAATCCTACCTTTTAACCTCACTAAGAATAAGTCAATCCATTATTGATTTGGGGGAGTTATTCAAGCAGCATTTTCCTATTTTTCACTCCTCTTTGTAGCCGCTTTCAAGGCCTATCCCGTAGTTCCTTCCATACCATAATCTTCAAGGAAATGTCAACCACATGCATGCATGCTTTTACACGCTTAAAACCAATTAAATCTCCAAATAAAAACAAACAATGTGAATTCTCTAAATTGGGAAACCTCCTGTGTTATGAGATTCATGGAAAGATCTTAAGGACCAAACATAGAAAGAAAAATGATGGAATATAATTGTAAAATGCCATGCCTATCATGACACTTTTTCATCTAACCACCAATAAAGTTGACGTGTAGGTTAGCATAACCATTTTCATGCTTTCCGATTAAAATCTTCTGAGTGCATCCCCTATTTGATTTGTCATGACATGGTCTCAAAATTCCTTTGTTCCCGAAACCGCATTTGTTCCATTACCATAACCTTGTCACTTATATTTATGATGAGGTTCATGTTTATAGTTTTTCATTTTTTTTCCATGATACTTGTTTGAGATCATTAAAGTTTGATGAACCTATTCAGGGAACTACTTATCATTTCACATCATAACTTTGAATACACTATAGAATAATGGTAGAATTTCTTATATCTATTTTTCTCTATTGCCTTGGGTTTTTCCATAAGCTTTGGTGGTGATTATGGGATGGTAACTCAGCTAACACAATTTCTCTTTATTGGTATTTTCCATTGATTGTTTTACATGATTGTATGTCTCTTTACATTTGGTTGAATGCAAGAGTACCCTTCTATGATCAATACAAAACCCATAATCCTAGATATTGCCTTCACTTGTGACTTCATTTGAGAATTTCTGAAGTATAGGACAAAGGAAAAAGGTTTGAGTAAACCTACAAGTTGGAGTGTTACCACCATCATTGTCTCATTGACCTTGTCCTTTGAGAGCTCTTTCCAATTTACATACCCATTTCCTTTTCTTTTGGGAGGCACTGATGCCACCTTACAACCACCATAAAAAGCCAATAGGAAACTTTTTTTTCTAAGAATCTCAAAATTTTGCTAGCCTATCACACTTCATATATGTCCTAGAGAGTCATAAATTTTACCTTGTTTGGATCTCTAAAATAGACTTATAAATGTTATTATTATAAATATACATATTACATCCATACCCAATGTGTGGGGCTTCTTCATCATAGCTACCCTAGTGCCATGGCATGTGGCTTGGAGCATTCCCTTCGCCCCCACTCGTTCCATCATCATTTCACACGCCACCTACCACTTGATGGATGTACCATGTGGACATGTCACTCCCTTAGAGGTTGAAACCACCTAATAGGGTCAATGTTTTTTGAAAAAGACTTGAAAGAAAGAAAAATATTATATTAATTTTCAATGGTAGCCAAACCAGTTAATGTGACTAATTAAGTAGAAGTAAACGATTGAACCTCACAAAGTTTGCCCGATCACAAGTGCTGAAAAATGTTTATCTGGCCAAGTATCTTGGTATTGGACCTTGTGCCAACTCAATAGTTGTAAATAAGGACAACAGACAACAAATTTCTACACTCATAACAGAAAAGCAGAGATAGAAATCACCAAAATGCCTTTAAGATATGAAAACTAAGAATCCGACAATTTTGATGCAAATAAATTTGGATGGCACAACCTATATCCAAGTTTTTTCCCAATGAACCAACTAGCATAACAACTAGTTACTCAGATGGCTTCATGGATAGGATTTAACCCATATCCAATATTTTAGATAAATTTTTCCGTAATAACGTTATTTTTTTAAATGGATGAACATTTAAGGGGATGTTCAATGATAGTTGCGTAAGTTTATAGCCACAATACCATGTTGTGTGCTTCACTTGAAATGAAGATGATGATCCAATGGAGTGCTTACTCAAGAATGGATCCGCAGACTATGGATGGAGAAGATATTGTAATAAACTATGTTTATGTTGAACTAGGTGATAACCTCATTAGAGAAGTCGTCTATATTCAAGGAGATGTTGGAGGTAGCAACATCAAGTAATATTATAGCCACAATACCATGTTGTGAAGTTCACTGAAATGTAAGTGATGATGAACCAAACAGAGTGGCCACCAAGAATGGGTCCTAGAGACTATGGATGGAGAGGATATTGTAACCGCCTACAATTTTGTGTTGAATGAGGTGATAAACAACCCTTTATTGAGTAACTCATATTTGAAGGGAGATGTTGGAGGAACAAACATCATGCCATCTCCAAGACGAACATTTTTCACTACAATGCCCATACACTTTGCTATGAACTCCACCCCTACTAACCCCCCGCTAAACCTTCTAATTTAAGTTTGTCAATGTTTCTTGAAAAAAGTTGTAAGAAAGAAAATATTATATTAATTCTTCAAATGGTAGCCAAAACCAGCTTAATGTGAATGCAATTGCTATAAGTAAACAATTGAATCTCGAATCTTGCCTGTATTGACTTGTTGAAAAATTTTTATCCGGCCAAGTATCTTGGTGTTGACCCGGTGCCACCAATAGTTGTAAATAAGGACATCGTACAACAACTTTCTACGCTTATAACAGAAAAACAGATAGAAATCGCTAGCCTACGGATGGAGAAGATATTGTAATCAAATACAAGTTTGTGTTGAATGGAAGTGATAAAAACTCTTTATTGAGTAGCTCATATTTGAAGGGAGATCTTGGAGGAACAAACATCCCGGCCCAACAAAGTGTTAATGACCAGGTGACTATTTTAACATTGGCATCACGCGATACTTACAATGTTTAGTGTTTAATATATGACTTGTACAAATATTTAGATGATAATGCGTAGGTTGGTGGATTGAATCCACCACTGTTTCTAAAGGGTACTATAAATGACATGATATACGTGAAAGTTTTTACATCATTGTTAAGAACATCGTTAAAAGATAAAGTTTCACTCTCTCCATTATCAATTGTTCATTTCTAAGTGTGCACCGCAAAAATCTAGCAAGAATTGGAATTGAATCATATATAGTTATGACCAAAAGGTTGAATATAGGTTAACGAGTTTTTATTTACTTTTGGAGGGGTAAGGGTGGGCTTCTATATCCTTTAGGATTCTCTAATTTCAATTCTCAACAAACGAAATCGTGGGACATTATTACTCATCAAAAAGAAGAACGATAACTATCTAATTCTCACAACATTAGAATTTACATCTATTATAAGAAATGATAATTTCCAAAAAAATCCAAAAGAACAAATCCGTTACTTTAAATGTAGCTCGAAACATAGGAAAAAAATAACTTTAAACATACAACTTTGAATTTTGAAATACATAAACCGATTGAGTTAAAAAACCGACCATATATTACAACAAAGATGAGAGCCAACAAAGGGAGACCTGAGTTACTCTTGGATGGTGCATCAAGGGCAACTTCCGCATGATTAAATTCATTGCTATTAAAGCATTGAACCAAAGGTATGTAGTAATTTGCCAACTACAAACGACTAACTATAACACTGATAATAAGCCTACTTTTGAACGTAGGTGTCTATTTGGTGCCCCCGTAAAAGATAGAAACTATGATTTGATATATTAAGTTGATCAAAGAAATCAATGATGCAAACTATCCTCAAATTATTTTTCAAAATCAACTCGCTCCCTATCATACTCTTCAACATCGCATTTTTACCTCCGTCCATGTGACATATTCATACATATCATATATAGATACAAAAAAATTAGACCAAGTAAAATCAGTTATCAAGCTCTAAATACAAACCCATAGATGCCCCACATCTCACCAAACAAAATGTAGACTTAATTATTATTAGAAGAATTCATCACAATTATCTAGAGGCATGATTACAGCTTTTGAACATTAATCGGGTGACCTAATATAACTCTCGTTCTAGTAAATTTGAAGCTTCCGGAATTCTCTTACATTTGGTCTAGTAATATGTGTTCTTTCTAATGCCTACTATCTATTAATATTCGTATATATAAGTATGCAAGAGACTCATACCGAATCAATTATTGCGTTTATAATTTGGACTTTTTCACATAAATAGAAAAAGAGGAACTCACAACAACAAGTGATTCTTGCGCCTTCAAATTATGAAGTCACCCAAGGCATTGCACTATCAGCGCACATGACCAATAATGGAGGAAAACTCGCTATCAATTACATATAAGTATGTACTAGACTCATAATTAACTCACTATCGTAGTTGTACTGACTTTTTCAGTACAACAAGAAGAGAGAACTCACAACAACAAGTGATTCTTGTAGCTTTGAATTATGAAGTCACCTACCAAGATTAAAAGATAATTGCAAGTAATAAGACCAATAAATGGATACAAGCAACTGGCTATCACATATATAGTTGACAAGTATTGATAACTTTTTACACATTGCTACATCATAAGGAACTATCACTAAGGACTGAGCAACTCGTAGAAATCGCATTGTTATAACATTCATACTTCGAGCTTATCAACCGTAGTAAATAATTTTAATAAATTTTCTCGGCATCGATTTAAGAAGAAGACACTAAACTTGAAATTTTGCGCCTTTTCCATTAACCCTGTAAGTATTATTGTCACCTTTAAGCCAACCGATATTTCATGTAAAGCATACGAAATTTATTTCACAACTGAAGACACCTAAAAAAATTTTACTTCCTATCCGTCTCTTGTCCGACAATTTTCCTTTCTTCATATTATGCTTAATTATATGAATATAAACTTACTAAAGAAGTTGCATCAAAACACCTTCTAGGAGAATACTTATACGTCTTGGTTTTGTACTTTATGCTGGATTTTATCCTGAATTCAATATATATGTATATGCGCTGTAATACTTATCTCAGAAAGGGTTTTGCTACAAATTGTATCAAAATCTAGCAGATCTATTGAAGAATGGTGCTTTAGTGTATGAAAGGGATACTAGGTGAGTTATTGCACATAAAATTTAACTTCATGCATTATGGAGTAGTACCTTTCTCAAGAAGATGGTGCAAGGATCATTGACTTCAAGATCAAGGAGATAGGATGTGCAAGAGTTGTGCACTTTGTAAGCATGTTAACACTCCTTCATAGTTAGCACCGCATCAAGATAGATTCTTGATCATATGCACTCATAGGTATGTGGACTAATATCTTCAATGTTTTTATTACCACATTAAGGATGTTAGGGGATAGAAATGAAAATGATAGCATTATGACATCTAGTGTGGGTATAAACCTCCATGAATGATTAAATTTTATAGAATGATGTTTTACCGATAGCCTTCCATTGATTGAGCCAATAGGTTTGTTCTTGTGCATGGTGCTTTCTACCCATTGTTGCGCAGTCTTAATCTTTAGGATTGAGAAAACTACCAACATGGAAGATGAATTGAATTATTACAATTAGATATCATAGGTAGGGAATTTTACCCCGTTCTCACAATTGGACTTTGACTCTTGTGTTAGCATAGTCGCCACAACTAGTTAGGTAAGTGGGCGTGTTACAAATTTCAAATTGGGTGGCATTCAATACATGTCAAGCAATTTCACTGGACCTCATGCATGAGACACAAAAAGAACATAAAGATAAATTCATTGCTCAAATTACAGGAGGAACAAAATAATCAACTCTCCCTTGCTAGGGTAAAATATTACAAAACTCGCTACCATGATTGATGTAGTTGAGGTGGTAGAGAAGACATGTTGATTGGGACAATCTCTGTGGAATTTATAATGTTGTGGATACATGGTTTGTATTCCATTTTAGCTCTCTTATTCTCGACAACATTCTCCCTTATATGTTTGTATCAAAGTCACTCAATGTATTTCTCCTAATTATTTCAATGTCTTTTCCTTGAATTATTTCAATGAATTGGTATTTTTCTAACCATTAGCGAAATGGATACATCAAGAAGAAATGATGCAAAACTAAGTTGTTACATTTAGTTGCAACATAAGCTATAAATCAAGTGAGCTTTCTCCAAAGTAGAAAATAAAATCCGAGATGTAAGAAATCGTACTTGTTGGGAGAAGATATTGCTGAGTCACAAGAATCAATCCATGTAATTCATCAATCATTTTTCTATCTTAAGGAGTAACATTGTATAAGCATGTTTTAGTTGAATTTATTGTGAATTATCTCGCAAAATTTCTACCGTAACCGAGTTCAAGCTATAAATAAGGATGTAAAACTTAACTTTTAATTTAACAGAAATTTCTAGAATCCACCATCCATCAAAACAAGATAGATATTAAAAATAGGGAAAACAATCCATCAATATGCAAGGAAATGGAAAGCAACTAATGCTCAATAAAGAAAACATGGAATTTTCATATGTACCCGTATGTGCTTGATTGAAGCCACAAGTGGCTTGAGGGATTAACCCCATTTGGTCGGGGTCAAGAGAGTGGATGATATATCTAAAGTAAGAACACCCATTATAGCCCCAATAGCTCCTACCTATATTGCGCTTGTGGCAATGGCCACATCCACATCCACCGATGTAGTCTTCCTACTCGCCGATGCCTTGAATCCATTGTCGTTTCTGAACTTGTTTTGCAAATGTACAATGGTTTCCTTTTCACACTTCCACTAATTCTTCACCACTTTCCATTTTGGTTTTCATTGAATTTTGGGAGAGGATGGATATGTGATGTTTGTTTTTGTATCTAACTAATAAGAGGATAATTTTTTCTTCGAAGTCCTAAATCCGTATGTAGTCTATATATGGTGATAGCTAGAGTCATTAAAGAAGAAGAATAGGTGGAGTAATATATCAGCTCACTTTGTCTTCTAGAAACCTTGAGGATTTCTCATTTTGCTGCAACAAATTTACACTACCGGATGTAATGTAAGTCCAGGAGTAAATGTCTCCCGGAAGACGGTCTCGGGAAGCAACATCCGACACCTGCCTTCATCCAACAAAATGAGAACGGAGATCATACAAAATAAACATAATCAACTGTACAATTTCTTTCCGGTATGAGATTTACGTAGCGTAACATATGCCGTAACAATCATATGTACCCTAAGTGATACATCGATAACTAAGAATGTGTCCCTCCAACAGTCAATACCAAGTTCAAAATGGGACTAGTTTTCGCCATATTGCATTAAGATAACTACAAATAGGAATATTATGAACCTATACACCATGTTATACCAATATCATATTAAGATAACCATGTTTTGTAGGCATGCATAACCGTAAATACTACCTCATATGCACCTAAAATTTTAGCATCCGTGCCAGCTATTTATGCATGGTCATTCATGAGCAACTTATTAACTATATTAATTCAACATGATTAGATCTAACAAGAACTCGTACACAAGATGTTCTTTTATTTAAATGCACATGGGCGATCGAGCTTTAGACAATACACCTCCAACCGTAGACTTGCCGCAACCCGGCCTTCTCATGCATATGTCACCATCGAGCTTAATTTTAGGGATTGAGAATATTGTTCAAGAACCAAGCGTCGATATCCAAGGGATTCTAGAGGCTTGTCCTATCTCCACCATTCAAGCAAGTAGAATACTCAAGTGCGTTGTCTAAAGGCTCCAAAGACATGCAACCTCTACCCACTAGCCACTAAGGGAATCCATAGATATAAACCCTACCTTCAATCTACAAGAGGGTCTCCAAAGGAATTTCTTCCACCTCGGTTACGTCACAATAACCCTACGCAAGGAGGAGTCCAGAGTCTACCGCGAATTTATATGCCAACAAAAATGCTAGTCCGGACTCCAGACATAGTAGGCATGAAACCTGCCCCATAAAGGCCATTGAAAGTTTCTCAGATATCCAGGGATTCTAGAGGCCCATTCATCTCACCATTCAAGGTAGAATACTCACTTACATGCTAGTCTAGGGCTCCAGATATGAAACCTATACCCACCCACTAAAGGAATCCGCAGAATAAACTCCCACCTTCAATCTACAGGGTATCCAAGGGTATTTCTTCCACCTTGAAGTTGTCGCCATAGTAACACCACTCGATGAAGGGAGTCTAGCTACCGCAAATTGATATGCCAGCAAAAAAGGCCTGTAGCTCCGTAGGTATGCAACTTACACTCACGTTTTCATTGAAGTTGCTAGATATCCAGGATGAGGCTTATCCTATCTTCGCCATTCGCGCAGAATACTCAAGTATTTGATAGTCGAGGGTCTGGTAGATATGCAACCTCTACCTACTCACCATTAAGGGAACTAAAAGTAGATATAAGCCCCACCTTCAATCTATGTTATGGTCTCCAAAGGTATTTATTCCACCCCGAAGTTGCTCATAGTAACCCCACCAGTGAAGGGAGTCCGCAGTCTACTACAAATTGATATGCCACAAGAAAGGCTAGTCCGTAGCTCTAGAGGTATGCAACTTCCAACCACGAGCCATTGAAGTTGCCGTATATCCAAGGATTCTAGAGGCTTATACTATCTCCACTATTCAAATAGAGAAAGTACTCAAGTATAGACTATTCTGTGGTGAGATTTGAAGGAAGAAGAGAACATATCAAAACAATCATATGTTGAATTCTAAGTGATACATTGATAACTAAGAATGTGTCCCTCCAACAGTCAATATCAAGTTCAAAGTTTAGACTAGTCTTCGCCATATTGCATTAAGATAACTAAATAGGAATATAAGTGATACATTGATAATCAAGAATGTATCCCTCCAACAAATGTCAATATCAAGTTTAGGTTGGGGCTAGTCTTCACCATATTACATTAAGATAACTACAAATAGGAATATTATGTTCATACACCATGTTATACCAATATCATATTAAGATAACCATGTTTTGTAGGCATGCATAACTATGCATAATGTTCTGTATGTGCACCTAAAATTTCAGCATCCACTGCTATTTATGCATGGCCATTCATGAACAACTTATTACCTATATTAATTCAACACATTAGATTTAGTAAAGACTCTTACACAAGATTTTATTTATTTAAATGCATACAAGGACAGCTTGGGACAAGACACCTCTAAACCGTAGACTTACCGCAACCCAAATTTTCCCTGCAAATCACAATACAGAGTTTAATTCCAGGATTGAAAATATTGTTCAAGAAACAAGTTAGCAACATCTGTGGATTCTAGAGGCTTATCCTTGCTTCCACCATTCAAGCAAGAGAATACTCAAGTACCGCTACTCGAGGTCTAAGTAGATATGCAACCTCTACCCACCAACCACAAAGGAATCCAGATATATAAAACCCACCTTCAATCTATGCATAGTCTCCAAAGGTATTTCTTCCACCCCCGAATTTGCTGCTACGTAACCCCCACCCGAAAAGGAAGGGAGTCTAGGGTCTACCGCAAATTGAGAAAGCCAAAAAAGGCTATTCAATAGTTTCGAGGAAAGGGAATTTCCACCCACAAGCTATTGAAGGCTGCATATCTAGGGAGTCTAGGCTTATCCTATCTCCACCATTAAAGAAAATAATACTCAAGTACGTACTAGTTGAGGGTTTCCGGAGATGGGCAACCCTACCCACCAACCACTAAGTGAATCCGTAGATATAAACACCACTTTAATCTACAAAGCAGGTCTCCAAAGGTATTTCTTCAACCCTAAAAATTGTTGCCACAAGAACTCACCCAGTGAAGGGAGTCCGTGAGTCTACCGCAAATTGATATGCCAGGAAAAAAGGCTATCCAGCCCGCAGGTATGTGCAACTTCCACCCACAAGCCATTGAATTTTCCGTGACATTCAGGGATTCTAAAGGCTCATTCTAATTCCACCATTCAAGCAGACTGCATGAGATTTACGCAGTAAAATATATGCCAAAACAATCATATGTTGAATTCTATGTGATACATTGATAACTAAGAATGTGTCCCTCCAACAAAATATCAAGTTCAAAGTTGGGACTAGTCTTTGCCATATTGCATTAAGATAACTACAAATAGGAATATTTTCATTGAATTTTCGTGAGAGGATGGATATGTGATGTTTGTTTTTTTATCCACCTAATAAAAGGGATAATTTTTTCTTCAAAGTCCCGAATCTCTATGTAGTCTATATATGGTGATAACTAGAGTCATTAAAGAAGAAGAATAGGTGGAGTAATATATCAACTCAATTTGTCTTCCGTAAACCTTGAGGATTTCTCATTTGTCGCAACAAATTTACACTACTAGATCTAATGTAAGTCCAGGAGTATATGTCTCCTGGAAGATGGTCCTGAAGCAACATCTCGACACTATTCCTCATCCAACAGGAGAACGAAGATCATACAATACACATAACTTGTTGGTCTATTCCCGTGCCATGTATTTACGTAGAAAGGGCATTATCTTAACAATCATATGCTAAATCTAATTGATACATCGATAACTAAGAATGTGTCCCTCCAATAGGTCAATACCAAGTTCGTGTTGGGACTAGTTTTTTCCATATTGCATTAAGATAACTACAACAGAAATATTATGAACTTATACACCATGTTATACCAATATCATATAAATATAACCATGTTTTTTTTAGGCATGCATAACCAAGCATACTACCTCATATATACCTAAAATTTCAAAGATCTCAAAAGAAATATTTATGCATGGTCATTCATGAGCAACTTATTGTCTATATTAATTCAACATGATTAGATTTAGTAAGGATTGTACACAAGATTTTATTTATTTAAAATCACATGGGTGATTGAGCTCGGGAAAGTAATAATTCCTGCTTTCCGCATATCCCAAGATTCTAGAGGCTTATCCTATCTCCACCATTCAAGCAGAGAATACTCAAGTACAAGCTAGTTGAGGGCTCTAGAGATATGCAACCTCTACTCACCAACCACTAAGGGAATTTAGAGATATAAACCCCACCTTCAATCTATAGTAGGGTCTCCAAAGGCATTTCTTCCACCGAAGTTGCTTCATAGTAAAACTCCACCAAAGGAAGGGAGTCCGTAATCTACCGAAAAATTGATAAGCCAACAAAAAAGGCTAGTCCGCAGCTCCAAGAGTATGCAACTTCCACCCACAAGCCATTGAGGAACATATATAAACCCCGTGGAAAATTATGAATACAAAATTACAAACCCTACCGAAGTGTCTTGATTTACTTCTTCTACTTGTGCTCAAATCTTAAGCTGACGCAAAGACAACACAGAGTGTGACGCATGCCTTCAGGGTGGCGTAGGGGTAGCTTGGGGCTCAGTTTTACCAGGGAGAGAGGTCGACACAGTAGCTAGAAGAGATGTTGGGGCTTCAGTATCGGGCCGTAAAGGGCTCATATTCGGGCAATTCCTAAAGGATTTGAATCAACCATATTTTTATGTCTCCAAGCGATAAGGTACAACTACCGTGAAATTATTTGTTGGGCTTACCACTACCGGTGCCATTGATGTATTCATATTCTTCTCTTAATAATAAAACCCTCAAATAGATGCGTCGCACCATTTTTCCCGCATTGTTTTTTCCGGGGACATTTGTCCAAAAAATCACATGTGTCCTTTGTCATATGTGCACTATGTTTCAGTAAATGCTTTCAGATATGTGTAGGTTTCAAGTTGTGTTTACTTTGTTGTTTTCTAAATATTTTTGAAAATAACTTGTATAATAAATTTGTGTCCCTCCCTGGCCTCCGTGACCGCTTGGTATGAATCTGCCTCTCTGATATATGTATTCTCAACCCTCGCAGCTAAATATCCCTCGTCGATCTACCCCTCACTAGCATTGGAAGTGCACTCAAATATTCTCGCAAACCATGCCCCAAAATTTCGACTTAGCTCAAGTGTTGCTACACCGTGTGTATTCTCCAACCGACCCCAAGCCTTCCTTTAATAATTTTTCTCGTTGAGAACCCACCCGTCGTGATCTAATCACTAATGAACGACTTCAAGATTAGAGAATGCTTGATCCACATCAATTAGGACACTTCCACCACATGTGTAAATTAATTCACTTTAATTTTTTCAATTTCCTAAGTTAGACTTAGGGTCCCCATTAAAAATTTTAATTATTTGAGTAACTTTTACGTCATGGAATTTCTCCAAATGATTTCGGGTCTGAGATATCAGGTTTCAGCTCCTCCACAAATTTTCGAGCGTATAACATCCAATGCTACCCAAAATCTCAACACTCCCTCTTAGCGAGGAAATGTACTCTAGCAACACTCACCACTAAAGCATCCCCTTATCTCTCGCACACCGCATTGCCGATGTTTGGCATACCGCCCTCCATCCATCGCATCGTTTCTTTCCGTAATGCCGCCTATGTCACGGCCACATCCGTACCATGCCTCCTACTACGTTAGTTCTGATTTACTTCTCCTACTTGTGTTTTAATTATACAAATTATTTTCAGAAATATTCAGAAAAACAACGAAGTAAACAAAAACGTGCAACCTACATATATACAGATCATTTACTAAAACATAGCGCATATATGAAAAAAGGACACATGATTTTTTAGACAAATGTCCCCGGGAAAAAACCAATGCGGTGAAAATCTGGTGCAGTCAAATTTCTTTGAGGGTTTTATTATTGCTGCATCCGGATACATGAAGGGCACCAAGAGGGTTTTCCCGACGAGAGTTTCATTATAGTTGTACCTTATCACTCGAAGACAAAAAAATATGGTTGATTCAAACCCTTCCAGAATTACCGAATTCGATCCCTTTTTGGCCCACTAGAACCCCAGCGCAACTCTTCGAGCTACTGCGTCAACCTCTCCTGCCCAATGAAACGTCTGCATAGAACAAGCTACCCCTGTGTCACCCTGAAGGCCTCTGCGCTGCCTCCGTGTCACCCTCTATGTTGTCTCTGCGTCAGCTTGGCTGGGTTGCGTCCCTCCCGCGTCTTTTGGTGTTGCTTGGCACGTAATTTACATCTCAAGACACAGGGTATTCTCACTCCCGGCCTCAATATCCTTGACCTGCCTGCCACAGTACTTTATTCTAAAAATTTCAGGAAACCACTACTTAATTTTCGACTTTGGCTGGTGTATGCTATTTGTGGGGTCTCTCTCCCCAACTGAGCCCCATGCCTCTTTAATACTTTTTTCGTTGAGAAAATCAATGGCCGTGATCTAATCAATAATCAACGGCTAATATTAGAGAATGCTTGATCCACGTCACTTAGAACATTCTCACCACATGTGTAAATTTACTCACTTTAATTTTTCAATTTCCCTAAGTTAGAATTACGGTCCTCATTAAAAAATTTAATTATTTGAATAATTTTTACACTGAGTGGAATTTCTCCAAACAATTTATGGGTCTTGGAGATCTCGTGTTCTATCCCCTCCATGAATTTTCGGAGCTAGAGCACATCCGATGCTGCCCAAAATCTCAACAAACCCCACCCTCAATCCACACCAGGGACTCCAGAGGTATTTCTTCTCACTCTGAAGTTGCTTCCACAGTAACTCCACCCAGTGAAGGGAGTCTAGAGTAAAATTATACTTTGTAAAATTATACTGGAATTCTAAGACCTTTGTAGCACATGTTCTGCTAGCTAAAGATATAGACCATAAAAAAAGTTGCCACTGGTTAGACACTCTAGAAAGGAAAAACCATCTACTGGTCAATCTCAGCTCCTAGCTAATTTGCAAGAATGGTGGAACCCTGTAATCAGTTCATATGAGTGATTTCCCATACAACCATTTCACAATTCATGTGTCCAAGGACATTACTAATGGCCACATACCAATTTCCTCTAGTCATGGCCTCTAATTTAGTATTGCTTTTCTATAGGTCTACTTCCTTTATATGCTACTGTTGTTTCTGGTTTCCATATGAGAGAAATCCTTTAATCTAGTAGTCAAGATAAATCCTTGCTACTTAAAGGACTGGTACAGCTTGGTTTCCCTAAGGGTAGGCCTAGTCCGATTTTCATCTTGCAAGTGGCCTCTCGGGAGCAAAAAACTTTCTGAACTCATTCCCAAGTCATCTAAACTAGCTTGGTTTCCTTTAGACAGGCTAGATCTGAATCTTTTCTTGTCTGTATTTTTTGCCTGTATATTTTTTCCATAATCTAATAAAACATATATGCTTACAAAAAAAATGAAGATTTTGACAGACAACAACAATTAATATATCTATTTAGCATTTATACTTGAAATTTTGACCCAATTATGCTATTGAATTATCTATATACATAGTTACAACTTGTAATGAGTAAGAATGTTTTATACAATGTTGATGGAAGTGGGGTCATTTCATCTTCCTTGGAACATTAGAAAGTTGTCAACCAAAGCACCGAGTTTATATTATATAATTAAACATGAGATTCATGAAAGAAACTGCTAATGAACATGTTATCAAATTGAATTTTGAGGAAGCCAACACTGATATGTTGAATCTGACTAAAGACATTCCATTTAGGTCATTTATTTGTTGTTTAGTTCAAACTTTATCTATATTTTCCATGAGCGATTTTTGGGCTCAAGAATGTACTTAAATCATTTTTCCAATTTTTATTACTGTCTTCATTATGATTATGTTGTTATGATAATATCAAAATTCAATATGCACAGTGCATCGAAAATGTTTTTGGAGAAAGAAAAACAACTTTCAAACATAATATAGTACCTGTCAGCCTTCAGGGTTCAGTACTAAGAAATGAGAGAGAAACGATTTTCATTGTTACTAAAAACACAAGAACTTATTAATGTCAAACAAACTTTGGGTAACAATAAGCCCTCTCCTCCAACTCCTTCACCTAATGTTAGCAATATAAGTGAATAGAAATTTTAATCATAGTCATGAAAATTCATCTTATGTCATATGATATGATTCACTTCCTCCTCCTAGTAATCTCCAAATCAAAGGATTGAGTCCACATTCAACAAAATATTATGATTCTGACATATGTGAAGATGATCTACATGTTGGTGAACTAATGGAAGGTAGGATGAATAGCCATGAAATGGCCATAAAATTTATTGTTTGGGTATTCATGGGTATAAAATAAGAAAATGTGAACATGTATGTCATCGGTGCAGCTCAAGAAATTTTTGAGTGAGCTGTTTATGCAACAACGGCTGTATGAGCTGCTATCGATCTTACAAAACGTGAAATTGGTAATACAAACATAAATAAAAAATCAAATAACTCGAGGGAAATTATCTCTATAGGTGAAGATAAGCTTATGCATCACTTTTAATGATAAAAATGAAGGGGAATATAACTGAATGGATTGGAAAGTTGTTATAAAAATATCAGGTCTAGAATGAATAATCATTCGTTTGACATTTAAAGTTCAGGGAGAGAAATGGAGAAAATGTCATTTCCAATGGTAGTTCGAGCAGTTTCGAGGTCAAAGGATGATAGGTCTTGTGTAGATATTCCCAACCAACAATATCATGGGGGATATAGTATGAAACCAATGCTCTTTTTGAGGATAAGATGTCAATATTTGACAGTGTAAAAAATTTGAGTCAACATTCTTCCTCTCACAAAGCTAGTCAACCTATGTTTGACGACTATGATGATGAAGAAGATGAGCACAAAAGAAATTTTCTATGGCAGCCCAAGCCACCAAAATGCACCTCGAGGTATAGAAATTTTGGAATTAGGATTCCCAAATCCAGCGATTTCATCATCCTGGTTATCAAAAGTATTTAATGATGAGAATTTGAACCCTACCCATCTCAAGGACATTGACTCGATGATAAAGTAGCCCTGAATATATATATATATATATATAAGGTGAAAACTAATTCACTATTGAATCTACTTTTAAATACTCATCTCATTTTCTCTTATAGTAGGATGTGCTTGCTTGCAAATATCGTTGCTACTTAGCGCTACTACTACTACTGAAAGGGATTCTCTTGAACCTTTCATTAAGACTCTTCTACAAGGTTATGTTTTGGTAAGCATTTCCATCCAAACGTGGGACTTGGACCTATTTCCCCTTTCCATTAGAAAGGATTTGGTTATTGTTGCTTTGGATAAGAAGCTTGAGCCTTCATTTAGCCATCTTGATTGAAAGGGTTGGGTCAACTCACCTTTTAGCACACCAACAGAAAAAATAGTGAAACAAATTGTGCAACTTTGTTTTGATAAGGCTCTCCTAGGCTACGTAAAACTGGAAAATCCAATGATTATAGCACGTATTAACACTTAATGCTAGCTAAGATGGTTCATTCACCTTGGTACGTATGAAAATTTTAATAGAAAAAAAAAAAGAAAACATATAAAAAGTGCAATTTCAAGAGTTCCAGGACCAACCGTATCTGACATATTAAGTAGAGACATTTTCTTCTTACAACATCCAGTTCCCATTAAACACTCAGTGTGACGATTCTGAGCCTTATTTTCCTATGCAATTCATGGTTCATTAATCCCATTACCTTTATAAATGCACTGAAAATGTAAGTCTCAAACACACACACACACACACACACACACACACATATATATATATATATATATATATCCTCAAGGAAAGAAAAGGCATACCTGGATTTGTTGTTTCGAGCTATTTGGTGGGCAACCAAGAACTGAACCCACAGTTCCTGCTGGTCCAGGCACATGATGTAGATTGTGTGAATGCGAACTTCGAGTGAAGTCTTCCTCCAGTTCTTCTAAATCACCATAACAAATACAGCCAGACTGCCTTGTATGGTATCCATCAGCTGTAGCTTCTCCTTGAAAAGGAACACTCCAGTTCTTCTAAATCACCATAACAATTACAACCAAACTCCCTTATATGGGATCCATCAGCTGTAGCTTCTCCTTGAAAAGGAACAAAAACATGCATCACAGATGATAGCACAACCATTTGACCTATTTTATTCATTTCTTCTTCATTAGTAAGAATTTGTTACAAACTAAAAAATTGTTTTGCCTGCTCAAATAGGATAGGAATACAATTGTCTGCCCATTTATATGTCGCTAATACAGAATCCAGATCGCACAGCTAGTCATCTTTTAGATCAAATTTCACAATTGTGAATCAAATGACTCTCATGCCATGAAATAAATCCCAAACTTATTCTGATATGACCCGCTATAGAAGCAGAAGCACACGACAAGTAATTACATAAAATTAACATAAACAAGGTTAATGATAAAATTTACAATTGTGGCTAATACAGAATCCAGATCGTATAGCTAGTCATGTTTTAGATAAAATTTCACAATTGTGAATCAAATGACTCTCATGCCATGAAATAAATCCCAAACTTATTTTGATATGACCCGCTACAGAAGCACACCACAAGTAACATAAAATTAACAGAAACAAGGTCAAAGAGGAAATTTATATGCTTGAACAATTTGAACAAGATGATGTTTCTTTTCTGTCAACTCCTTCAACTCCACCTCTAATTACATTTTCCTCTTCAATTTGTCAGCTATAATGTGTGCATTTTTATCGACCTAATAAAACAGAGGTTTAGAGACAGAAATTTCTTGTATAGCAAATTCTAAAATGAAATTTGGAACATTTAAAAGCACCATATGAAGAAAAAATAATGCAGCAATGATAAGCTAAGATATTGAAGCTACTTAAGCCCACAATCGTTCCTATACTGGTGTTAGGGTTTATGATATCATCCGTTATAACTGGGACATACATGTCCACACAATCACTTTGAATTGATTTATTTTGTGACTATTGTAATTATGAAATTAACTTTTTAGTATTTGTCCTATGGCTAATTAATTTCCAATCCTCTATAATTGAAAAGCTAAAGTTTCAATTGATTTCTGTAAGATAAAATGATTTTTTTTTTTAGAGAGAAAAAACACTGTATATATTATATAAACAGTACATGCACCTTTTTACATGATTGACTATAAAGATATATGATAGCATAACAACATTCCTAGGCATATAGACTTGTATATAGGAGGGCATGCTTCATCAACATCATATATCCAGGATTAGAAATACCAGATCACATCATAGAGTATCAGCGTATCTGAATATACAGGCATACAAAATATCAAATATCAGCCAATGAAATCCTAATAGCTACCAGAAGATATAAAACAAAAACACCATGTCTGGCGAGATAACCCGTGTTTGCAGCAGTAATCAAAACAGATAAAGTCACGCTCACTTGTTGTTCATCCGGGAGGCAGTCATAACAAAAAAAAATTTAGTCAAATGCTTCATGCTCGATTGATGTATATCCGAGAGGCAGTCATTAACAAATCATATCTATCCCAAAAATGTGTAATCACGCTCGCCTGTAAGAAAAAGAAGAATAATTTACATGCTCACCTGTTGTAGCATCTGTCCCCTGTAATCTATTCATAGAACCGATATCATGAAAGTACTGAAGCATCAGGAAGCTCTGTATAAGGAAATATGAAGACACCTAGTAGGAAGGTTAAGACCCTTCATTGATAATGAATCAGCTCTAGTATTATTCTCCCTATAAATATGATTCCAAGACAACTCATTAAACTTTGTAATAAAATATTTTACTCGGTCTATCCATCCTTGTGCACCCTGTAAGCATAGGAAATTTTTACCAGAAAAACCATCAATGATGATCTTAGAATCACCATAAACGTGATCAGATTGCAAATCCAGATGATGAGCCATCAAGATCCCACTACATAGGGCCAATAGTTCAGCTTTGTTGTTAGTCCCATGTCCTCCATTCTAGCAGATGTGGTATCTGTCTCCATCACATAGATTAATCCACGCTCCGCACCCACAGGACCTGTCCTGTAGGGCACCATCAAAAAATATCGCTGGGAGGGAAATGGAATGAGGTCTGTTACAAACCAAAAAATAATTTATATGATGATTTTCCTTAGAGACACCAGTCAACCATCTAGTGATAAAACCATGAAGCATAGGTACAGTTGTAGGGTTGTCTTCGAATATCAATCTATTTCTAGCCCCCCATATTTCCCAGAAGATATAAAGAGGCAAAGATTTGTACTTCCCATTTTTTTGCCCCAAAACCTTAATGGAATCTTCAAAATTCATAGGTTTCCAATCCTCTCTCCCTAAAAACTTCGAGAATAAAGCCCATATCCTAATAGAAAAGGAGCATGTGAAAAACATATGGGAAGAAGTCTCCTCCTCCATAAGGCAGAAAGGGAATCTCCCCAGGCCTTGGTATCCTCTTTTCTTTGGGCCCTCCCAAGTTAATATCTTGTTGTGCCACAACAACCAAACTAATAGGAGAAAGGGTGAAAGAGAAACATCTTGTACTTTATTTAAAATACAGAAATGATAAATATCTCTTACTGGTAATTCTCCATCCTTTAATAGCCAATCCCATATGATTTGATCACCCCTAATAGGGTAGCTCAGAACAGCTAGCCAAAGAGCCATGGAAATACAATCTCACGCCTCCGCATCCTTGGTTGTAACCCAATCCGTTCTCCAGTCTTCCATATCGGGGAGACCATATTCTAGCACTCAATAACCTGAAATAGATGAAAAAATCCTCATATGTGCTAATCGGTGAAGCAATCTCATATCAGAAATAGGAAGGACAATCACCCTTTGCACCTGGTCCCGACCCAGTGATATATCTAGTCCATTACCAAAACGCCATGAAATATGATCAACAACTAAGGTTAAAATTTTATGAAATCTCCTCCAGATTTTTGATGCCGAGACCGAAATCACAAATTTACGTTGATATATGTCTTTAACTGATTACCCTTCTCCATACTTGATCTGGATTATGGACGACCATGTTCCCCTTCCATTTAGCACATGCCAAAAGGATTTTTTCAGCAATGCATTGTTGAAGGATTAGATATTAAGCAGGCCCCAATATCCATAGATTTTTGGAATTGTGAGATTATCCAGACAAAAAAGATGGATTTTCATCTTGTCGAGTGAACCAGAAAAAATGAATTGAGCTATGATGGAGTTTATTTTACAGAAAATATTCTCAAGAATGAAAAATAGGTGTTGCCCATTATACCACAAACTGTGATAATATGGCCAGAACCTTTATGTACCGCCCACGAAGAGAAAGCCATTTGTTTGTCCATTTTGTAATTCTATTCCTGAATTTTTCAATTAGCCAATTCCAATCTGACACCCTATAAGCCGAAGACCTCAGTCTGAATTCTAAATATGTGAAACCCTCCTTCAATTCTCTAATTTTCACCCCCATAAAACCAACAATAAAATTTATTTCATCAAGATCTCCATTTTCATATATCAGTAGAGATTTTTCTTTGTTTGCACATAGACCTATAGCAGCTCCAAAACAAATGAGAATGAAGTGTAGGTAGAACCAGATTTTTTTGAGGAGCCTTCCAAATACCAATAAATCATCTACGAACAGAGAATGAGTAGTACAAACAGTAGGGAAGAAAGACAGTCCTACAAAATAACCCGCTTCATTAGAAATTTTTAACATTCTACTGAAATTGTCCATTATGAGGATAAATATGAGAGGGGAGAGAGCACATCCCTGCCTATGACCTCGTTCAATAATGAAAAAATTAGTTGGTAGACCATTTATAATTACTGCATATCTAATAGAAGTGATACAAGCTATGATCCATCTTATATTTTCCATTGATAAATCCACTTTTAGAAGAATGAGTCTTATGTATGACCAATCCGCAATACCATATGCGTTGTGGATGTCAATTTTCATAATAAGGGCCTCCATTTTTTTTGAGTGAATAGTATGCATTGCTTCTTGAGCAATAGCAACAACATCATGAATCGATCTTCCCTTTAAAAAGCCGAATTGTTCCTCCGATATGAAAGAAGCAAGAATCCCTTTGATCCTGTTAGCTATGATTTTTTAAGAAATCTTGTAGATAACATTGCATAATGAGATCGGTAAATAATCAAAGAATAATTCGGGTGCAGAAGATTTTAGGATCAAGGCTAGAAAAGTAGCATTCATGTTTCCAGGAATAACACCACTATTTTGAGCATGCTCAATGATAAGCACCAATTCATCTGCCATAATCTCAAAAAAGAACAAAAAGAACTTGGCAGGCCAGCCATCAGGTCTTGGGCTCTTGTCATGCGTGAAAGATTTTAGAACTCCTTCAACCTCCTCTTTTGTAACAGCTTTTCCCAAAGAATCATTGGATACCTGGTCAAACATGATAGGCATGTGTTGTATAAACCAATTCTGACATTGAGGATTGATTTCCCCATCAGCTTTGTATAAGTCTGAGAAATATTGATAGGCCTCTTGTTGTATAGCAGATGTAGAATATACCTTATTTCCATTAGGGGATACAATATGCCATATAGAGTTCTCATTTTTCCTGTCGTTTTTTGTATTGTGGAAGAATTTTGTGTTAAGACCCCCTTCCATTAGCCACTAAACTCTACTCTTGATTTTCCATGTTGTTTCTTGCACTTTTAGGATCTCTGTAATTATGTGCTCATATATCTCTAGACAGGCATAAACTGCAGCATTCGGAGAAACCCCCCTCATGTCATCATATATTTTTGATACCGCTTCTTTGCATGATTTAAGCTCATTCTGCATCGTCTCTTTTTTTCTTCTTTCCCATGTTTTTACCTTATGTTTCAGAACTATGAGCTATTTCGCAAATTTATTCCATCCACTTAAACCTTCAAAATCCCAATCCTTCCTCCAGAATTCCTTCACCATATCTACAAAGAAGGGGTCCTCCAACCAAACTTGGTTGAACTTAAAGGAGATGCCCAGACATTTGGTTTCGCAATGCCAAGATAGTATCACCGACATGTGATCAGAGATGGAAGATGAGACCACCTGAGATCTAATGTTCCCAAGAATGTTGAACATATTCTCCTTTACCATTACATGATCAAGACGCTTTCCAATATATTCCACACCCCACCGCCCATTTATCCAATTCAGTGTCAGCTTTACAGGCCAAACGTCCACCATCTTGTCTTCACTGAAAAAGTCACCAATACACTCGATGAAAGGGTCCATCTGAGCTTTTAGACCCCACATTTCATTCTCTTCAAAAATGGAATTATAATTCCCCATAAGCATTAGGTTTTCAATCTTCAGGATACCCAAACTATGCATGTGAGCCTAGAAAATTGACCAATTACAACATGGAGCATAAAGATTTATAATGTTGACCTTCACTGATAGACCTTTGAGAAATCCTGATAGCATAATTCCACCAAAAACTCTGTAGGGTTTAATATTAAACATGGACGGATTCTAGATTGCTATAAGTCCGCCTGCCTTTCCATTAGATTCAGTACCCACAGCAAACCAACCTGGTCATAAACGGAGAAGGATTTCCATAGCCTTTTCTCTACAGCAGAGAGTCTCTTGCAATAAAACCATACATGGAAGATAATCAAAAAACAAATCCCTGAGATGCATTTTTTTAGAGGAGGTTCCCATCCCCCTTATATTTAGGGTAAGGATAGAATTCATTCTGGCCCCATGTGTGGGCGGCTAGCTCTAAGGGCCCGAAAATATTCAATAGCGGTGACAAGGACTTCCCTAAAATCAGATAAATAATCCTAAAAAAGTGATTTTGTTTTCAATCGGCCTCTAAAGTGTCGAGTCCCACATTTTGATTTTTTTCTCACTATAATATTGGAGGCCGATGCCAGGGATATTGATGGCGATGGATAGGGGGCTCTGTCATAAACCATTAAGGCAGCCATGTCCAGACCCAGTTTACCAATCAATGCGTTTATGTCACTGACTACGGAATTATTGGGGGTTTTAGTTTCTACCACTTTCCCAAGATCCAGAGGAGGAGGGGATGCCCACTCTAAGGGAGGCATCGATGGTGATGTTTCAGACAGACCAGTAGGCTCTAGGGTAGGCGGAACAACGACCGGGTTAATAACAGGAGATGAGTCGTCCAACTTGAAACTGGAAGGATCAACATTCAGATTAGTGGGAGACACATTCCCGTGACATGGGTTGACAATAGGAGAGCGGGAAGACTGTGCAAGGTCAATATCCTTGCAGATAAGGGGTTTGAAGTTCATATGCGGTTCCACATTCTTACATCCAACAGGTCTGATAGATGTATCACTTGCAGAAGAGGGAGAATTAGACTTACCCGTAAAACTCGTGTCATGTGAGACCCAAATTTCTTCCATCTCGACACCATATTGCATTTGTCGTGCCAACCCATGTTCCCGTGTCGCATTGGACACCTACTCAACAAATTCCCCATGTGATGGCATATTAAGCAACAGAAAGGTACTCCCCAATAATCCACCTGTTGCCGATGACGTCGCTGTCCCTAGACAAGATCCACATCCCCGAGCAAACCACCCCCATAACATACTTCCACTAATATCCATGAAACTCTCGTATCAATCGATCCCAGGATTTTAGGATCAATGTGTTTAGTTTGACCAATTGAATTCCCTATTTCTCTTAAAGCCTTTAGAGTCCAGAATTCCAGAGGTAAGCCTGGGAGCTTAACCAACACCAATTTTATTTTTGGAGCATCAATGACAGGGTTGAAACCCAAAAACAAGGGAATGAGCTGCATGAAGCTCTGACCACGAACCCAAATACGTTCTAGTATCTTTTTACAATCGTCTTAATGCATAAAATGCACACTGAACTAACTGCTCATCATTCTGCTTACTTTTGGGTTATAACCCAGGATAGGGCTCCAGTAAATATTTACCCACTCCACCATATCAATCTAAGCCGATTCGGAGAAGAGCCATCGACTGATGAGAGCCCTTTTTTGCAGGCTGGCCACCCGGCCCCAAAGGTCCCCGTAATAAAAAACCACTTCCTTTACCACCTCTACCGACTTAAAACAAGCCTTCAAGTTCCTGTGAGATACCTGCTTTTTTCCACGGAAGGAGGACGATGGCATACAATTTCAAGTATTCCGGAGACATTAACTTCACTGCCAAGAGATTCACTATTGTGTAAATCGACTGTTCTGTCTAATTGTCCCGACCTCAATGTACATAAGCCCAAGCGGGCCTTTTCAACGTCCACTGTGGCCGCAATGAGGGCTTCATGTGCCGATGTGTCCATTGACAAGATTGAAAAGGGGTCCTCCATGAAAGATGATAGGGTGTCAAGATGCCACCTCAGTCTTAAAGCACTGCACAAAATACGGGTCAACCACTTGTCAACATGTCAAATTCCTGAGCCGCCAGCAAGACAACACATCACTTCACTGAATAAATTCGAAAGTATGTGTCTCGGTCAGTGGAATCTAAGAGATCTTAGCCTTCCCACTCTTTTAATGACCACGACATAGATTCACCCACCCAATTGATTGCAAATTAAATCAGACCAAACTCCATGTCTTGTGCAGGTACATAAGAAATCCCATATCCAACTACCGAGATTTGGGAATAAAGTTCTATTTGTGTCCCATTGGAGGAGTTTTTCAGGCGTTCATTAAAATCCCTAAATAGCAACTGCCATCCGGTTCTAGGAGAATAAGTGATGGTGACTTCAATTAAATGATCCAATAACAGGACCATGATCCCAACTTGTTTAATACCATCCTCTGTCCTAGGCCATACTTGGGATGAGTAATTTTCTTGAGACCATAAAAATCAAGCTGTTATTAAATTAAAACTCCAAGGGGCCATCGAAAGTCCTTCATGTGCAAGTTTATGGTGCCATCGGAAGTACTTCATGTGCAAGTTTATTGCAGTAATTCCTATAATTAAACAATGAAAGTAAAATGCAATTACCTACCTCTTGACTAGATTTAGTAGCCTCTGGAAGATTTTCCTCTGACATGCAGCCTCATTCCTACTTTTCTGATTCCACGTCCATTTCCTTGGCATTCAATTTCTTTGCTTTGGGACTCACACAAGCTCTGGTTCAGGCCAATCCCAAGGCCATTTTTGGATTTCTGGATTTTTTTAGGGACAACTTGATCATAAAAATATATTTGTGTCAGAGCATCTCGCTGGTGACCTCCTATGCTATTACCACATTTTATTTCTCTGTGTAATCAACATCTTCTTGCTTTATTTTCTATGTATTTTCTTCATTGATTATGTGGTCGGAAATCCACCTGTGGTCTTCAGTTGTGGGGTCAGAAAGACACCTGTGGTATTCAGTTGTGCAACCATGGTCGCACATGCCTTATGCTTCGTCTTCCTCCATTGAAACCTAAACATACAACCTCATTATGCCAGTTTAGAAGTATTTTGAAGTTCCAAAGAAATATGAAGGGCTTGGGATAGGCCATCACCCAGAGTGTGGGAATCCAATTTCTTGAATTCAACCAAAAGTATGATAAAATGTCTGGTTGAACTTTTTGAATACTTCAGTTGATTACATATTGGTTACTGTGCATATTTATTTCAGTTGAAGTTGTGAAAATCTACCTACAGCAGAGTGTAACCAAACTGTTTGACAAAAGACACCACTGAAAATTCAACATAAACTCAGAAATTTTCCAAAAAGTATATAAACAATTCGAGGAGGGATTTTTGCATGTAGCCATGTGTTTTATCCATCATCAGCCCTATTGACTACCAATTCACCTACCTTAACTCTGTAGTGCTCTCTAGCATCACAAGATGTATCAACAAATCAGTTTCACGGTTTTTTTTGGAAGGGGGGGGGGGGGGGTGGGCCTGGTGGTTTTAGAATCATCGGGGGTTTGGGAACCCAATATATTACTGACACGAACATTTCGAACCCCTCCCACAACCTTACAAATAGATATCACTAAAATAAGGAGGCAAGAATAAACAAGCTCCACAACGCCCTGATATGGGACATGTTACGACATGGGACGCCCTTCCTCCTTCCTTGGAAAAGGAAAAACCGTGCAACGCAAGGGAAATAAACGAAAATAAACGATGGAAATTATATATATATATATATTTTGAAAGACAAAAATCCTATGAAACTTGAAAGAGAACTTAAACGAAACGTGAATCTATCTTTCAGCACGAATTAGATTCCATTAAATGTAATGTGTGTTTTTCTTTTGATTAATAGGAAGGTATTTTTTAATATTAATCATTATTAATCATATAATTTTTTTTTGAATTCTCTATGTCAGATTTTGGTTGATTTTTTAATTTAATTATGTGATATGATATTTGTGTAGTTAAAAAAATGGAGTGAAGTAGTAATGTTATGGATTGATGATTATTTTGAATGAAATGTTTAGTTTAGTGAGGATAATTAATTTATGGATATTTTATATAATGTTTAATAGAGGGAGTTAATATGGGAAAGGTGACTATTTGGCTCTCACGTGCTTTAGAAAATTGATATCTTTTTGTCCATAAATGTTAGAGGTGGAAAAACATCCTTGGTTTTAAAGTTAAGTTCATTCCAACATAACTATATTTTAAACCATAAATTATTGTTGACCTCATGGATATGATAGAAATTTGTTGGCTTGTAGGATAGTCTTGTCATGAAATAAGAAGGGTGGTTATTTTTCCTTTATTGTGATTCTTTGTAGATTTTGATGTGTTTTTCATTCTACTTTAAATCTATAGAAAATAGCTACAGACTTAATTCCTTGTCATATTTTATATTCTCTACGTCTACCAACATTTTGGCTTCCCACAATATTATGTATATTGGTGAATTTGTTATCACTTAAAAACTGAACATGCACGTTACATTCTATTAGTCAAATAGAGTTACATATATACATGAAGTATTGTCTCAAGATAGGGAAGCTATCTTGGACGCGCGATAAGTTGGTTGAGAGAATATCTCAACCACACACCAAACAAGGAACCTAGCTTTAGCTAACTCCTATGGAATAGGAACAGACTCTATACATAGCAAATCACAACTAAAGACAAGTAGGAATTACATATTCCAACATACCTCCTTAATGACTACTTGTCTCAATATCCATATCCAAAATCTAGTTGTGGTCAAACATAACAAAAGGATATGTTGACGTCCATATAAAGGAGCAACCATCCACTGACATGCATGGGTACCAACCGCTGCAACTGCTAGTCTCGTAGGATGTCCTTCGCATACATGGTTCTTTCATCCATTATCACTGCATACATGTACCTGTATCTACAGATCCCCCTCCAACGTGGGTTTTATCAGATGACCCGTAACCATGTTGTTCCTTCATCGGTGAACTCTCACAGGTAGTAGATCTGTCTTAGATCTCTTCCTTCATCACCAAAATTTTACCAGATCTCTTCATCAGTGACCTTCCACCGGATCTCTTCATTAATGGGAGAACACTAGCAAAGACCTGTTTCCAGCCCACTTCACTGTTACACATGGTTTCTGGCTGACCACAAACCGACACTGCAAAATGGTTTTTGGCTGACCACAAACCTATAATTACAAAGTGGTTTTGAGATTACCACGAATTTTATGGGGATACACATGCCTTACAAGGCTTACAACACAACTCCAACTCTTAGAGTTATCAGGTACATACTTTATAAAGACCACTACAAATAAAACATCCTAGACTTGCTTACAATTAAAATGTGTGACTCATAATACAACATGTTATTGAGTCTATTCCAAGAAACTCACACAAAACAAACATTCGCTTTCATTGTCCATCATAATCGACGTTGTTGCTCCTTCACCTCATCTTTTCATTTTTCATATCTTGGGCATCTTTGTCTTTGTCAAATAAATTCTTGGAACTCCATGCTTAACCTGCCATTTGTTAGAGTCGCAAATTATAACAAATTAATTTTACCTACATTGAGTTAGCTAGGCTCAATAAGGGTCAATAATTTTAAACATGATTCCAAGAAATAAAATAAACTTTTCATATTATTAAGAACATCAAATTTCTCTGTCTCTGCCCAATGATGACTATTTCCCAGACATAACAGTAAATATTCTTCTCCAACGATACCTCAGAGGGGTCCACTGATAAAGAAATAGATCGAAAACTTTTCAACTGGTCTCAATGTAGTGCATTCCAGCACAGATGATCTAGACATAAGAACTCACAACCACATGAAGAGAAACAATAAGAAATTTTCCCTTTCAAAACAAGAATCTAGGACTCCATGGTCCGATCTTCTGTCGTCCACAAATTCACTGTCAAAATGCATAAAATTCAGCAATTTTACAAACAAAGGTTCTCATTTCAGTATCCAATTCCCCTGGAATCGCAGCGTAACGCTACTTCCCCTGTTCAAAATATCAATGCTGGTGACTGCTTCCAAGCGTGCCTCCTCATGCTCGTTTCCAGGCTACAACAGTGAAGACCCACTGTTGAGCTAATCTCCTCGCAATTGAACATGCAGATCTACAATCTCTTAACATCTTTCAAATAAGAAACCAAATTTCTATATGATTGCTACAGAAACAAAGTCACTTCAAGAATTTTGTTTCAAATTTCCTGTTTCCATCACAATCTACTCCCATGATCAAATTGGGCACACACTAACTCGATTTTCGATCATTCTCCAATCTCTGATGCTGCCATCTTCACTTTCATGTCGTTAATATATATCTGGTAGTTAATAATTTTCCTAAAAATTTGTGTATTGTTGGAGTGACCATTTCCAACATACACTCATAATTGTGACAATAATTGGTGAGACCAATGTAACTTCAATGAAAACTAGAAATAACATTACATGACATATTAATATACTCAACAATGACATATTAACATACACAAAAATTATGTGTAACTTGCAACATCCAACAAAACCTTGACATAAATAACATAGAAATCAAGCGTCAAGAAATTGTACGAGAACATGAACTGGCTGAACGAGCCTCACCATAGTTATTCAACCACGCCCAAGCTTATGTTCAATGTGCCAAAGAAATTGACACCAAACACTTCTACTGTATTTTTCTCCCCCAGTGGTCTGGACCCTCAGCATATGCAAGTCTACCAGTTGTACAAGGAGACCCATCGATCTGTTGGTTATGTTCTTCTCTCTTCCATATGCATAGTAGGGCGTCATCATGAACACAACAAAGGAAATCACCGTCATCGCATTTATTCCTGCCGCAGAGGCTGAATATGCAAGTTCTCTAGGTACTTGCATATCCGTGGCTCCACACTGATAATAAGCAGTTTTCAATCAACCATCCACATGACTCGTTCACGTAGATTCTCCATCGTGGAGATGTATTCACCTTCATATTGTCGAAGGTATGTTTTTTCCACACAGGTTACCACAAATCCATGACCACAAGAACCAAACAACGCTGGTTTGAAACTTTTGCGAGAAGACTCTTGATAACTTCACCATAGAATGCAACAAATACAACCAATATGCATGATTATGCAGGCAGGAGCAAATCAATAACTCACCTGAGGCACTTGGGTCTCCTCCGCAGCCACCCGAAAGCCCATCCACGGTTTCCTTCATTCGTCGAATCTGCCATGAGCGACACGCCCTTTACAGTTTCAGCTTCCGAACAGACACCACCGACACCAACAATCCACTATGCACGGAGGCGATCTGTTGCACACTACAATGATGGCTTCCACCACGCTCCATGAAGGGATCACCACGCTTCACAATTCACCACAATGCAGGCATCACCATTGGATAGATCCATTAATAGAGATACGACTAGCAGAGAAATTGGTGCGGTCGAGAAGACAAATACCCGAGCTCTGACCATGTCGAATCGACACGGTATGAGCCATAGAAAACATGGTGCTCTGCAATATTGTCTTGAGATATTCGATGAAATTATCAGAGACGTTGTCCAATTTAAAGAACGAAAGCTGCTTGTCAGTGCTAGAGAAGGTCAGTTGAGCGTCACCATAACGAACCAGTACACTTGCCTCGATAGCTCTTTGGGAGAATTCCTTCTTGCTTCCTTGGATGCAGTCAACAAAATTATAGAAGTTGAAGAGGCAACAGGGAAGGATAGAGCATGCCATGCAGACACGATCTGCAGTCTCGGAACAAAGATCCACACAAGGAGAAAAAATTTGATCTTCTTTCTGAAGGCATAAACTCATTAAATCAGGAAATGCCAAATTGTCATACTGATTCACCACACAGACAGTAATGTAGGCTTCCATGAAAATGGCATCCAAAACCACCTCTGCTCCAAGATCCACTAATCAACAAGAAAAATCGATGTTGTACACACAACATTTCACTCCCCGGACTCTCACACTTCCGCTGCACGCACGAACATGAACTAATAGGCACCACCGCCGCTATGGGCAGATCCACAGCATGAACAGGTAGAATCCTCGCACTCTGCACTCGTTATTTCTCGTCCACACTCTGCAAAGCTCCGCCACGATGCTCGATGGACAAACTCAAACTAAAACAAAACAAAATATACTCTCTCTTATTTCCTATTTCCCTCAACCCAAGAGGGGTCGAGCTCCAGGCCCGTATGGGCTCTGATACCAACATAAAAACTAAAAATGCACGTTACATTCTATTAGTCAAATAGAGTTACATATATACATTAAGTATTGTATCAAGATAGGAAGATATCTTGGATGCACAAAAGTTGGTTGAGAGAATATCTCAACCACACACCAAATAAGGAACCTAGATTTAGCTAACTCCTATGGAATAGGAACATACTCTATACATAACAAGTCACAACTGAAGACAAGTAGGAATTACATATTCCAACATCATCTTTACTATTGTTGGGATGTCCTCTTGCATAACTTGGTATTCCTCGTACCCATAGAACCTCTTCCTACGAAGTTTTGTTGTTGTATGGTATACAACTTTTCCTCCACCTTCAAAGAAATCGGATAAGCTTGTCTCCTCTTCAATCTATAACTTTAAACTATTAGCATATGTTACTACCCTTTTGTATTATATATTTAAGTCTTAACTGAGTGATAACTTGAATAATTCTTTCATATATACTCTTAAGTGGATGTCTCAAATTTTGTTCTTGTGTATATAAACTCTATTGATAAGAAATTGGTAAGAAGTTCTCCTTGAACTAACTCATTCTTTTCTTCCAAGTCTTGATATTTTCTTACTATCTCTCTATTTTATCATTTTGCGTAACATCCCACTAGAGTATAGCATTACCTTTGCTTCTAATTTCATAAAAAAGGAACCCTAATATGGTCTTGAACATTTTTATTTTTATAAAAATACCTGTTTTGGTTAGTTGATTAGATCCTCAACTCATAAACTACCATCACAAACAAAATTCACAATCTAGAATTACTTATTTCCATCAAAAACTTGATCAATTGCATTCAAGTCTCTCCCATTAGTTTCAATAACCCAACCTAGCATAAACCAACTGAAAGGAATGCTAGTTGATAAGAAAGTTACTGTCATAAAAAAAATATAAAATTCAAATGCATTATTCTCATCTAATCAATCTTTACAATAAGGATGGATTTACTCATAATTTATCTCTTCGTCATCATATACTCACACCTTGATGAACATTAGAAAGTCGACATAAACTAGTCCTTCCAAACAATTGTGGTGAAAATCACACAAAAGGTTTGATTTTCATCCCTACCATGGACACCTTAAAATATGCATTGCCCTCCAAGCAAGGACTTATCTCAATTAAAACATAGGATTTTAACTCCTTGAAGATTCACTGAAGAAGTATACTCTACCAAAGAATGTCATCAATTTTTTAGAATTTTGGCTTCTGTAATCCATCGTAAAATTATATAGAATTCTTTCAGTAATAATCACATTCAAATTCCCGGATGCGGGTGAACATTAATGGCAGGCATACGGCAAGCCCAGTACGTGACACATGGCTCAGCCACATGGTCACGCATGGGCTCAATCTGCGGGCATTAATACCTGCAAAATGCTCTCAACACTGAAACATTAACTCGCCTGATAGTCGATGCGGCCACCGCCCTTTCAAAATGCCTCTGCATTGCAGCATTCCTCCATCGTCTTCAAGCTGCATCTGCCCCTTTATGGTCTTAGAGCCAATCTCTCGAACGCCCACAGGGAGGTGGTGCAGCCTCTATCGTTGTATTTTTCTCACCCCTGGTCACCACTTTTCCCATAGCCTCCATTGTAGCCTCAATTTTTCTCCAAAGCCTTCGACTCCTTAGAATTTTGTTCCTTCAACTCCTCAGACTTATGTTCCTTCGGCTCAGCCCTCTCAACCCTTCTCCAACGCATCCAACAGCTCCATTATGCCCAGGAAACACCGAATGCGCTGCAGTCGAGACAACGGGTGTGGGCGGGGGACTTGTCCTCCGCATTCCATACGCTCTGAGTCTTCTTCTTCATCACCTAAGGATTCCTTTGGCCACTATCCTGCTACTCGCAGTGGCAGAGGCCGAGGTCTGGCTTCGAGGTGGTCTCACTTTGTCTCTCTGGTTGGAATTTCGATGTTGTGCCACCCCACCAGTCACTCCTCCCCACCTTTTCCTCATTTGGAGACACTGCCCTCTCGGTCCACCACGCAATCTACTCAATTCCACTACAACTGCACTCTAGACTGCCCCCAAATGACAACCACCATCTCCATCAGCTTCAAGGAGGAAGCTTCCCTTGCTGCTAGCCATAGCCCCAAAAAAATCTTAGAAAATCCACCATCGACTCGGCACCTCAGCCGCCTTCGCGAAACTCTGAAGCCCTTCCAGTCATTCAAGGCGCACGCTCTTCCAACAGCAAAGGCAAGGGCAGCAGCGACATCGATAGCAGTAGCAGGGATTGGTTTGGCGATGATGGTTGCAAGGGGAGTGCACGCACTGCCATAACTCCTAAACATGTTGCGCCTCAAGCTAAGACTGCAGAAGAATCCTCCGATGAGAACAGGTGCCTAATTGTGGAGGAGCCACTGCCTCCGCATAATAACACCTAGCTTCTACAGGTTTCTACACAGTTCGGGTTTTTTTTCTAAGTTACTGTGTCTCTCTTGTATATTTTCATAATTATCTATTATTTTTTGTATAAAGCTGGTTTCCTCGATGTGGGCAGCTGCCATAAGACTGGTTTGACTGGTTTCCCCTTCTGGAGCAGTCACTATTTTGTTCCTTTGACATATAATGTCTCTAGAATTGGCTAGTTCAGTGATTCCAGAGGCCAGACTCTCCTTGTACCATATGTTATATTAATAGAATTTAGACTTACTTAGAAAAAAAACATAATCACATTCAAATGAACATCGTTGACGCGTTTCGAACCAACCAGTGTGGTTCATCATCAGGACTAGATTCATCATCACCTAGTCCTGATGATGAACCACACTGGTTGGTTCGAAACGTGTCGACAATGTTCATTTGAATGTGATTATTACCGAAATAATTATATATAATATCATCAATTGTTCTAATATCAAACTAAGTCTATTACTTGTGTAATTGTGTGATCTTTAGCTTACAACATCACCTTTATCCCAAAATAATATATCTTGGACCTTAGTACCCCACTATGGCTAAGTGCATTATATCCTCCTCTATCCACTTAGACAATATTTGAGTACTCTTTAAATACTCCATTTACCATCATGACTTAGTGAGAAATTCGCCTTTCTTGAGGTATAAATTGTACAGTAACATAGTCAAACAAAGTACTATAAGTAATCTTTCTTTTCGATTTTCCCCAAGAGCTAGTAAAATAGTTATTTTTCTTGAAGCACCCCTTCCCAATGTTAGCTTCTACCTTTTCCAACCATTTCCAAGCATAATTATCATCCCTAAATAAACTCATGGAAAATTTATGGTCAGGGTTAAAAGCATTCAAGTCACTTAGAACCATTTTGTAGCTTAAACCCCACCCCCTCATTCATTAAACCCTAATTTAACTTATCTACCATGCTTCACATATTTTAGACAATTATTTCCCATTATTGTATGTTGGCTCTATGACAGACTCAAGGTTAATGGGATGTTTCCAAATATGGTCTATTATTGTCTAATATCCTAACATATTTCATATTTTAGGGGCAAGAAGGTCTCATTTGAGAAACATATAATAATTCCCATTAAGTAACGAACAAAATGTTAAATATTTTAGGGGGCGTCACATTCGTTATGAAATTATTGGTGTCCATTTAAACCACTAGAACTAACATCATTAAAATCAATAAAAAGACAAACTTAGGTCACCCAAATATAGTGTTGTTTTTCCACCACATTGGAAATCTAGGTTAGGATCTGTTGTGCTATTCAACAACCCCCATTATTTTAGTATAGTTACCATAGAAAAACAATGAGGACCCTTCTAAAAAAATTACAGTAGAACAAATAAAACCCTTAAGAGATTAATTCAAATAGGAATATGAATGAAATGGGTTAAAAAACATTGATTTTTATTTTAAAAGACACTTGAGCGGAGAATGTTAAGTAAATCACAATCGCAATATCACATGAAAGACATATGGCTCTTAAAAATCCACTCAACACAAATTACGATGCTAAATACGACAATGCACTTCAATAAAGGAAAAAGGCATTTTCGATTATGTAAAGCCACATAACGGAGTGCATTATGTGGCTTTACATTTTACACACGTAGATGGCTATTTTGTTTTGTTTTTTGTAACTAGGTTGAGCCTAGGGCATGGCCAACCTTTTTATTGGATGGAAGAGGGATCTACCCACAATGGGATGCTATCACTAGGATTGTGTGAAGCACAATTGAGAGTGAACACCCCTTGGGATAGTTTAATTTCCACAAAAGTGGTTTCCATCCTTAACCCCTCCCCATGAGGTTTGAACCTAAGGCCTAGTGGGGACTAAACCCCACTCAAACCAAGCAGTCTACACCTCATGGGTCACAAATAGATTACATTTCTTGTAGGGAGAAATGCCATTCATGTGCAATCTTGTCGTGTGACATTTTACACTCAATTCCCTGTGACATCTATGAAGCACATTGTGACAAAACTATAACCATATTCCTACCATTATTTGACAAGCAAATTAATAAACATAGTAGGGCATGGCCCACTAGGGAATTTGGCTTGCTAATCCTCCTCTACTCCTTTGGATTCTAATAAGTTTTAGGACCAATCCAATTATTCTAATAAGTTTTAGGATCAATCCCATTTAAATTCTTCTATGATATTTAACATGTAGGTGGTCTTAAGTTCAATACACATAGTAAGACATGGCCCACTAAGGGAGTTGCGTTGCTAATCATCCTATAATCCTTTGGATTTTAATAAGTTTTAAGATCAATCCCATTTAGGTGGTCTTAAATTCATCATAGTTAAAATTACGTTGTATGATTTAAATCAAATAAACATTTATTAATGAAATTTAAACTGTCATTGGTTAACCATCTCCAAATTTCCTTCCAACAACTGAACCATGACATAAAATAATTGAACCATCACATAAAAACGTTTGTTATGGATAAGTTCCACAAGTGTACTTTTGATAAAGAGCGAGGGAGAAAGAAACAATACTGTATTGAAGATTTTAATCCCACTCATAATCATTAACAAAAAGCATACATAGGGGCCAATATTTCTTAGAGAGCCAAAATTCTTATTGCTCAGTTAAAGAGTACTAATTCTCATAAAATTTGTTGTGAAATGAGACTCTGTTGTAAAACAGGGCACTGGAAAAGGCCAAAAGAAATGTGAGAAGAAAAAGTATGTATTTTTTTCTCTTCTGGAAAAGTGGAAACAAAAAAACATTTCATTTTAGAATTCAGGGCCTTCAAAGACAACACAAAAAGTTATGAAGATACTATGACAACTAGCTCTTGGGATAATTGATTCCACGAGGGGTTTGTTGAGAAGTTAGGAGAGATTATTGTGAGGTTTCATGGGAAAATGGCCAAATAAGGATAGTAAAGCAATTTGTCCCATAAGTGATCTTTAACCTCTTTAACGTTCAAATAATAAACTATCTCTAACCTCTTTAACATTAAAATATTTTCTTTATTTCTTTTTAATTTACAACATTTTTACTCACCCTCGTCATTAACAACCAACCCAATTTTCCCTTTAAATGGGGAAAGACGAAAGACATAAAGGAATACGAGAGGCTAAAAATAACATGTAGAACATGTTGCTTCTCCATCTTATTCTTATCTTCAGCCCTTTTTCTATGGAATCTTATAAAAAACACTCCAAATTATCGACATTGAAACACTTCTTCATCATTGGAATTCACACCCACATGGGACAAAATGTGGCTAACACAACTTATGATTAAGCTGAAGGCTTTTCTACTATGAGGTTTATCTTCGTGACACTGTTCAGATTCGTCGTCCTTGACAGAATCTGAATAGTGTCCCTTGGGATTAAAATGTGGTACAACATATTGACACGAGAGAATCCACGTGTATGTGAGTCTAGAGAAATTGAAGGCATCGTTATAGCTCGAAGAAGTACCATTTGCGGTCAATGTTGGTCCATGCTATGCTAGAATACATGTGGCGTGTTCCCTTAAAATAAACACATAATGTTGGTGCAGCCTATGCCTGCGTATTCAATAGGTTTTGAAATATTGATGTGGAGCTCCTGCTATTTCGGGGATGTGATGGTTCCGTTCTCTTCAACTCTATTCCTGGTCAGTTCGTAGCGGAGAAAGACTCTCCAGTTAACAATTTGAGTCGTAAAGGAATCAATGTTATTGACGAAGTGAAATTGAAAATAGAGACTCCCTGCCCAAAGAAAGTGTCGTGCAGATATAATCGCATTTGCGGCTAGAGATAGTGCATCATTGGTATTTTTCTTAAAAATTATGCTTAAGAATACCACTGTGTTAAGTATAGCATGGGATAACAACAATGCTTAATGATTTCTAATAATTGATCGCAGGCATCTCCCATCCCCCTCTGCTGGAAGAAAGGATGGAAATATTTCACTAGCTTCCAATATTCAGGGAAATCTACCTCCCCCTACCTTGAATGTAACCCATCTAACTCAGATATTTGTAGATAAGGTCTATCCCAGTACGAGATGGTTACATTTTCAGGTATTTTTTTAGACCTGCAACTCATTAATGTGTCAATTATTGCAGATGACAATAATGGTTGAGCAAAACCATGATTATAATCATGTTTGTGTTGTTTGGGAGAATGTAGGAGCACAAACAATTGGTGTCTCTCACTGTACTTCATTCGTCAACAAGCTCTACAATTTCAATGGCATGAATATTACGGACCTGTCCCTTGATCCAATGTATGCTTAGATACTGAAGCAGATTTGTCCCCAAGGCAACCCCACTAACGTCAACACGACCGTGGTCATGGATCCTCAAATGCCACTAATCCTGGACAACTCGTATTACAACGACGTTATAGCTAACAACGGTTTGTTTACATCGGATGCAAGTATGCTTACAGATCCAAACACCAAATCTAGTGTGACTACAAAATCAGGCCTTAACTTGGTCGGATGACAGAAAATTTTTGTTGCCGCAATGATAAAAATGGGAGATGTTAGTGTGTTAATTGGAAACCAACTGAGACATATTAATGTATTGAGTAGTCCACGTCAGCTATAGGGTTGCCAACAATTAAAATAGATTGGAAATTTAGTTTTTGTTAGCTTCAAATTTGGAAGATTTACACTTCTCAACGATTAAACTAGCACAACCAACAACATAGAAATTGGTGCAACCTATTGAAGGTGCAGGGACAGATGTACAATATATATTGTATATGAATGATGTGATTTATAGGAAAAAAACTATATTTTAAATAGAAATATATATTTAGCATAAAATTTTTGTTTTAAATAAAAAAAATATATTTATTTATCAAATATGTTTATTGCATTATTTATTTATTTATTTTTTAAATTAAATTCCGTTGTACATTAAATTTAAAATATTGATTTTTTATTTCAATGTCTCTTTTTGTACCGCACTTCCCTCCATTTTTATATAGTATTCTTCCAGTGTGCAGCAAAATGTAGCAACATTGGCACGGCCCATAAAGTCCTCGAGAAATGCCTCCAAAGATTTTTACATGACTAACAACATAAAAACATGAGAAATTGAAATCGCAACCTCCGTGCGTGCGTCCTTGCAATAATCGACATTAAGATTCAATGAACTCACATGGTATCTGCGTATGATTAAGAGGATAAATGGTAGAAGACCAAGGGCGATGGTATGCAGCATTAAGATTGAACGAACTCACATGGTCTCTGCGTATGACTAACATGATAAACGGTAGAAGACCAGGGGCGGTGGCAAAGGCGAAGGGTTCAAATCTGAAAAAATGGCACCGAATTTGTTTTCAAATCAGGAATTCTTCTCCTAAATTGCAAGAAATTCAGTAAATAAATGACGAATATCAGGGTTTGTATGCAAAATTCTTGATCTGCCATGGCTCCAGCCTCGAATGACTTTGACTTGGATTCCTTCATTGAGAGCAACGAAGACAATGTGAGCGATTTGCCCAGGCTCAATCGTAGCCTTGAAGATATCCTGAACGATTTCGAGGAGGAATCGTCTTCGGAGGGGTATGATGATGAGACTACAAAACCTTTTCTCTTCAGAAACCCTAGTTTCACACGTCAAAGGAAGGAAAACGATGAAAATAACGAAGAAACTGGAGAAAGTTGAAGGACATTCAAGTTCGTTTCAATTACAGACAGATTGAAAATTGGATATGAGAAAGGTAATGCTTATGACCCTGACACGTCTAATTTGAACTTAGAGGAAAAAGGCAAGCCCTTGCATTCGATGGAAAATAAAGATCAGAAAACTAGAGTTTCCAATGATGCATCTAGTTCAAATTTAGAGGAAAGGGGCAAGCCCTTGCATTCAATAGATAATGGATTTCAGAAAACTAAAATTTCCAACAAAGTTCGGTCGGCTTGAGAATTGGCTGAATTGAGGCTTAGTTTGAGCATGAAGAAGTCTGCATTCTTGGATTTTGCTGGTAAGCCTTCGGCATTTGTCGCTTCAACGGATGCTTCGTTTTCGCTTTTATCTCGGTCACCGGCTTTTCCTCCGTTGCTTGGAAGTGCAAAGCCGAGTCTGAAGCACGGAGCTGCACTTGCTGCGGGTGCAGCTGCATCTCGACCTGTTCCTAGTCCCCATGCCACAGCGATAAAGAACAGGAAGGCGAACATTCTATATCAAAAGAGTCTTGATTCGGCAGGCTCTGCAGAGTCTAGTTCAACAGTTGGAGCGATTTCGGAAGAAGAGGAAAAGGAGGGGAGTATGGTTGGTTCCGATGTGGGAATTTCTGAAGGACTGTTTCAATTTGGGGATAATTCAAATAGTGTTCCATATGATCTCAGCTTTACTAGACCTGAAGAGGAAATGGAAAAAGAGACGCATACTTTTATGGAAAAGCAGGAAGATCCCTTACTGAGATCAGAACTCGAAGAATTTATTGCTCAAACAGAGACAATGACAAGAGAAAACGACGACAAAAGAATTATAAGAGGGAAGAATGAAGAAATAGAAGGACAAGGTGATATCAGTATAGGAGTGCAAGACAACGAAGTGCTGCAGATTGTGCAGAACATTGGCAAAATTAGTCCAACATCTGACCGTGAAAAAAGTTCACCATTGATGAATTCCAATGCTAATACTTGTCTGGAAACTCAGAACTCTGAATCCAACAAATTTTCGTTGGATAGTGATCATAATCTATCACAATTAGGCAGTGGAGAAGAAATAAGAAATGCTCCAGGCCAACAGAGACGGTTACTCAAGAAAAGCATGTCAATGTAATTGAAGAAATGCCTTAAAAAAAAATGCAAGGACCGTTGATGATGTTGAAGATGAAAAAGGGGGGAAAATGGAACATGGCCGACCTGGAAGGAAAATTGGCAAAAAGGTTTGAGCCTCTCTTAAGCCATTGGACTTGGCGGAAGAACTTGAAAAGAGAGATGCACATTCTGGATTGCACTGGGAAGAGGGAGCTGCAGCACAACCGATGAGACTTGAGGGTATCCGACGAGGACCTTCAGCAATAGGTCATTTACAAATTGATTTCATGAGGTATCTTTCAAAAGCACTTGGATCACAAATGTTCAGGACCGATCACGGTTCTCCACAAGCTCTAGCTGTGCATATGAATTATATTGTCGTGGGTATGACCAAAGGATCTGTCCTTGTTAATCCCAACAAATATTCTTCTCAGAGTGCTGACGGCATGGATGCCAAGGTTCTCCTCTGAAACCTAACTGTTTGCATGTATTCCAACATTTCCTTATCTTTCAATCCCCTTCGTGATTTGTTCTTCTGGAAATGTTTAGTTTTTTTTACTGTGGAATGCAATTTTAGCTCTTTGAGACAGACTGCCTATTCTGACAATTGTTTCTCAAGTTTTGCAATAGACCTTTTTTTAGTAGAATATCTTCTGTAGTGTTCAGTGCTTTGTATACGACTGTAAGAATTGTGGAGAAAAGAGCATACATCCTCTTTAATTGATTGAAAATGGGGGACAATATTGATCTACCCATCCTGTATAATATATCTATTCTATCAATCCTTATCAAGTAGATGTATATGAGTATTCACTCTACAATTTTTTGACAAAAAACTATGAAGAATAGGTCATATGCAATCATTTATCATATAGCATTGAAGACTATCTTATGTTGTGGATAAGGAAGTTATATTTGTTGATAGTAAGGAACCATCCTTGTATTCATTTTGTTTCCAGTACCATAAAACGCACCTCTTAGGTCCCTTTATGCTCTTGTTTTGGAGTATTTCACAAGTCATTTTTTATTCCTTATGGCCACCCACATGGAAATTCTTTTTTCCATAGTGGTTTCCACCATCAGGACTTATCATTTTGACTATTGAGCCTCATTGGAAAACATTGCTTTTTACCCTAATTTGGAAACATATTTATCCACTGAAGGATTTTTAGATCATACTATTTCATCTGCTTCCTTTCTGATTCTTACATTACTTCTAATCAAGGCTTCAACTGATCTGCATTGTTCCCTCAAAGTTCTACCATATTGGTTTTGATCCATCACTGTTGCTAGATATCTGTAGTCACAGGACCGACACTTTGGTCACCTTAAATAATTCCTTTCATGTAAAAGAGTTAATATTTTTTTTGACAGAGTATGGGTGTTCTCACATCCAACCCATGGATCAGACTCCAGTCTCAACTGTTCCCCATTACCAATCTTCCATGCTAGCCGGTTGTCTACGAATGGAAAGATTTGCACCAGTCCCTTCCATATCATAATTATCAAGACCTGGAATCGACAAAGACTCTGTGGGGCAAAAGAGCAATGCGTTTGAATTGGATTGGGAATAAATCGTGAAAAAACTTGGCAAGTACAAAAATTAAAGATATACACATTTTAAATAAAAAATATGTATTTTTCATTGATATTCAATAAAACCATGTCCATACAATGCACACTATCAATAAATGTCCAAACTGGGTATCTCATATAATATGGGTCCAAACTGAGAACTGAAAGCATCTACTTATAAAGGTTAAGTGAAGAGTTAATGCTGAATACTATATAGTAAAAAATCTAAGATGCAGGTTTCTCCCATGTCCTCAACTCTTTGACCCTCAAGGTTCGCAAAGTCCTTAAGGTGAAAAAGAGGGCTTCTTTTGATTGAAGCCAATATGATGTAGGATCTAGCTATTCCAAGTTTAGGTCAATAGCCCAATGATCCAAATCTGTCATTACCATGAAACATTAAAATGTGAACTAAACTTTAAATCAATTCTCCCAATTCAAGTGTTTAAGCTTTAGATAAATTGAGCTAAGTCTTGTGTTTCCTGATGTCTCACCTTGGATTGTCCTATTGCAAAGTTGAGGAGTGCAGTGGACCGATACAGGGTTATTTAAGTGCTTTTGTGTTAATAACTTAATTGGTTGTGCTTATTGGCATGCATTTTCTCAAACATGCTCCAATTGCACCCACAACCTATAACATTGTAGGTATGGCTCAAGATTTGAACATAAAATCTTTTAAGATCCGGCACATCATTGCCAAAATTTTACCACCAAAGATCTAGCAAAGTGGCAAGGGTAAAATCTACTCAGAAGCATGTAAGAGGGGCATGTAATTGGCATATACTTGGCCACCTTGTCATTATATCTTCTTTTCATGGCCTCCTAGGTGAGATCCACCGCCTTATAAATGTAACCCTTAGTGGGTTTTTCAACATCAACCATCATGAAATATTGAAGTCGTTGTCAAACATTCAAATTTTGGTATAAATAAAATTATAAAATCAATGAAGTTTGACTTTGAAGGTGAACATTGAAATTTTTTAAGACTTAAGTACTTGAGCACTTTGGCAAGTGACCCTGTCACATCAATAATCTCTTCAGCATCTTCCTAGAAACCATCACTAAACAGAAGAGAAACAATTAAAATGCGTTCATTTGTTTTTCCATTTATCTTGATGCCATCCACTCAGGTACCAAACATATCCTATTGATATTTACCCTTTGGTCAACTATGAATTGCAAAGAGATGAATTTTGTTGGAATTTTGGTCACTGTAGGACAAACAAGTTCCTTGCCTTCAATGAATATTGTTGTGTTGTTGAGGTCATTTGTGTGATTTTAAATTTATTTGGTTATGGATTTTGCCTTATACATAATTTTTTGTATCCAGGGAATTCTTGCAATGCCTCAAGCATTAAATCTATGCAATGTGTAGCACAAGAGTTCCAAAATATGGAGGGATTCCTAAGCTCCAAAAGTCTAGCAGCAGCCATATAATTAGTTGCATTGTTGTTAAAAATTTGTACAACATTTTCTTTTCCCATTTCCTAAACAAATTTCATCATTTCACAAATTATTTGGGCACTATTAACTTTGTTTGAGGCATCTACTAATTTGAGAAACATTATTGCCTTTGGACTAGATATGGGGAAATTTATCAAGGTTCTGTTCGTTTGATCTATCAATCCATAAATCACGATGGTGCACTTTGTTTTTGCCCATGATGAACAAAACTTATCAAGTATATATCATCAAAATTTTCTAACAACAAATGCGTCCTAAGGCTCCCATATGTAGGGGCTTTCAACCTAGATTTGCAATAGTGACTGCATCAATCATACGCTGGGAGGGAGGGCTTTTGGCACAGTTGTAATGTCCACAGGAAATTAGTTCCATAAGATGAAGTGGCCTATTGATCTCCGTAATATGACGATGAATATGAAGATTCTTTTATTATAGTCTTTAATAAAGGGGAAAACCTAAAATACCCAATGTTTGGGAAATGGAGGGAAAACTTCGGGGCAACTTGGCAAAGAAACCCAACACTGGGGTTTTGAGTGAACCTAAATCAATTAAGGATAAAATCCTTTCAAAGAAATCTATAAATACAAGAGGGCTAGATTGTTAATTTTTGGCAACTAGGTCCAAAATCCATGTTGCACTTCTCATATGACGATGGTCATGTTAGTCATTAGTAATTTTAGCTATTTTGTAGATGACTAAATACTTTTCCTAGATTTATAAAAACAAGGTTCATGAATATTGTGATTTTTATACATTTTTCACTATTTCACTATTTTATCATGTCATGGTCAGCTTACCACTCCTAGAAGACTCGTCACAGGCTCATTCCATTCACCTTTATCCTATTTTTCCACCCATAACCTCAACACTCTTTTTTGCCTTTACCTCACCCCTCCACTTGCCACCTAGGATCACCAACCAGCTTACTCCTTCTTATGTTTCCTAGATGCCTCAAGCATTGATGGTCTCAAAACTATCTTTGTAGGCTCTTTAGATAAATCAAGTACATTGGATTTTGGATCTTCAATACATCAAATTGTCAAAATCTCTGTTTTTCATACTTGAAGACCCCAATTCAAACTTTCAGTCAAAGTGCAAGTCAAAAGAGCCCTCCCACTAGGTCACTAGGGTTTCATAGGTTGTAGGGTTGTCTTTGGTGTTCCAAATCACTATTCTTCAGGTGCTAGAAGCTGAATCAGATATGAAAGAAGGTCAATACCTATTTGTCGAAGATAGATCAGAAAAGTCTCCAAGGAAGACCTCTTTATCAATTTCAAATTTTTCAAAAGACAACTGCCCATTAGGTAGGGAATCGTGCAATGCTGCACTCGAAAGGAGACCCGACAGGCCCAAATAACTGCCCGGTGTTGCGCTCAGAGGGCCCGATAGGCCCAAAACCCATTCAACGCTGAGCGTAGGAGACTGGCAGACTTGCATGCAGGCAGCGCTGCACTCAGGAGGACCCGACAGGCAAAGGAAACGACCGACAGGCCTGCACGTGGGCAAAGCGTTGTGCTTAGGGCAGAGGCGACCTGACAGCGCATTTAGGGGTTGCACCTAGAGTATAAGCCCTCTTTCACTTGCAAAAATTTCCAAAATCACAAGGGAGCACCTCCAAAGCTGCATCCAAGTACCTACAAAGAAGTCAAAGGTTGGTAGGTGGCCACTTTTCCTTAACCTCCAAGTGGTTTTATGATTTAATGGTTAAAGGAAATTGACTAAACCCTAGTCACTGGAAACCCTAGGCCCTCATGGAAAACTCTTTGTTTTGACCTCCAAGCAAAAAATTATCAGTTAAGGTGTGTCAATTGGGATAATTACAATCAAATAAAGTTAGCCCTCATCAAAGCTCAAAAGGGAGTCAGTCATAAACCCATGCCTCCATCAAACTCACTTACAAGAACTGCCCTCACAATATTTTCATTTCATTCCTCCTGCCAAGTTTCACAAGCACGCCTGAGTTTGTCTAAAGGCAACCCTAGTCACCATGTCAGGAGAAGAAGGGAGTGTTAGCAGTGAAGAAGGCCAAGTGCCTATGAGGAGAAATCACAAGGGTGAGAAGGTTAAAATATTTGAACCCCAAGACACAGTGGAGATTACTTCCTCCCCCATGATTCTCACATGCTTTCAAAATGTGGGATGTTTTCAGTTTTTTGAGAAAGTCAAACAAGTGCAAAGTCACCCTGAGCTCACTAGGTTGTTTGTATTCAACCTACACAATAAACAAGTAAATATTGCAAGGGTAGAATTTGAGCTATCATCAGATACCATTGCCCATGCTACTGGACTTCCTGATGTTGGTGAGAAATGGTTCAAAAGGGAAAATTTGGACATGAACTACTATGAGCCATTTATCAAACCTAGGTACAAAGAAGGCTGCAAAACCATTTTCCATTTCTAACACTTGCTGGACAGGTATGCACCCTTAATGAAGGTCATCATGAAATATTTTACATGTGAGGGGACATACTCTAGGATCTACTCCTACCATATCATGTTACTCATGCATTTTACCAGGGTTAAAATGCTTTATTTTCCTTACTACTTGTATAGGAGTATCAACAAAATGTCTTTTGTTGTACGAAGGAGGAGTTATTCCCAACAAATGCATAGCTTGTTCCACCACTCCTTAATCAAGATGGTGGTGCTACATCAGTTGGAGCAAAAAGGCATACCTTGGGAGGTGTTCATAGCTCATGAAGTATTCACAAGCCCACAACCTCATCATCAGCCAAACCTACCCTCATCATCTCATCCTCCTCATTCTACTCCTCCATCAACTCCTACTGACCATGCCTCATCATCTACACAAGTTTCCTCTCCTTAAGAAAACCTCCCTTCCTCATCTTCTCCTAATGCATCAGATCAAGAAGGAAGTGGCAGTGAACAAGAAAGTGAAAATGAGGGCGAGGATGAAAATGAGTCAAGCCAAAATGAAGATGAAGGAGATGATGAGTTGAGCCAACAAGAGGCAGGAGACATGGAAACAGAGTAGGGTAATAACAATGAAGACAATGAAGAAGTTGACAGTGGGAATGGGTCAAACAGTAATGAACAAGAGATCAGCAATGAAGAAGAGGCCATGGGTGTGGATGATGATGAAAATGAGACCAATGATAAAGAAAGCAACAATCATACTGAAAATATTGTGGATGAGGATGAAAAGGACAACATGGAAACAAATGAGGCAAGTAACTAAGAAGCATAAGATAATCCTAAGGAAAACATTGAAACTAAGAGCCCTAGAGATAGTTAAAACAGTGAGGCTCTCAGTCAAAACAGAGATGAGGGAAAAGATAAAGAGGACAGCCAAAATGAAGATGATTACTATGTAGAAAATGAAGAAGAGGCTGAAGATAGTCATGATTTTCATGACAGTCATGAAGATAGTAAAGAAAATCAAGAGGTTGGCAGCCAAAATGAAGGTCACAACAATGATGAAGGCAGTTACAATGAAGAACAAGATGAGGGTGCACAAATAAGTAAAGAATCTAGCAGTGAGGCTAATGATGAAGGTAAAGAGGTAAGCAACAGTCTACGTGATGGAAAAGAAGACATAGAGACAAATGATGACAGCCATGAGGAGGACACCAAAATGAGCCAAATTGAACCTTTTCCATTGGCATACCATAGAGGAGAAAGACATGTGTTTGCTGCCTCTAAAAGGCAAGGGGCCATGACTTATACTCCTTTTAGGCCAAAGGATAAAATAAAAGATAAAGGCAAAGGAAATATAAAATAAGAATAGGAATACCAGCATGATGTAGAACATGAATTTGACCTCATTGAACTTGACACGATAAGGAGGATAAAAAGAGGGCCAATAGCATACTACTTCAAAGCAAGAATGCAGAGATTAAAGACCTGCAAAGGAGCCTTTGCATGGCACAGTACATTATTGATTATTATAAGGATGAGCACAAGCATATGAAGAAGATGAAAAGGCACCTTGGCCTACAGAAAAAGATGGCCAAGCATTATGCCTTGAAAAACAAACTTGCTTGTGCTAAGCTCAAAGAGGCCCTCACTGAAATTAAACCACTCAAAGGGGAAAAATACCAAGAAGACCTTGGAATATTGGCATAAGATTCTCTACGGGCTTCTCAAACCCCATGAGGGGTAAATACACCAATTTTGAGTAATTTTTGACAAATTTTGGTTTTTTACAAATTTGGAGGCCTCTAAGTGCAACACCCCTGGCACTATGCTTTCATCTCATGCATCTTCAGAGGGAGAAATTTTCATTTTTTGAATCCTCATGTCTAGTACAGTATCCTCACCAAATTTCAGAGCATTTGGAGCATTTTTGACCCCTCAAAAGGCCAAAAAACACCTCATTTTTCACCTTTATGCCTCATTTTCAAGCTTGGTGCTGTGCCTAGAGAGGTTTTGGGAAATTTTCCTTTTGGACACGTTACAGGAGCTCAATAAAAAAAATAAGGGAATTTTTGGAAATTAGACTTAGTAGGATTTCCAACGGGCCATCAAGGAGAAAAATCTAACATCGGGAAGGTCACCAAAACTTGGCTGCAAATGGACCCATTTTTTTCCTGTGAAGGCCCTACACTTCAAGCTGCCACCTTGCCAAAAAGTCAACAAAACACACTGAAAGATATTTTCAAGATTTTTTGGGAAAATCACTCCAGAGTTGGTTGAGGAGTTATGTTTAAGTTATCTTGCAATTATTTCATTAGATATTATGTGTCTCGGGCCTTGCATGGTCTCCTTGCACATAAATGACATTTATGGTGTATTTATGGTTTTTAGAACCTCCTAGGGTTTCCACCTCCTCCATTGCTAGATAAATAGAGCATGGAGGTCCTATTGAAAAATGTTGGCATTTGATGACTCTTGAGAGAAATATATGTTTTTTTTTTTATATTGAAGAGGAAATTGGTGTTGTGGAGCTTGTGAATGGTTTGTTTTGCTTGTTGATGGAGAAGGCTTACTTGCAGGATCCCCAAGCTTGGTTACTAGTGAATTTCTTCTATTCAGTTATTGTTTCCTCATGTATAATTGTGTTTCATATCTCTATATTGCAGTAGAACAAAGATTTTAGACTAAGAAATGTTTTCAAAGGTACCTTAGCTCTGTTTGTTCTTCACTGCCTCTATGTTTTCCTCTGCTAGGTCAGTTTAGAGAATCCTTAGTTGCTCTCTAGAGCCACCCAAGCTTGTTTATCTTATGAATGGTTCAATACAGTAGATATCATAGATGTTTTATGGTTAGCCCTGCTTGTTTGATGTCACTAAGACACTATTCTTAAGATCTCTCTTTGAAGTACCACTGTTTAGGTTTGCCAAAGAGGTTATGTTTCGATCATACCATTTGTCCATGCTTGAAAATTTGTTTTGAAGATCTTTATGGCTATGATCAATGATGTTTAAGAGTTCCCTCTTCTTTTATTAAAGTTATATGTTTATCTTAAATGTTTTCTAACCTTGAAGGTGAAATCACTAGAAGTTAAATGAGTTTCTCGCCTTCTATAGTTCACTGAATTGTTTTTCTGAAATGCTTGTCAGAGAATTACCATTAATTGACCACATTGACCACTCAAAACCCACTCTCTACATTCTTGTGCCAATAGGCATATTACCACAAATTTTCTAACCTTATTATATGTGGTAGTAGGTAGCCAAGCACTCTCAAGGAACAAGATTCAAATAGGTAATTGAATATACAAAATAGATAAGAACACACTTGGTAGAAGATAGTAGACACCCATGAGGCATGAGATTCAAATCATAGGAGTAAAATCTATCATCATACTTTCTTGGGAATTATAGTAGCTACCTAAACACCCCTGAAGCATCAACTCCAAATGATAACTCATCTAGTGCAATAGTATCCATAATAAATGAATAAATGAGAACATAGTTGATATAAATCATCCAAGAACGTCCCAGGCATGGCATTAACATAATAGGAATTACTTCTAGAATCATATTTTCTTGTGCTCGGTCCTATTTACCCAGGTATCCCCGAGGAATGAGATTCATATGATTTCTTATCTACCTTAACATATTTAGAATAAGAAGAGAATAATAACAGTAAGTGTTGGCGCTGAGCCAATACACAGTGTAATCGGTGCTCAAGGATGAGTCGTTTCATCATAAATAGTACATAAAAGGTGTTGTAGGTACCCACTACCAATTGTATAGAGAGTGTGCAGTGCAGAGCTAATACAGTGTAAACAGAGCACCAACAAATTAAAAGATATGTGAATGTTGTTCCGGTATCTAATTCATGTGAATAGAGACTACAAAACGATGCAATTCTGGGCTGGTTCTTGTAATTTACACAATATACAAGCAATGAATTAAAACCAGTGATGTACAATTGAAAGAATGGGCTAGATGCCAGCCAACAATGCTATGGAATTTATTTCAATGTTCTAGGTGTCAGCCAAAATTAAATCATGGTACTAGAATTAATTAATGCAAGAGATAATCAAGCATACGAAAATAATGTTCACCCAACAATTAATCCCATAGATAACAAAATTTTCCCTAGAGAAAATGCAATGGAAAATATCCAGCGCCAAATGGCGTTGCTCAGGATTTATTCTCAGAAAATGAATTACAAGGGTGTTTTGGCTCTTTGGAGGACTGCAAATCAGTTTCATCACACTCTTTTCAGACTCATGAGTCTTGCCAAATCACCACTATAAAAAAGTTATTCCTACAGACTCTTCTGTAACACTCCCCACTCCCCCAGACTCCTCTGAAACTCCTCAACACTATCAGATGGGTGGACATATTAGAGGAGTAGAAATATCATCAAATTTATTGTGGATTTCCCTAAAGGAATCTTGTTCTTGCAATCCATCGATGCATCTTCGCATGTAAAGGATGCAAATATGATATATTCATCTTTGGATGATGTTGTGGAAGAAGTTGGAAGTTAAAGATATTTTCCAAGTAAACATAGATTCCAATAAAATATATTCTATTGTAAAGATTATGGAGCTCACTAAATGATATCCTATTACAAATAAAATGGAGCTCAAATTAATTTAAGGATTTTCTCCCTCCATTGTTATTCATGGTTGAATTGATAAGGAAACCCCTCTAATCCTAATTGAACACCTTTTAAGAGGAGAAAGTGAAGGTACAAGCAAGTATATGTGAGGCTTCCAACATCCCTCTCCTTTGTTTTGTATGCTTGTGGTATTATGATAGAGTGGTTATGCTTATGGTATTATGATAAAGTGCTTGGTATTTATATTGCTGGAAATTATTTCTTTTTGTAATATACTAGGGAAATTTTCTATTACGGCTTTCAAATATCTAGGGTTTCAATTTTTTTTATTAAACAAATAATCCAACCAATGGTACAATATACTAAAACAATACCATTTTTTAACAATAACATTCAACAATATTGCAACAGTCCAAAAATGCCAATACTATCCAGGTTCACAACTTTGGTACAATGAGTTCCACAAGCTCAAATAATTTGCACATAAAATCGAACTATACTGGTCCACACTTTGAAACTATTCTATTACCACTATCTAGAATACGCCCAAGAGAATGTCCCATAAATCAGTTCAGTTGAAACAAAAATTTGATTTAATACACAACTTCCTAAGTGGCTCAGGTTCGCACTCCAATAAGCTATTTAAGTGGCTCCACTAACTAATGACATTTTGGAATGCAATTCTGTCAACCAGACCCAACAATTCGGTGGTGGTACTTCCAATCCAATGGGCCACATGTATTACTGCAAAGTCATTAGGATATATATGAGGTTCCTATTTAAATATGGGTTTATAATTTTATACACACCTTAGATCCATTTCCAAAGAAGTGTTATTCTGAGGTAAAAATTCAGTGGCAGACAACTAGCTAGGTTGAATTATGAGAAAGGTTCTACAACACTTTATATAACTCTACAAGGAGGAGGCACAGATTGCAAGGTTGATAGAGTGCTTTTGGTGTTTCCCATATATGGACCATCCATAAAGTCTAATAATATGTTCCGCAAAGGAGTACCCCTTATGAGGAACTTTGGCATCTGTGGTATAAAGAAACCGATTCCCTTTTGAAACTATTGATAATGTGATAGGTGGTATTTCTATGGAAATGAGAAGTATTGGTCTCCTTGTTGCTTTGTCAGTTGTTGATAGTGTATAGGAAGGTGGTGGAAATACTGGGGAATAAGAGAGATCTGCATTCTATTTAAAGGATCATTTTTCAGCAAGGAATGTGTTGTAGTGTAATGAAATATGCATGTTGTAGTGTAATGAAATCTGCATGTAAGGATCATTTTATTTCCAACCCTACAATGCTTGGTGTAATTACATCTTTGGGAGAGTGAATGAGGAACACCAAAAAGAATGCAAACAGAAGATTTGATAGAAAATCCATTCGAATAACAAGCCACTCATAGGCACCAACATTGTGGAGAGTAGATCTAGTATATGTATTAGTCAATTCAACAGGGATAATTCTTTCTGTAGAATTTGGAAGTATATTTATTTTTATAGCTTTCTGAAGTATACATATCTAACTATATCTCACATGCATATCAGTCAGCTCAAGAATTCTCAAAGGTTGCAAGTGCAGAAAGAATTCTCCCCGCTATCAAAGGCACTCCTATAAGCATACATGTACCAAAAGTAGAAACAGAGACAAATGTGGGTGCAACAGAGAAAACAAATGTTGTGATAGCTGATGCATAAACATATTTTTTTTAACAACTACATTATTCCTACCTCAAAATTTCTAGCTTCCAAAGAAAGCTTGTCTCCCAAGCCTGCAAATCAAGTTTTAGAAAAACCAATGGAACAAATGAACATTTACTTTAGCATTTACTTCACATGTTTAGATCACTAATCTACATTTCAGTGTAGTCTCAGAAGTCTTCTTAAGGACATCATAAATCAATTTCCACACATGTTTGTTTGTACCATTAATCCTTACACGGGTCTTTTTTGTTAGTTCACCATTTCTGTGGAAAATCCCCCACGCCTTTCTATGATAACAATCTATTTTGAGTTTGATGCTTGTGATTTTGTAGAAATTCTTGTGTTGCCAATAGATTTTAGCCAATTTGGAGCCAATTCCCTAATCAGGGAGGGGCTTGGAAACATCCAACAATGTCTTCTTATTCTTCCTATTTTTCTTGATCACTGTGCCTTCCCCTATAGCGGGCTTAGCAGCAACAGCGCAAATTCCTCTTTTCAGAACTCTGCATGCCCACATCAATGTTGTTTTGCTTTCCATACCTTTGATATCCCCCAACACACACAATGTCCCTTCCTCCCTTTCAATCTTGCATGGACCTCCTCGAAATCATATGCCACGAGTAAAACCCCTTAAAACCCTTTGTAGATTACTTTTATTTTGTCATACGCTTTTGTTGATATGTGGAACCTTTCAAGCAACTGCCATTTTATTTTTCCTCTTTACAAAAAGTAGATAACCAATGCTCTTGGTGGCAAGAACACTCCTCCTATGGAGGCACATCTACTCCTTCAGTGGATTTAATCCCTCAACGGATTTCATTACATATGAAAAGTGGATTCAATCTCTCAACCACTATAACTTTGGCACCTTATATTTTATATGAATAGACAATACCTTTGATGTCAAACAAATACTGAGCCATTCAGATGTCCAGGAATGGGAAGGGGAAGGAATTGGATACCACAAATGTCCAGGAACAGGATGGGGAAGGAATTGGATACCAAGTAAAATATATGTGATTAAAAATAATCAAAATAGAGGACTACATTGATCATTCTTTAGAGAGGGCATTAAGGCATTCCAAAAAAAATATCCCTCGCTCTCTTGTTTTACTTATGAGTAATGAGAAGCACCATTAGCACTGGGAAGGAGGTAACTTGTTAGATTTTATACCAAATGGTATCACAAATACAAGCACTTTTGGTGCTTGCTGGAAGAGCAATATATTCACTTTGTTGTTGAAAAATTCATGTGTGATATTAGCGTATTTGATCAATTTCTCTCAGACCAAAGAAACTTAGAAGTCCAAAAATATTTATGTGTAGTGTGTCTGATAACCATGCCGATGTTCATTTAGCACCTAAAACAAGCCCTTAACCTAAAGTTGTTGGCACCACAAAATATTTAAATACTGATGGACAACATGAAGGTCCATGTTACAGGAATAAGCCTTGTAAAGAGCACAAAGACAATTAAAGATGCATTGACTTCTTTTGTCGACAATGAGTTGGGAAAAGAAAAAGGGCTTGAAAGACAAGTTGCTACTGACATTGACTCCCCTCAGAGGGGAGGGTGTTTTGCACATCATTCAAGTATAATGGTAGCAGAAAGGAAACATTCTTAGAAGTAAATAAGTTAAGGGTAGACTGACCTGCGTATGATCATAAGCCAATTTGTTTGATGTCAACTAGAAGATGGAAATCTGGAAGAGAATATCCAATCAAATGTTACCCTTTGATATTCATGGGTAATCTATCAATTCATCTCAGTTGGTCCTCCTATATATCTTATAGTGCTTGCTTATGCATGTACAAATGAGATTTGCCTCACAAGTTGCTATATGCTAGTCAAAAATGTACATCCTTTAGAAGAATTGCCAACTAAAAATGTTTTCTGGGTGTTGAGAAATGATGGACAAGTTTCCCATCCCACATCATCCTGAATTTAGATTGTTTGATAAGGTGCATAAATATGGATATTGTTGTGAGTTTGCTAAGGAAGACATGAAAGAACTATAGAAGCAGTTCCTTTCTCAACAACAATTAAACAAGAATGACAGTGAATTTAATGTGTCAAAAGAAGAATTATAGCATCTGGAGGAAATTAGTTCGAGGTGGCCTTTATGGCATTGCCCTTGTTTCAGTAAATGTATCAACTAATCACATCTCTGGGTTGATCAAAACATTCTGAAGGTATTGAAGGAGGTTGGTGAAAGTGTTTCAGATTTGCAGATAGATCTTGGTAGGCTTTAGTTATAGACCTTTCCCCATATTTAGTATGTTGGAGATCACATGCATATTAGGAAGAATCTAATGAAGAGTCATTAACAATGACATGATGGATTTATTTTGGATATCACATGGATTCAAAAGTCAAAGAAAACTTTATCTGAAGCTGGGCTAGAGATGTTGACCAATGTGTCTATTATGCATGGCCACAATAATTTGGTATCATCCTACAAACTTAGTAGAAAGAGTTTGGAATGCGAGTTTGTAAAAAGGCTGAAGTCATAGGTATATAGTGTGGTGAATAAGGTACGAAATCAATTCTTCCAACATCAACATTGGATGTATATTAGCACATACAAGCTTTAAAGATTCATTTTTATAAATAATTTTGTCCCCAACAATTAAAGCATTACCATCTACGACAATACAACACCATGTTGCAAGAAGGATGAGAATAGTCCATGCAAGATTTGAGGATGAATACGTGTTATTTATTGAACCTATGGATTAAGCATCGCTTGCCTCCGATACCAAAAACAAATCCAGATAGTTTTCAAAAATGTAATTGCAATAGCATTTGAAACAATATTGTGTCCTCTAGGAGTTGGTTGGAGAAGAAATTTATGGTTTCACAAAGTTTACAAAAGTTCTTGTGGGGATGGAAAAACATATCATGTTGTAAAGCACATCCAAGGTTGTAACCTCTTGCTGATATATTTCAATTGCAATTGATTAAAACCTGTGGATTTGAATTTTATAGATGGATGGATAACAGAGTTTGTTTATGGAAGATGGGGTGCTTCTAATGGATTTATGAAAGAGTGGATTAGATTTTTCATGTGTTTGGTAGATAAAAATTTTTGGAAAATTTTATTGGATGAATAGGTGATTTGAAACATGTAAATTATTATTATTACTATCCAATTTTAAGGTCACGACTAACCCAGATACCAAATTGGTGTATGAGACTTCCTTGTTTTTGGGACAAGAGCATGAGGCATTTCCACAACAGTATGAATTTCTGGAGCAGAGGCCTGTGTCATCTTGCCCATAACTACGCGGTCTTTTGTGGGGGCCAAGTCACCCTCTTCTTCGGTGGGCCACGAGTGCCACCCTAGGGAGGAAAATTCTACTCATCTTTGGTAGCTGAGAGGATACCACACATTCTTGTTCAGCTAGGATGTAGGAAAGGAGCAGGAAAGGAAATTGTGGGTTTTGCTAGCATTTTGGTGCCAACTCAGCCAACAGCTGGAGGAGCTAGGGGGAAATTGGGCCAAAATTTTGAGGCCAACATTTGGCCAATTCCTTCGTGGGTTATTGAAGGAAAACCCGAGGTTATTTTCCCGAAATTTTCTGGGCACCGAATGAAGCCCTAAAAACCATTGTTCGCAGTCAACAGTGCAATCTTTCACTAGGTCAACGTAGAGATTGTTGGGGACAACCACATTGCATGTTAGAGTAGCCGATTTCGTCACCTGGGCATTGTTAGGTTGGCTTGGGCAAGCCCAAGTGCATGTTTTCTGATCTTACCTTTGTACACAACATTCATATTAATAAAATGGCTCAACTCAACACAGTTAATGGAGATTTCTTGGTGTTTAATGCGTTGTAAATTATGTGTGTTTGTTTCTTTTACTATGATTGCTTTTTTTATCATTGTAAATTTCCATTAGGAATATTACAATGGTATCAAAGCATGATCTTAACTAGTTGTGGGGAAGCTATCAAGATCATGAAGGTGTTAGACTCACATGCATAGTGATGGGAAAGTACACAAGGGCTCTTGGAGGAGTTGATGAGGCAAAGCCAACAATTGGCATGGGAAAGGGATTGAGGAGCTGGTTGTTTGGAATTAGATTGGGGATATCATGGGGGATTTTCTAGAATTTTGGTGGAGCAACAAATCCAACATCTCCTATAGGTTACAGTTTCTGCTTGTGGAGGAGGGCCAAGCATTTTGAGGTCAATTTTGGAGCGTCAAAACTAGAGCAAGCCCTTTATGGGTTTTTCTGGGTTTTTTACAAGGATCTCATAAATAATTTGGCAGAATTTTCTGGGCAGATTCCAGGGGTCAAACAGGGATCCCAACTCAACCAACAATTGGAGAAGCCAGGGGTAAATTGGGCCAAAATTTTGAGGTCAACATTTAGTTGATTCCTTTGTGGGTTTTTGTGGGTTATTGGAGGAGAGTTCGAGGTTAATTTCCTGGAATTTTTTGAGCACCAGAGGAGACCCTAACAACCATTGTTTGTAGCTAACAATGAAATTTTTCACTGGGTTAGTGGAGATATTGTTGGGGACAACCACATTGCATGTTAGAGTAGTTTATTTCATCACCTGCGCATTTTTATCTTGCCTTGGGCAAGCCCAGGTGCATTTTTTTTATATCACCTTCGTACCCAACATTTATATTAATAGAATGGTTCAATTCAACACAATTTATGCAGATTTCTGGGTATTTAATGTGTTGTAAATTTTGCGTGTATGTTTTTTTTACTATTCTGGATTTTCTTATCATTGTAAATTTCCATTAGGAATATTATAGAGAATGTAAACAGAAGATTTGATAGAAAATCCATCACAGTACTAATTCATGCATTGGCCCCAACATTGTGGAGACTAGGTCTAGTATACATATCAATCAACTAGAGATTTCTCTCCATGAACCAAGACTCTTGGTCAAAACTTCTAATGGTGGCTACTCTAGAGATTTATTCTCCAAAATTTTGTTCGATTGGAGCTCTAGAAACTAATGACAACCGAGCCACTTCACTAGTTGATGGTATGTAATATTGATGACGCCATATACAAGTTGAACCCATTGGTATAAACACAATGAATACCCGCCAAGAAATCTGAGACATGAATGCAATGATCCCCAAAAGTTGTATAAATGCAAAAGCCAAAGCTCTTGGTTGTGTAGGAATCAATGTGTCCACTGCACTCTGATCAGTTGATGCCTGATTCAGTATTCACCCAAATGGAGTTGCATCAAAGGAAATTAGTGGATGAAATATACACCTATGCAGATTGCTGAAAAGCTCATTGCTAGTTTTAAGTCCAACCAATGAAAGAAGCATAGAGCTCATAAGAACGCACAAAGAGTTGCTTAATTTCAAAGCAGCATAAACGAGAATGAGAAGGGAGTTTCTAACAGGGGAACTCTCATTTTCTTTTGTAGGGGTTGCCAATGCCACCTAGTAGTTACTAATTGTTTGAAGTAGCTGAAATATTATTTAGGCTATTAGTATTATAGGTATAAAAGTACCATTGTATGCAACAATAATGTAAGACCAGTATACCGACATGTTTACCCTTCTTCCTCTGCATACACCCCTTCCCATAGCTGAAATGTATTCACCTCTATGGAGTTAGAGATGCGCAGAGTCAATATGGAGAAGCAATAGATCTGTATACTCAAACAAGCCATATTAACAAGGGGTTATCTACACTACACTGCTACCCAACAAAACCAATGTTAAATATACAAGCGTTTGCTCGAAATCTATATTATGTTGGTTAAAAATATTTACTAAGTGCAGAATATTTACAGTGTTCTCTCAAGATCGGATTTAGAGATCCATGAAAATGGTCCAACATTATCTGGCTAGACCCCTGTGTTAAACGAGTTAGTGCTCTACCAAGCCACTAGAAACCAACCTCAAGCTACATAGGAGTAAATTGGCATGGTTGGTTGTCTGTTCAAAACAATTGTCACTGCATTTTCTATGCAACTTCATGGAGAAAAACCCACAAAGCCTAGAAATGTTTCTAATTTCAGATTGTTGTTGACAATATGGTTGTTTGTGCGAAAAGGAAATGTAGCACATGTTAGATTTTATTCCCCTTGTAATGTTATTATTTCCATTGTGTTTGTGTTTTTCTTAGAAGAAAATTTAAGAGGTCCTAGTTTTCTTTTGGCATGCACCTTTGTGCTAGTAATATGCTTGTCTTTCTACTAAAAGTAAATCTAGCACATGTTAGATTTCTTTCACCTTTCAATGTTGCTATTGAGAATGCCATGTATCTATGATATAAGAAAATATAGAACAAAATAGATTTATTTTTTCCCTGCAATATTGCTTTTGGAAATATACTTGTGTTTGTGCTAAAAGTAAATCTAGCACGAGCTAGATTTCTTTAACTCTGCCATGTTGTTAGGTGCTTATGTTTTTGCTATAAGAAAATTTAGCATGGGTTAGATTTCCTTCACCTTGCAATGGTGTTATGGACAATGTGCACGTATTTATGTTAGAAGGAAATATATCACTCATTATATTTTTTTCATCTTACAATGTTGTTATTAGCAATGACTTTCATTTATTATAGAATGAAATCTAGCACGTGTTAGATTTCATTTGCTTGATAACGTTGTTGTAAATAGGCTTGAGTTTTTGCTAAAATTAAATATAGCACATGCTAGATTTTTTTCGCCTTACAATCTTTGTTATGTGCTTGTGTTTGTGCTAGAAGGAAATTTAGCATGCGCTAGATTTGTTTGACAATGCCATGTTGTGGTTGGCAATTTGGTTGTTTGTGCTAGAAGGAAATATGATAGATTTCTTGACCTTGCAATGTTGTTATTGGAAATATGTATGTGACTATGTTAGAAGGAAATTTAGCACAAGTTAGATTTCTTTTCTTGCAATGTTGTTATTGGCAATATGATTTAGCTTGTGCTAGAAGTAATTTTAGCGTGTGTTAGATTTATTTAGCACTACAATGTTGTTATGTTCTTATGTGTGTGCTAGAAGGAAATCTAGCACGTGCTAGATTTGTTTCATCTTATAATGTGCTTATGTTGTGTTGTAAGGAAATCTAGCACATGTTAGATTTCCTTTGCCCTATAATGTTGTTGTTATCAACATGCTTGTTTTTGTGCTAGAAGTAAATCTAGCATGCACTAAAATTCTTTCACCTTATAATGTGCTTGTATACTTGTGTTTATCCTAGAGGGAAATCTTACACATATTAGATTTCTTTCAACTTATAATTTTTTTATTGGAAATGCGCTTATATTTGGGCTAGAAGGAAATCTAGCACACATTATGTTTCCCTCCCCTTGGAATGTGCTTGTGTTTGTGATAGAAATAAATCTATAACATGCACTAGATTTCTTCAGTCCTACATTGTTGTTATGTGCTAGAAGAAAATATAGCACGTGTTATATTTATTTCAATTTGAAACATGTTTGTGTTTGTGTTGGAAGAAAATTTATCACGTGTTAGATTTCTTATACTCTACAATGTTGTTGTTGGAAACATGCTTGTATTTGTGGTATAGATAAATCTAGAACTTGCTAAATTTCTTTCACTCTACATTGTTGCTATGTGCTTGTGTTTGCGCTAAAAGAAAATATAGCACATGTTAGATTTCTTTTACCTTGCATTGTTGTTATTAGTAACATCTTTGTGTGTAGGCTAAAAGGAAATCTAACATGTGCTAGATTTTTTTTGTCCTGCATTGTTGTTGTTAGAAATATTTATATGTTTGTGTTAGAAGTAAATAGAACACAAGCTAATTTTTTCTCACCCTACAATGTTATGTGATAATGTTTCCATTAGAAGGAAATCTAGTATGCATTATATTTATTTCACCTTGCAATGTGCTTCCGTTTCTGATACGAAGAAATCTAACCTGTGTTAGATTTGTTTTGCCCAATAACATTGTTATTGGCAATATGTTTGTGAATTTGTACTAGAAGGGAATCTAGTATGTGTTATATTTGATTCACAATGCCATCTTATTTTTGACAATCTAGTTATTTATGCTAGAAGGAAATCTAACGCTTTGCATTGTTTTTATTTGGAAATGTGTTTATGTCTATGCTAGAAGGAAATTTAGCACACACTAGATTTCTTTTTTCTTGCATTGTTGGAAATATGATTGTGTTTGTGATAGAAGTAAATCTAACATATGCTACATTTCTTTCACCTTGAAATGTTTTTATGTGCTTTTGTTTACGATAGAATTAAATATAGCGCGCATTAGATTTGTTTCACCTTACAATGTTATTATTGGCAATGTGATTTTGTTTGTGCTAGAAGAAAATCTTATGGGTGCTATATTTCCTTTTCCTTGGAATGAAGTTATTGGTAATATCCCTATGTTTATGCTAGAAGTAAATCCAACATGTACTATGTTTCTTTAACCGTACAATGTTGTTATTTTCTCATGTTTGTGTTGTAAGGATATGTTGCATGTGCTGGATTTCCTTTTACCTTGTTGCAATGTTGTTGTTGGCAAGATGCTTATGTTTGTGCTAGAAGTAAATCTAGCACCTTTTACCTTGCAATGTTGACATGAGATTTTATTTCTTCTAGAACGAAATGTGGCATGTTTAAAGTTCTTTCACCTTCCAATATTGTTGTTGGCAATGTGCTCATGTCTTCATTAGAAACAAATCTAGCACGTGCTTGATTTAATTTTTTTGCAATATTGCTGTTCGCATTGTGCTCATGTTTTTTCTAGAAGTAATTATACCACATGCTAGATTTATTTTACCGTACAATGTTGTTATGTGTTTGTTTTTATGCTAAAATGAAATTTAACATGCATTAGATTTCTTTCACATTGCAACGTTTTTATTGACAATTTTCTTGTGTTTGTGAAAGAGGGTAATATAGAATATATTTTTTTCACAATGCAATGTTGTTGTTGGAAACATGCTTCTATTTGTCCCATATCTCATTCTTAGACCACATATTCCATACAAAGGGCCTTCTAATCATTTGAGGTTGTAACAAAAATCTACGTAAGCATGGACTAAAAACTCATTGTCCTAAAAAAGTAAGGAAAAATTTCGTAACCATGGAGATGTCCTAGGAAATATTATTGTTGCAATGTTTTTTTTTTGAAAATTTGTTTGTGTTTGTGATAGAAGGAATTTCATCATGCATTAGATTTAATTTACAATGCAATGTTGTTGGCAATCTCTTATATGTGATAGAAAAAATTCTTCAATGTGTTTGCCTTTCTATGGTCTCTATAGAAAACTAAGAATATACATGACTATAAAAGATAGATTTTGTGTAAACATGATGTTGTTGCAGTATCTACTATTGTTTTTATTTATTCACAATGTATTTTTGTCTTTTGGTAACGTGCTTATGCTTGTGCTAGAAGGAAAGCTAGCAGGTGCTAGCTTTCTTATAGACACAATTAAAAGAACATAATAAATTATTTATGGGTGGCGCTCTTTTTATAATCAACACCATGATTAGCTATTATTGTGAGTTCTACGATTTTTATTGTTCTTTTTCATTTTGTTACACATACAATGATGCAAGTAGTGGTAGTATTTATAAATTCATTTTTCCTTTGATAATTTGAAACTATGATAATAGTTTTTTAGTTTATTTTCAGAAACCATGGACCCTGAAGCTAGTGGGAATTCAAAGGAATCATCCAAGGAAAAAGGAAGTTCACTAAATACAACACCAAAATCTTTAAATGGTATGACAATTTTAAAATCGTTTGTACTTTGTTACAATTGTTGATAATAAATGATTGCTAATTAATGAAGTTCATGTTATTCTTATTTTTTAAGAAAACTTGAATATGCTTTGAGATTCTTTTCTTTTGTGCATATCTATGAAATGAAATTTTATAGAAGATGAATTCATATTGTTTTTTAATTCATTTAAAATTTTACCATTATAAATTCTTACAAATGTTTGCAAATGCTAAGAACTATGGTACAAATTGTGAGATTCTAAAAATCAATTTTATATTCATTTTCAAATAATTTGACAAAATTCTAGTATGAAATTTACAACTTAATGAATTTTGATTTATTATTGAATAATCTCCTACCTAATATTGCTATGAAAATTGAAATATACCATGTTAGTTGGATTTTCCACATTAAAGATCCACTTTTACACATAAACACATACATATAGCACTAGGAGTGGGTTTTTAATGTGGAAACCCCATACTAACATGGGTATTTTGATTTTATTGACAATTTTAGCTAGGTGATTACTGTTGGTGTCATATAGTAAACTTGCATTACAAAATAGTGTATTATAAGGTTATTTAATAATATTTTGTATTTCATGTCTTCCATAATTTATTTATTTCTTTATTTTTTTTCATAAGACGTGGAATCTCGTGTCCCTGAAATTCAAAGTAAAGGAGTGAAAAGAAAATGAAAAACAAGTGATATACAAACAATGTCTCCTTATATTGGTATGGTTGTTTTATATTTTTTGTATACTCTCTTATAATTTTGCTTTTCCTAACAATTTTAGCTAGGTGATTACTTTTGGTGCCATATAGTAAACTTTCATAACTCATGTACTCCTTTATTATTGTGTATGTAAATAAAAATAGTGTATTATAAGGTTTAATAATATTTGGTATTTCATTCCTTCCATAATTTATTTATTTATTTATTTTATTTTTCATAAGTTGTGGAATCTCGTGTCCCTGAAATTATAGGTAAAGGAGTGAAGAGAAAACGAAAAATAAGTGATATACAAAAATATCTCTTTCAATTGGTATGGTTGTTTTATATTTTATGTATACTCGCTTATAAATAGTTAGATTAGGTGGTCTTGTAAATTTTAAAATAACATTACATGAAAATATTTGAAATTTTGATTTCATTTTGATTTATGCAAATAATTTTTTATTTTTGTATGCAAAATTGGTTGGCACCAAAGCAAGTGAAATGTTACAGTCATCATTTAAGAAAAAGAAAAAATCACCTCAAATGGAAGTATCAATAACACCTTCAATTTTTTTCTTTGAAATGATTACAAAATACAACACACCTAATAAATATGACTTTGTGCACGATTGGTATGTCCAAATAGAAAATCCCATGAATATGTATCTTGCTATGTACCTATTTGGATCCATAGATGGAAAAGACCCTGATATATTGGTAATATTTATTTTATTTCTATGCTTACAATGAAAATGACATTGACTTTCAAGTGGAGGTGATTAAATAAAATGAAGTAAAATTAATTTCTTGTCAAGTGGAGTATACAAAGATTTGATTGAAGCTTCAAGTAACGATTCACAAAATATAATACTACAACCAAGACCAAAATATTATATGGATGATTAAAGATGATTCATTGTTTATAGAGTTGTTTAATGCTTTTATTCATTGTCACAATTTATAATATTTTTTATGTTTATTATAGTGACAAGCAAGGAGAACAAAGACATTGATCAAATGCATGTGAAACAAAGCTATAATCAAGAAAATCATATCATATTAGGTAGTGAACATGAACTTTGTTGTTTATTCTTTTGTTTATTTTTTTATTCAATTAATCATTGTCACAATTTATAACATATTCATTGCACACTATAGAGACGAATAATGAGAACAAATACAATAATATGAAGATTGAGAATCAAAGTTATAATAAAAAACAAAATATAATATCAGGTACTTATAATTTTCCCACTTGTTTTCCTTATTATTTAATTATTTTTATTCATTTTCACAATTCAAACTATTTTATATGTTTAATGTAATGACAATTAAAGAGAACAAAAATCATAGATGAAGTGCAAAGTTATAACTATGAAGATAATGCCATATCAGGTACTTATTACTTGTATTTTTGTTTTTATTATTATTCTTCAAATTTTAATGCTTCTAATACCATAACATTGTATATGTTTATTATAGGAACAAATAAAAATAACAAAACTAACAATCAAAATCATGTTAAAAGTGTGCGTGTTTGTATTTCGTAGGTTACATTGCTAATTATTTTCTTTAATTGTGAATTTTGTATTGAATATATATTATATTACATAATTTTATCATATTTAATTGAAGGTTTAATATTTTTACCTCCAGGTTCTGTGAAGATGATAAAAGAGGATAAAAGAGGAATAGCCGAAAAAATACTCATGGTAAGTGTATTGTATCGATATTTTTTTAGTAATTTTTGTAACAAGAATAAAATGGTTTGACTAAACAATTTTTTATTGTATTGCAGCCCAAATAACTGAAAATAAATTAGTTATTCTTGAATTAAAGGACAATTTTTTATCATAGCATCGATGATGAAACAACAAACAAATGACATATTGAAAAAATGGGAACTGATGCAAATTACACAATAGAGAGAAAATTATTTGGGATTCATCCACATGCAAAAACATTTTTTGAAATGTGTTTCAAAAATGAATATTTTGAAATTGCAATTTGGACGGCAGCTTTGAAACAAAACACAACAAGAGTTCTAAAAAAGTTGGTTTCAAAAAAATTACAAGAGAAACTTGTGTTTATGTGGACTGCTTCAGAGTGTAAGCCAAAAAAGGGACATAAGGCCATTGACAATCCAACAAAAGGTATACACACTAAATCATTGAAAAAAGTGTGGGAAATGCATACCGAATATGATGCAACCAATACTATTATAGTGGAGTGTTCACTTGAGATAATGAAAGGAAATCCAAAAGAAAATGTGATTCTTGCCCCTCAATTCATTGGAACAAATCAAGAGGATAATTGTTTGATCAATGAGCTATGGAGAATGTTGAAGCAAGGCAACAGAGGTGCAAGATATTTTGAAGGATGTTCAATCACATCTAATAGTACCTTAAGATGATTGGTGTCTATTTCATGTCATAATATGTATGACATCATGAATTATTACTATATTTTGTAGCCCTTTTTAATTTAAGTTGACTTCTATTTCACAATACTAATAAAAAAGAATTGTTGATTTGGTTTGTCATAAGTAGAATAAAATAATTTTATGTTCTTTATTTTTGTGAGATATTATTGTATTGATAACAATTATTGATTTGAATGGTTGTTTAATGTTTTCGTATCAAAATTTCCCATGCTATAGAAATTTTTACAATGGATTAGATTGCATGTAAAAATTAATAGATAATTGATCTATTTGTTTGAATTGGATCATTACAATTATTTTTTTCAATTGTGGTTTAAGTTATCATTATACCTCTTAGAAAATAGTAATGCAACTGAAGGTTCACTGCATTCTTATAAACTTTTTTATTTCATATAAGTTGAACAACCATATTAGGATGTATGTAGCACCAACAATAGCCTTAGAAACTTTACTAAAAGAAGCACCAAAAGAAACTAAAGTAGAAACTATAGAAATTAGTGTATAATTAAGTAGGTTTGAAATTTACAAATTGTATTATATTACATGTGGAAACTAATATATAACTATTTTGTTTAATTGCAACCATTGTAATTATATATTTCAATTCAAATTAAACAAATCATTATAATTCTTAAAATCAATTATTTAAATGGTGGGCCAATGTGATCCTATAAGACTTGCTTATTCCATACAAATTTAATAAAGGTATTAGGTTGTATGTATAAAGTAAACATATCATTAGTTTGTTCACTTTACTGGGGCCATTGTAATTATAATTTGTGATTACCATTAATTCAAAATAAATACTAACACCATTTTTGAAATGTTACGTTTTTATATCATTAAGAAATAAAGTGTTGAAGTGGAGATATGTTAATAGCGTACATGTGGTTTCAGTGTAGTTGCAGACGCAAGTGGGCATCACTATAAGTCAAAAGATGTTGTCGATATTTGAAATGGAAGGATTTTTCTTCCAATAGTACACCAAAGATGAATAAAATTTTATATTCAAAGAGAACTAGATTGATAGTTCGGTGATAGGTCCTATTTTTTAAGACCTTTTCACTCAGAACTGTTAAAATATTGCTTAAAAAATTATGATGTTGCAATATGGACATTAAATGTCACTAACAAGTACATCTTACAAGTACTTGAAATATCAAATATTGATATAGAGGACTTTAAATTCACATAGAACATGTCTCATTTTCATTTGCAAACAAAATTAGAAGCGGGGAGGACAATGCAACTTTATGAGAAAAGGTTGACTGATATGTGGTCTCAATATGGAGATAATTATGAAGAATCAAATGTATTGCTAATAGATACAACAAAGCATACTTCTCAATTCATTGGATATCGATCAAACCACATCTTGATAAAATCTTATACAAGAAAATAGCAAGATACTTGGCTTATGCAGGTTTTATTCCCCTTTCTTAAGACACTTCATCGTATGAAAGAGAAACATGAGTACATTTGAATGTTCAATAGAACATGTACTTCATTGTGGTGGACGAAGATAATTTTCTTTATAAATTTGTTCACAAGTACATTCCAATTTTTTAATGCAATTTGAACATAGTTTTTCCTGAATCAATTTGTATGATTTTATATCTTTTGGAATATTATATGAGATTTTTTTATTTTATTTTTCAGAACTTTCTATTAATAATAAAAAAAATTGCAATGGGAATTGTCAATTATATGATTATTTATAATTATTTTTGCAATGTATTTGTTGTATCGATTTTGTTTTGCTAATATGTGTGTGTATGTGTGTTCTTAAATGAATTATTTTCCATTGAAATCATTTTACACGAACCATCAAGGCATGCGTGTATTTTTATTGACTTCTATTTACTTATATGCATAATACTCATATATAAATGTGAAATATAAGTTTTGAAATAAAGCTCATTGCAAACAAAAGTGCAATTCTTATTGAAGAAATTATAATAATTTACTTCATAAATTCTACATGCACTATTGGCTATTCAGGCTAATGGGAAATGTGTCATAGGTAAATGATTTGAATTTTTTGAAGCATAAGATATGTGATTTCTCAATCCATACTTTACATAAATTTATAGACTTCAATCAATTAATGGTTGTAATTAAAATCATATCATATTGAAAATCAATAACACTCAAAAGTTAGTTATTGACCTTTTACCTATAAAAAGCATCAATATGAATGCATAAATGTGATATTTAATTTTTGAGATAAAAATCTATTATAAATAGTTTTGCATTTCTAAAAAAAACATTATTAATAATAATGATTGCTAAGTGGACTATGAAGGTTTGATTGGGTGCTATAAATTATGTCTTTGAACTTTATTTAAAGATTTTTATTTTTTGTTGTTGATAAATTTGTATTTTAAATAAATCATATTATACTAGCCATAAATATATTATTGTTTATTACTTAGTTATATCCATTAATATGAGTGTATAAATGTGATATATAATAACCATATACTATAAGACATTTTTTTCAAAAATATATTTAATACTTTCTTGATAATAACTATTAAGTGGACTATTTAAGCTATAATGGGTGATGGGTTATAGGTGAATACTTCAAAGTCCTTAAATTGTAAGGCATTCGATTTTTAATCCATAATTTATTTATTTATTTTTTAAATCAACTATTTGTGTATGTAATCATCTTATCCCATATAAGTTAATAATGAATCCATTTATTGACCTTTATTTGTCTACCACGTAGTTTGATATGAGTATTAATTTCATATTGTATTTTTTTGAAATAAAACTCCATACAAAACAAAATGTTGTTCTTAATTAAACATGGAAAAATTAATTCAAAACGTGTTAAGTGGGCCATCTAGATTGATTAAAGATATAGATCATAAATGGTTGTATTTAAACATTTTGCAGCATAAGACATTTATTTTCCCATCCATTTCAACATTTTTTCATTTTCAATTCTTAAATAATTTACTTGTAATTTAAACAATCTCATAGAATCCACCATGACTCGAAGCTATTTACTGTATTCTATTTGGTTATATGCATTAATGGAAGTTTATAAATGTGATGTGTTTTTGAAATGTAGCTCCTAATGTAAATAAATATATATTTTTTATAAAACAAATTAGAAGTAATGGATAATAAGTTATAAGTGGTCTAATATAAAGCCATTTATCGAATTTTATTTTCTTATCATGAATTTTAATATAATTGTATAAATGATCCATTGTTTTTTTTAAATAAAACTCCATGTAAAATGAAAAGTTTTACCTAACAAAACATGAAATAATTAATTAATAACGAATAGTAAGTATATTCTCCTAGTTCTCTTAAGATATAGATCATAAATAAATGCATTTCAACGTTTTACAACATACACCATTTGTTTTCCCATCCCTATTAACATTTTGTAAATTTCAATTCGTAAATAAATAATTTCTAATTGAAATAATAAAAACACTTACACATAAATCATGACATATTAAATTCTATTTATTTATATGCATTAATACAAGGTTATAAATGTATTATATTTTTGAAATAAAGCTCTTAATGTAATTAAAGATACATTTTTTAGAAAAAATAATAATTTAAAATCAATCGATGATGAGTTCTAAGTGGTTTATTCTATTTTCAATCGATAACTTTTTCTAACTATGAATTTTTAAATCAATTAATTTTATATACAATCATGCCACATAAGTCGATAAGTCAAGAAACAATTGATTGATTTTTATTTACCTATCATGTGGTGTAATATGAATGTATAAATGTGACATTGTTATTTCTAAAAGAAAACTCTATGTAAAAAAATGTTTTCTATTAAAACATGGATTAATTAATTAATAATGAGAATTAAGTAGACTATTCAGGCTCATTCAAGAGTTGCGTCACAAATGAACATATTTAAACTTTTTTCCACCATATGACATGATTTTCCCGTAAAGATTAACTTTTTGTAAAATTCGGTTATTAAATAAACTATTTGTAATTAAAATAATCTCATAGAAGCTAACAAGGCGTGAAGCTATTTATTGTATTCCATTTAGTTATATGTATTGATACAAGTTTATAAATGGAACATATTTTTGAAATAAATCTCTTAATGTAAGTAAAGATACATCTTTTACAAAACTAATTAGAATTTATTGATAACAGGTTTTAAGTGGTTTATTTAGACCACATGGAAAATCATGTGTAATAGATAAATGACTTTTAATACATATTCAATATTCAAAATTAATATTTTAATGATAATTTATTAGTAGTTACATTATGTATTTATAATTATAGAGCATGAGGACTTATATAAATTTCAACTAAAATCCATAAGTTGCGTTTCACATTTATTTATTCCCCATTAACAGTTCTTTGTTTTCTCCTCTTGGTGAAAGTAATGGTCAATCATGGTTTTTCGTGCATTACGTTGGAACTATTACATTAGGACCATTATTATTTTTTGAGAATGTTGACAAGGAGAGATAAATATCCGGATTGCCATCAAGTGTACTATTTTTTGAAACCCTTGCTTCCACTACTTACTTGTCTATGTATATTGGTTCTCAATGGCCACTACTTTTTGTTTACTTCAATTTGTGACAGTGTCCATCATAATGGAATGACTTGAATGCCCATTTAAGAACTATCATTCGATGTACTTGGATTTGAGTGGAGATAGATCAATGATACCCAACCTTCTTGAAATACCTAGATCAATAGTGCCTAGCTTTTATAGTGGATGCATGGATGTTGTAAAGAAGAATTATCACCTCCTCATTAGCGTTACTTAAAGGCATGAAGGGGTAGAAAATTTAGCACAATTTTTTTTACTAAGTTTCTAGTAGACTAGTTTCAAAGCAATGCAAGGGATGTGCCTCCTTTCTGCTTACACTAAGATCCTCACATCACCATTATTCAATCAAAAACTCTCTCACATGTTGTGGAAAAGGGGGTTAGAGTCATCTAACACTAAAATCAAACATCGATGACTCTATTATGTTATCCATAACTATAATATCTTTCTTGGATGTTAGAGATAATAATATGATTTACCTTAAATAAATTGTTTCTAAGATTTTTCTTTCACACTCATATTGTGCATTGATACTATTGTTCCTAACAGCCCCATGTTTGACCTATTCTTGGTCTCTAATTGGTTTGACATTTCTAAAATTATTTTTATCTTAAATTAAGTTAATATGGTGAGAATTAATGTTGTTGAAAGCCTTGTAATAGATACTTCCAAATTTAATGAAATATGTGTTCTACTACACGAAAAATGAGAAATACATGAAAAATGTGATTGCAATCACATTTTTTCATGTATTTCTCATTTTTCGTGTAGCAAGGTCCATCGAAAGTATGCAACATGGGTAATCCTTAGATGAGGAATTAATTTTTTCATCCAATTAGTAATCCCGCTCGAAATTTGAGTAAAGCCTTAGGGAGATAAGTTGAAAATACAAGTTGAAAAGTAGTTTTATTATTTTATTATTTTTTAATATTTTTACCTTTTTACCCCAAAAATTGTGAACCATGCCCCATGGTTGACATCATCATCTTGAGTTTTATTGGTTCTTATAAAGTTTATTTTGGTTGAAAATTTTTCTTAGGAGGCCCATTTTATACCTCAAAAATTCTCTAATGATTGTTTTGAGTGTTTGATTATGTCATCTAGTTGATCTATTTAGTATGGTATGTTTGCAACTTGTTTAAATGTTTGATGAATTGCATGATATGAGTTTGTATCTATAAGTTTGCATAAATGAATGATATTTCTTTAAGATGCTTGTGCTAACACATATATGCTGAGATAGTCAGTATATACTTGAATTTAAGTAGGTGATAGTTGTAGCATTATGTATTATGACTGATGAATGCGAGCCAATTATTGGTTATGACATGGTTGTTAGTCTAGGTAAAAGTTGATTTCAAATTGATAGATATGTTGTATTGATGTTTGGTACATATGGTTGACATGTGTGTTCAGTTACAGGTCAACGTGTTTGACACAACAAGGTAAGGTAAATAGCATGTTGTATATTTATATATGCACTCACAGTTATTTGTTTATGGCAGTATGATGCAAGGATTACATGGCAAGAGAGACTGTTATGAAATATTGAAGAAGCCTCAGGTTGAGCTTTCCAAGGGAACCATGGGGATTGAGTCATGGGGTTTTTTTCTATCCTTATGCTTTTGGTATTTTGTGATTTTCTTGTGCTCGATTTGTGGTTTTTCTTATGTCTTGTGCAAGGCCTTGCCACTTTTTTGCGGTGTCTTATTTCTTTTGGTTTTCATGGATTTATTCTTGTTTGTTTCTTGTTCTTTCCTTTTGTTTGAGAGTCTTGGGGATCGGTTGGGAAAGAGGAAAATTGATGGAGCTCTGGGAGAGCTTTTTGACACCTAACAAGTAATGAAATACTTCGATGAAGCTCAATGCATGAGTAAGTAGGATAGAAGGTAAGAGTATGACAACCAATTGGATTGGTTGGGTTCATTGTGGTAAATTGATGGTGGAAGTACAAACATGAGAAAGGAAAAATAAAAGGTAAAATGAATGAGGTTTTAGATGCCATAGCTATGTTGGGAACTATTTTTCTCAACGTTGTGCATGTTGTGCACAAATAAGGAAGTTCTCATAACCGAGACCTTATGATATCTAGCAATGGCATTGTGATCATGATTTTGTTGATGTTTATATATATATATATATATATATATATATATACATGTATGTGAGTATGTCATTGTCTAACAAGATCATGATCTATATATATATATATATATATATATATATATATATATATGTCACTATATGACAAGGTTTTCAAGGATCATTCTTGTGGAGGAATGATTTCTTATGCAGGTGAATGACATGAAAAGTTTCTTGGGCTGATGAGGAATCAAGTGGGAAGAGTAACTCTCACAAATCCATGAGGTCAATATGATGTGGACATGAATTGATATTACATTTTTATACGATGCCTATGTTTATGTTATGGACAGGTAATGTTGAGGGGTACGACAACGAAGTGAAATTAGTGTGATGTGCGACATGCTAGGGTGATCATGGATAGTGGAAAGACACTAGAAGCAAGGTTGCTTGTGGGGTCAACATGTGATATATGGATGTGCAATGATATTGTTGTGTATATGTTGTGCATGTTGTATATTCAGTGATTGTATCTATGGTGATGTGTAATGTTGCATATTTAGTATTGCATACATATGATGTTGTATGCCTGTTGTATATATGATGTTGCATATACAGTGCTAGGTATAGATGGTGCTATGTACATGTTGGATATGAAGTGCTGTGTACGTACGGTGCTATGTACATGTTGAATATGTAGTGTTATATACATATGGTGTTGTGTGCATGATGTACATATGATGCTATGTGCATTTGGTTTTTTTTGCATGATTGCACACATGGTGTTGTGTGCATGTGGTTCTATGTACAGGTTGTAAATGTGGTGTTGTGTGCAGGCGGTGTCGTGTACATGTCATGCATGTGGTGCTATGTACATATGGTGTCGTGTACATGTCGTGCATGTGGTGTTGTGTACATGTGGTATTGTGTACACTTTGTACATGTAGCGTGGTATATATTTGGAATTGTGTACACATTGTGCAGGTGATGCCATGTACATGTGATGTTATGCACACATTATGCATGTAGTTTGTTTACAAGTGGTACTATGCACATGTTGTGCATATGGAACTGGTATACATGTGGTATTGTGTGCATGTCATACGTGTTGTGTTGCGAGCATGTGGTACTATGTATGTGCATGGTGTAGTCATGGTATCGTGACATATGTATTTTTTGTGTTGTACTCTATATATGTATATGTATTGGTTTGTGTTGTACACTAGGTGCGGGTGTAGGTATTGTGTGGTGTTGCATGCCTTGTGTGGATGTACATGTTGAACATTTTTTATGGGTGCTTTCCGAGTGTGGCAACTGATTTAGTATGTGTACAGAAATAACAAAGGAAAAAGTAAGGACCGATGAAGGATAAATATTGATATTTTATTATGCATGTGATATGTGATTCTGACTTATGATGGTTACATGTGATTTATGATTATGGTTTATGATGACTGCATGTGATTTATTATTTTGATCTATGATGGTTTCATTTTGATCTAACCATATATGCTATGTTTGTACACGATGACTTGATCAAAAACTGGTTTGACTTGTGTGACAGGAAGTGAACATAATTATAAGTGTACCTTATTCACAAGCTACCATATGATGTGAATTTATTCAAATTTTTTTTAATCTAATGGTAGTTATGTGCTTGGTACAAGAAGCACATAAATTCCTGGTTGGGTGGTTGAAACCTACTGCAAGAACTAGTAGCATCAACAAAAGGAGATGAAATAAGAAACAAATACTGTTGGTAAAGCACTTCAAGAGCAGGGCCATTGTGGGACACCGGTTCCCAATAGTGTCAATTGATTTCCATGAGCATGCTATGACCAGTATGATAGTTTTGAGGCAGGTATTGTTTGGTCTCAATCTAGTCTCCTAAATTGAGCTCATTTAATTGTCAACCAGGGTTGGTAAACTGCTGAAGTGAAGTGTACTGTATGTACCTAGGTGTTTGTTTCTTAATGCGTTGTGTGTAGTGTTTTGTGATTTTTTTGGTCTTTTGTGATGATTTATGATGTTTTTGGTCTTTTGGTGGTTTTATGTTCACAAGAAAGATGACTAGAAAGCTAATGGAAAGAAGCTAATGATTAGAAACAGAGTGAAACCTAATTGGTTGATGACAAATGACTGATACAAATGCAATACTTAAAACATAATCAAATCTAAACTATGACCAAACAGAAACAAAGCTTGATAATGACTTTTAAGCAAATGATTCAAAACACAAACTAAACTTGTCAAATTCTTTCATTAAAGGCATTTGAGAGAGAGCTTGAGACATGGTCAACTAAGTATGCAAATCTTCCTAACTAAACAGTTTGAACAACTAATTTATAATGATGCAACATTTCATCCTTGATTAGAGATTTGTTGAAGTATGTTTGGAATAAAACATTGATATCATCATAAGATCTTCTATTCTAGGACTAGTTCCTAACTCTATTCTGCAATTTAATTGAATGTCACAAAACCTTACTCAAGATTTATTGATTTCTTTTCAAAGTAGTCTTTTGAGGGAGGGCTCTGTTTATGAAATGATGAGGAAATTGCAGAGGTACTTCAGGCCTTAAAATGATGTTGTCTTCTGTTCATATGGTTATAGATCAATTGTAGATTTTAGAACAAGAAGATGTTTGTAAATAATGAAGGCTGTTTTGTTAAGTTTAACAAAAATGACAACTGAATATGGGGTGCAAATGCAATGAGTTAAGCTAAGAATGAAATTAAGATATCACTAATGTAAAACAATGCTGAACTACAAGTCATTATCAAACTTAAAACAGAACAACTGAGCATGAAGTAAGTGCAATTAAACTCCGGAGCATCCTAACTAAGCTATCATGCATTATTCTATGGAATTATACAGTCTGTTTTTCCATCATGATTGGTATTTTGGAAGAGTTCCTTCTTTTTGAAGAGTTTTTAGAACAATCCTGACTGTGTAATTAAGTGCAAATTCAAACATAAAGACTGAAAGCAATGAAAAACTAAGATATCATAGCCATCTCCTACCCATCATTACGATATTTTTGACAAGAGTTTAAGAGCAAGAACTACTATGGTACTTAGTGAAAACACACAACTAAAACGTTCAAGATCACAATCATGCTTAAGACAGTATAAGGATTTTTTGGAAGAGTGCTAAGCATAAGTATAACTGTGATGGTGAATAAAAGAGACTACAATTAAATCCTACAATACTATAGCCATTTCCCATTCATCATTATAATCTTTTGGAAGAGCTTCTTCTTTTGGAAGAGTTTTTAGAATGATTATAACCAAAGTAGCTAATGAAAACAACTACTAATTCAAATTCAAAAACGTAAAGGCAGCTAGAATACTTATCTAAATTACGCAAATAAATCCGTGCAAGAGGCAGGGGCCCTCTACCACCTGACGAAATCTAACTCCAAATCAAATCAACTCTTTCAAAACAACACTGTCTGCTTCATTAAAAGTGAAATAACTTGAACAAAGCACTCTGCGTCTTCAGAAATGTAGCACAGAATCTAAGCAAAATCTAGAACAAAATCTAGCCTAACTCTCGGTTTCCCAAGTGTTTATATAACAAATGCACATAACAAGACTTGCAACAATTTTAGGAACATTGTCTTTCCTTATCGGAATCACATTAGGACTCTTGAAGTGGCTGCGTAAAAAGGAAAAAGACATCTGGACTGAGACAGTCCTAATAGAAGTCTACCTTCTTAAATGTGTTCCCAAGTTCCAAAACCATACCCAGAATTCGTTTCTTCCTTCATGGTGAGCAACGAACCATGTAGACATGACATGGAATATGCCCATATGCGGTTTTTCTTGAGAGGCCACCTGGAACATATCCAAACGTGAAGACAGCTGCAGAATCACTGGTTAGCTACGGAATGTCTGCATTCTGCAGCTAGTTCCGGTCAAAATGCATTACAATGACAAAAATCATAAAACTTAGCAATTCAGTCATGTTAATCATTCTAAAAGTAATTTTAACTAAATTCATTGATCAATTGGGTCTGGAATAGCAATGGACAAAGGAAAATGAGGTAAAATGGAATGAAATAAAGCACAATCTTGAGGCTCAACATGTATAGGCCTTGTTTTTTCGAAATTCTGATGCGAGGAAGCCTTTCCAAGGGATGGACTGCACGGGATGGGGGTGCCAACGAAACTTGGAAGGTGAGTGATTTCATGGAAGGGGTGACCAAATTGTCTGAGGGACTTTGTAGCAGATAAGGGAAGGAAAGGATGGATTTTTTTTTGTCATTAGCATTCCCAAATGGAATCAAATGCACATTGGGAGTGTGGCCTAGAACAATGAGCTGGTAACTGTTCACTGAGTGGAAAAGTGGCACAAGATTGTAGCGTTGGACATGTAGATTTGAATTTGACAGTGGATTCTGGACTTCTTGAGAAGGAGGTGAATCCTGGTACTAATTTGAGGGTGGAGGTGCGGGCCTCTGGATTCCCTTGTTGTTGATACAGGAACCATATCCTTCTTTCTTCTAGTTGAGAAAATGTGTATATGTGTATATATGTATATTATTGTAAATATTGTATCGAGCTAGTTTATAAAGTTCCACAAACAATATGGTTATTTTCTAGTTGAAGAAAATGTGCATAAGTAGATGCAATTGTGATTGTGAATACCGCAATGAGCTGTGTTATAAATCTCTAGTAAACTATATGATTATCATGTTTTAGCAGGTTATTCATTGTAAATAATACAACAAGCCGTGTTATAAATATCCATAGGAAATATCTTTTTTTTTTCAACAGTTTGCTGGTTTGTAGGTGTCATTGAACACCAAGAACAATGCTCCCACAAGTGGGATGGTTTTTTAATATCCCTAGTAAAAATAAATGTAAATATATATAAGAACATGGTGATGGGCAACGTATTCCATGTTGAATGGTGGGAAAAACATCCTAGTGGGTGTTCATTTCAGTTATTATGGCCAAGGAAATTGACAAAGGAAAAGGAAAAGGCAAAGGCATTTGGAAAGAAAAATGGCATATTTGGCACATTTATTTATGAAAATAATGGAAATTAGGAGAAAAGGAAGGTGAAAGGTCACAAGTTGCATGTGAGGAGGAAATTGAATGAAAATAATGGAAATGAATAAATTAGAGGCCTCATTAATAAAAAGGCTTCTGAGGATCACTGGGAAATGCTTGGTGATTTCAGTTTTGGATTTCTCATTATTCTCTCTCTCTCTAATACTCTTGAGCACTTAGCGTGTTCTTGGATCACTCTTGTAGAGTGTGGCATACTTAGAGATTTGGATCAAGAAAGAAAATTAAAAGAAGGAAATCGGAAGAGGACATCATGATCAACATCTACAACAGGTTCTGAGTGCAGGTGCCGAGTTGCATGTATGTTTTCCTCACTATTTTTGACATGCATGGGTATGCATGTGGATTTTACTAGCCTTGCCATTTCCTAGAGAGCCTTGGCGATTGTGGGTTTATTTCCGTTGATTATTTTCTGGTTGGTTCTCATGATTTCGTTAGCTTTAGGGTTTATTTATTAGTTCCTGGAAGCCTTGGTTGGAAAAACACTTTAGAAGCCCTATGGAAAATTGTGGGTTGAGTTACTAGTCCTCGAAGCCTTGTTTGGACAAATGATCTAGAAGCCCTAGGAGGGTTGAGTTACTAGTCCCGAAAGCCCTGGTTGGACAAACTCTCTGGAATCCATGTAACAATTGGGGTTGAGTTACTAGTCCTGGAAGTCATGGTTGGAAAAAACACTCAAGAACCCTGGAGCAGCTTGGATAGAGACCAATCCATGATGGTTAGTGATGTATGACCATGAGGTGGAATCATTGGTTTGGGGTTAAGATAGTGTGGTCTATGGAGCCCTGGTTTGGTATTAATTGATGTGTTTGATAAATTCCGACATTCATGCTTGGAATATGGCACGGGGCTGACTGGATGAAATGAGATTTAGATCAGCCATGTTTATGGTCGAGTGGAACGTGGAAGTCCCATTTCAGGTTGGTTTTTACATTCATTAATGAAAGTTTTATTGCCTTGGTATTTGATGTGTATATGCACTGATCTATATATGGATTTTATTGTTGATGTATCCATGGTACTAATGTTGGTATTACACTGGTTATAAGCATGTAGTTCAATAGTGATGAGGTATGGATCTCTCCATTTTTTTACTTGTACATGAATGCACAATGTATATATGGTTAAATGGATTAAATGATAGCTTATAATTTAGGGGAGAAATGCTTCTTAGCCATTCTCAAATAAGAAAGAGACCCCTTTGTTTAAATATGTTGTTTATACCTGTAGATGCTATGCTTGTGACATGTTTGAAGAAATTCCTGGCATGACTGGGTGGGGTCAGATGAGTTCCTGATGATAGAATTGCTTCCATATGTTTATTTCAATGTTATTTACCCTCTCTTGAAGTTACAGGAAAATCTGGGCAGTGACCTGGGCTCACAGGCTGAAAATGTGGCACAAATCCTGAAGCTACAGGCGAAAAATTTGTTGTTTGGGCCTGAGAAGCTACATTTCCAAGGCCAACTACGGATCTAGGGTCTGGATCCAGTCCCTTTCCCTTAAAATCCCACAAATTAGCCTCAAAGGGGCTAAAAATAAGTCCCTCTCAGAGAACAGGGCCCTAGGAGGTTGGGTAACCCCTTGGGGATGTCAACGATGCAGTGTAAGGTTTATTTTTGGTGTTTCCATTGATTCCACTTCCTTAAGGTCATATAGGAGGTTGAATCTCATATTATTATCCCCTCATCACATGTTTACCATAGTTGGACAGTTACATGGGTAGATGTGGGAAGAGGGTGTTACACTCATGTTGCACCATTTTTGTGTTGATGGTGGTCGAGAATCTTTCGAACTACATAAAGAAGTATGGTCTCGATTTTCAACAACTAGTGGTCCAATAGGTGTCACAGGCAAGGATAATCTAAATCAGAATTATGATTTGAAGTATCATTTTCATACTCATGAATGAGTGGTGAGGGAAACTTGGTAACAGGTTCATCTGGTGGAGCATGCAGGATATCTTCGTCAAAATTTACACTCCTTTCAATAAAGAGCTCTTCGGTGTTGATATCAAGCAATATATACCATTTGAATTCATCATAATATCCAAAAAACATGCATTATTTACTTTGAGGCTCCAACTACTTTCTCTTCTTTGAAGGAATGCGGGCCCATGCTCGAGATCCGAAAATGCAGAAACGAATGACTTCAGGTTGCATTCTAGTCCAAGCCTCAAAAGGTGTTTTTCCATTAACATATTTATGAGGAGATCTATTATGGATGTATGAGGCACAATTTATAGCTTTAGCCCACAATTTTGATGAAAGAGATCTTGCATGCAACATGCAATTGGCCATTTCTTTCAAACATCTATTCTTCCTTTAGGCCACCCCATTTTTTTTTCAAGTGTAAGGAGATGTATGTTGAAACTGTATGCCTACTTCATTACAAATATTATTGATATATTTGTTGACATATTCCTTCCTGTTATCTGTGCGGAGTATCTTAATGTGTTTTCCAGACTGATTTTCTACTTGCACTTTGAAAATATTTAAATATTGAAAAACTTCAGACTTGAGTTTTAATAAGTAAACCCAAGTGAATCTCTTGTGATCGTCTATAAATGACAAAAAATATCTTGCTTTTCTCATTGAAAGTACTGGAAATGGACTCATGAGATCACTATGTACAAGCTCCAAAGGTGAAGAGGCTCTACATGCATGCCCCTTCTCGAATTTGTCTTGTGGATGCTTTCCAAGAGCACATCCATTACAAACACTATTTGAAAATTCAACGAACTACAATCCTTTAGCCATCCCTTGATTGCTAAGTTGATGCATATATCTAAAATTAAAGTGCAAAAATATCTCGTGCCAAATCCTAGTTTCTTAATTTGCATACATAAGTAGCAAAATAGAATCTGATTGAGGAACAAAACCAAAAAATGTATACAGACGAGATTGATCATTTACCTTGCCATATGCAATCTTCAAGTTGGTTTGAATGTCATAAATGGTTATGGAATCTGTGGTAAATTCCACTTTCCTTCCGGTGCCTGTGTGTGTCATCTAATACACTAAAAGGAGATTCACATAAAGCCTTGGAATATGTAAGACATTCTCAAAACTTCCATCTTCAAATTTCAATCTTGCTTATCTAGCTGCTTCAACCACAAAATTGTCACCCATGAGAATAGGAGGTCCTGTGCATGCATGTAGAGAAGAAAATAATTCCTTTAAATAATCCATATGATGCGAAGTCCTTGAATCGATGATCCATTCTTGCAGTGTAGAATGAAGATAAATCAAAGCATGACCATTACCCCTTGCTTTTTATGGTTTTTCCTCTATCCTGTTCTTAGCACTTCATGGAATGTGATGACCAAGATTATTTTGCTGAAGAGTCTTTGCCATCAAATAAATAGACTTTTGAATGCAAGAGGATTCAGGATTATAATTTCTATTATAATAAGGACACTTGGAGTTTCCTTTCTTTCCCTTCTTACCCTTGGAGCTGGAAGAGTCATCTGGATGTTTTGGATTTCCTCCCTTTCTTGGATCTGGATCTCTTGCCTTTTCTTTGCCTTTGTATTTCTGATTTGGTTTCGATTTGGAATTTCCTTTCTCGTGCATGGAAAGTGCATGTGCATTTGGAGACTTTAATGAACCCATTTTTATGAGCTTATACTGATCATGAATGGGAGACTCAATAAATGTATCAAGTTTGGGTATTTTCTAGTTATCTCCAGTTTCAATTATAATTGTATGAAATGTAGAAACGAAAACAACAAATTCAAGGCCTAATTTAGAAAAAATAGAAAGGATTAATTGACCTTCCTGTTTAGATTTATCGACCCCACAATCATGTAATTGTAGAAGCAATGATTTGAATTTCATAAAGAAATCTTGAATGTTCTCAAAGCTATTTGGATCTCACGGATTTAGCTCATTTTCGATAATATGAGCACGCATATCATCTTGCTTTCCAAATAATTTCTCCAAGGTTGTCCAGACCTCATTCATAGTGCTGCATGTGTCCACATGGAAACAAAAAGCTGGAGATATGGACAACAACAGAAGACCAAAAGTGTCATTTATCCTATTGAAGTATTTGGATTTTGCAATGGAGGAATTGGGTTCAGCTTCTGTATTCATAACTATCTGATGCAAGCCTTTTCCTCTAAGGTGAAGAAAAATATCTGGCGTCCATTGAAAGTAGTTATAGAAAGTAAGAATCTCTGAAAATGAGAACTTCATTTTTTCACCTAGTAGTTGTATCAACAATTGCGGCAGTTCTCCAATATTTTGATCTGCAAATCAAATCTTCAAAAAATTTCCAATTATTTTCTCTTCAAACCTGCAAAATATTGTTCATGCACCTTCTCCAAAACCATATATCTTTGATACCATGTGAAGTTATTAGAGCACAAATACAGATCTAGCTAAAGAATAATTGCATAAACCTATGAGAATTGAAAAAGAAAAATTGGAATTGAGAATGAATTTGATTCCACAATACTAGTTTGAGAATCAATACATAAAGAAACTAAGTTAAGCTTAGTTGTACATGCAATAAATATGGATAATTAAAGCTAACTGAAGCTAAGTGTGCTTTATGTTCTATTAATGTGTACATGCACCACATGCAAGCACTAGAGTTAACTAACTAAATCCAAGTGCACACCACATGTAAGCACTCAAATTAACTGGATAAATACAAATGCACATCACATGCAATAACTAGAGTTGAACTGGAGTTAATTAATGCTAACTATGTTAACTTACACCAACAGAGGCATAACACACAACCATGAAACTATGGGTAAAATGGGTAAGCGAGTTAATTTAAACCAACGACTGAGAGCCCACAAAATAGATCAACAACGGGAATGCTAAAATAAGCTAATTACTCCCACATGAGGAGTTGGCTAAATTTAGAGAGTTATTCAATTCGAGTTAAGTCATAGAAAAATTTAGTAAGTGTGTGCATGTCAAGGTATTTTAGGCGAGTCACTAGTCGGAAAGGTATAAAAACCCTTCATCGGATTCATTGTAATAAAATCATGTGAATCAAGTTTTTGTGATCAATAGAAGAGCTGCAACTCCTATGTTTTTTATGTGTTATTTTTCCTTTACCCCTCTCCCTTTCCAACAGATTGGTATCAGAGCTAAGGTCATAAAAATCTGAGCGAGGTTACAAAGAGCTAAGATAGAGAAGATTAGAAGCAATCCGTGAGAAAGGCGAGAATAATATGTTTTTTCTATTCATTAGAGATATAACGCACCTTACAGTGGTATTCAATGCATTATAATACCAGAGAGCTCATCAAAGAGTCACTTTACAGTTGGTAAACTTATTGGAAGCATTAGAGCACTAACATGGGATTGGCTTGTCGAGAAGAGCGTTAGCACACAACATATAGTCATGAATAGGGAAGCACGCAGGTTTGTTCCTTATTGGAAGCGTTAGAGCACTAACATGGGATTGACTTGTCGAGAAGAGTGTAAGCATGCAACACAAAATTGTGAAGAGCCTGTTAGCATATGAAGAGTGTTAGTGTGGAAAAGTCATAAAAAAATGAATGAAGCGGAGAGTTAAAAAAATAAGGTAACATGAAGGTTATATATGAGAGATATATTTTAAAAGGACATTTTTGGATATATTATAATAAATTATTTAAAGGGTTTTCGGTTTAGTATTTTGAGTGTATTATAATGTTTTTTATTAATAAAAGTGGGATTTATTACTATTTGACAAGGTGCATGGTATTCAAAATTTTTGAGAATTATTTAAGGGTTTTTGAAGAATAATGGTTTTGGAAGTTTTTATTGGTAAGAGAATTTAGGGCTTTGTAAAATTCTGTTGGTCTACAAAATTTTCTGGCTTTGTCAAGCATGACATGTTTTTGGGTTAAGATTATGCCTTATAGGGTCGCATATTAAAAATCATATTTTTTTCGGGGGCAGTATGGAAGATAACCTCACAAAATCATACAAGCAGCTATAAGATAGAGGAATGGCAACAGTCATGGGTTGCAAATAACGACTGAAAAAGAAAAATAAAGGATAAAAAATAAGAGGCAGAGATTGTTGTCGTGTTTAGAGAGGTTCAGGCCGCAACCTCGGATATGAGAAGTATAATAGAAGACAAAGATGAAATCGAGGTTTATTGGTGTAGCATAGATCTGCTACCACCTCTTAATTTTAATGATGCCCTAGATTTGTGTTTCATTCAACAAGAAATGGATGAAATGGTTATGTGCAGGATAGAAAAAACTAAAAATTATAAGGAAGCATGGAAGATCTTGAAAGAAAAATTTTGTACAATGGGGAGTGACAAGCAACATTAGGTTACGTCACAAGAAGAGAAGTTAGCCGCAAATCTAAGAGTAGATAAGCAAGACTCTAAGAGGACAATAGAGCTTGGGGAATCCCACTCAAAAGTGGAAGATGGTCTTGAAGAATATGAAATTGAAACCCATTATGAAAGCATGCATATGGATGAAGAAGATGCAACAAATATTGTAGAGAAAGAAGAAGAAGCCTTTGTATGTGAAGCAGAGAAAGATCATATCAATGCTCAAGCACTCCACTATAATGTGGATGGTGCAGATGATGGTGAATCCCATTGTGAAGAAAAACATTTGGATGATGACTGCAAAGTGATATATGCATTGGTGAATGCAGCCGCACCTGATGAATTTGGTGAAGTTGAAATTGTCAATGAAGTTGGCAACGAGCACATGCATGCTCGAATATCCCACCATAAGGCGGATGAAAATTATTTTGATGAAATGTGTGGTTTCTTTTTTGAAATATGGATTGATTATGGCAATATTTTAAGCACCATGTTTAATGAAGAATTGAAGGTTGAAGCTGCCACTGTAGCAACAAGTTATGAAGTAGATGGAACTGCTCATGAAGTAGTGTGTGAATAAGAAGAAACTGAGTTTGGCCTAGATAAAGCTATCAATAGAGTAGAAAGTGGTTTGGTGGATCCAAAAACTGAAATTATTGAAGTTAAATTTGATGAAGAACCATTAACTAGTGATGAATGGTTGCACATGCTGCAACAGAAATAACATGTTGATATTTTGTTATTTGGGGAGAGAAACTCACTTTTGTTTGGAAGCCAAGTGGAAGAAAGCCTATTTGCTACAACAGAGGTTTTTAAAACAGTCGAACAGAAGGCAGAGAAGGAAGAGTCAGAGCAGGAAGCTCTCACTAAAGAGCATAATAAACATGTTTTTAACACTGTTTTTGAATATGGAGGTGCTCAAAATAGCATGGGAGAAGAAGTTGAAATCAATGTTTTTAATAAGTTTGATGCATATTTGAAGCTCATTAAAGAATGGATTCAGAATCCAATTGAACAAATTGATGTGAGTCTTAAAGAAGTAGTTGGAAATAAAGAATTGAATGAAATGGTGAATAATGATATTCAGTGTGAAAAGTACAGGAAAAAAACAACAATCACTAATGATGAAAGTGAATAGAATGATATGGAAGTTTTTGAAAACAATGAAGAATGCATTAAAACCATTTTTCCACAATGGAGTCAAGAAGAGATAAGATTCTGCTATCAAGAAATATGGAAGAAATAAAGATAAGAATATGAAGTGAAAGAAGCAAAGAAAAGAAGAAAGTTTGAAGGTGTAATGTTATGGCAGCAGTCCATGCTTGAAATTATTTGAAGAGGAAGGTGTAGAAGACAAGATCATATTGTTTTTTAGCACAAATTCAAGGCAAGTAAAAGAAAAATTGTAGTAGCAACAAGTGAAGAAATCCTACAACAATAAAGTGCAACAAAGAATGAAGAAATTTCGAGGATATAGAATCCTTAAAAAAAGAAAAAGAAAAAGAATATTTGTCAAAGTTTTGAGTCATTGTAAGCCTAGCTGAGACATAAAATAACATACATGTTTGAGTGATAGTTGAATCAATTTCTATTGTAAGCGTAGCAGGCATAGTTGAGTCATGTTTGAGTTATTTTGAGTCATATGACCGTATTTAAGGGGGGGTGTTAAAATAATCTAATTAATCTCGTATGAGGAGTTGGATAAATTTAGAGAGTCAATAAAGTCGAGTTAAGAATTTACGAATTTAGTAAGTGTGTGCATGTCAAGGTATTTTAGGCGAGTCTCTAGTCGGAAAGGTATAAAAACCCTTCGTCAGGTTCATTGTAATCAAGTCATGTGAATCAAGTTTATGTGATCAATATAAGATCCGCAACTCCTATGTTTTGTGTGTGTTATTTTTCCTTTACCCCCTGCCTTTCCCATAGGGAAGAGAGAATTTGTCCCATCAGGAGAGATGGACTCCACTGTGAAAATCGTATTCACGTGTATGGACGTTCAGTAAAAACAAATTTCCAAATAAATTTTAAGATTCGATATCCTCCATTGGCCCGCCAATGTCCAAGTATGTACCAATAAGAAAAAGGCATAAAATAAACATCTAGACAGGCTCCACAAACGTTTTTTGAAGCAACTTGCAAGGAAATTTTGGATAATTTATGCTCTGCATTTCGTACATTCTAAAATTGATGAAGCATTTGCAACATTTTTTAACACGATGTTACACAACATTTCGTCACCGTCCTTGCAATCCCTCATCCCGTACATTGGAGGACTATTCCCGTGACCTGTGAACAGTGAAATGTCTTGAAAACACTTCCATAGTATCCTTCTTCATAAGGATAAGAATTTTCCTTGAGAAAATTTCCTCAGAAAGACCCTAAAAATAGATGTTTTGGCCTTGGCGTGGGTAGCCAGTTCATCCCTCGTACCAATGGGGAAAATATACACTAGTGGGTACGCGAGCTGGCGCTCTATCCCATTTTTGTGCCTACGCCAAGCCTATATGGGAATGTTTTTAAAAATAAATGGCGGAATTTTGGTTCTAACAGCTTCATGATGAATCATCAAGGAGTGCTTAGGCTGTTTGGCTCCGAATCTCCTTGAATGGGAAGTTGTTTTCCACCTATTGTGAAACCTTCCTAAGAGATAGGACTCTCCCCCATGAATGTAGGGATCCTAACCTCTCCTTCCCCATCTATAAAAACCTGCCCTCTCTATTGGCAAGCTGGCTGAAATTGTTGGAAGGAAATTATAGCTAAGTGACTTTTGAAAGTAGCGCTGAGAGGAAACCCATAAGAGAGAGAGCTTTGTCCAGATTCCCAATAGGCTTTGTTGAGACGCGCTCCCCTGCAAGCCCCGCCAAAGGAAGATCATAGCGTCAGAGAATTTGGTTGTAATCTCCCTTTTTGTCATCTATAATATAAGTGACTATGATCTTGGTTCCATTCATGTGTTCATCATTTTATGTAATGCAATGAATCATATCTTCTCTGACTGATATATAGTTACATGCTCTAATATTACGTTGTATGTCGTCGTTTCCCTGCATATGTACAGGTGTCCGGATGTGGAAAACGAAAGAATTGTGATCTTTCAAGCGAGGGACGGAAAGCGTCATCTCTTCTTCGATGAAAACCGCGTGGGATTTGAGGTAGGCTACTTATCATGATCTTTGTCTTTTTGTAACTAGGAACCAACTTCATTGCGTGATTCGATTGTTGCTAGACCCGATCTGGGGCTAGTGGGATTTCTTCTATCCATAGAGGGGATTTAACTCCACAACAATTTGGAAACTCCACTGGGGATCAGTGGGAGTTAGTCCTTCCTCCATTGGTTTGTTTTTTGGCTTTTTTTTTTATTAGTCTGCTTTTCTGGTTCACCTTCCTTGGTGTTAAACCCCTGTTCAACCCCTAGAAGACCAGATCCAGTCTCTATGAGTTCATTTTTATCATTTTTCTAGGGTAAACCTGATTGGCACGATTTTTTCCCTGACAGTCACACCAACTGGCGCTTGTTGCTCGTTAGGCACCTGCGCCAACCCCTGTTTGGCGCAGATTATAACCAAACAAGTGCACCAACCATCCTTGGTATTAGGTCTTTCCTATTCTTAGACTTTCTAAGCTTGAATTTTGGTCCTGGTTCATTTTTTCTGATTCATTGAGTGCTTTGAAGTCATTTTTTATTATGTTTAACCCTTGTCCTCCAGTTATTTTCCATTTTCCCATCAGTTTTGTATTCTAGCCCTAGGGCTTCTAGGCGCTTCAGTGTGTTGAGCCTCCCGTGGGAGTTTTGGGTCTTTGTTTTCCCGGTCAACTTCATTTTTTCTTCTTTGCATTCATCTTGCTGGATTCCATTGAATAATTGCATTTTTGAGTGATTGGTCTCTCTTTCATCCAATTTCTCTTTGTGTTGCTCCAAGCCTAGATTACATGGTTTGTTTGAGTCTCTTTCGAGATTCTTCTTCATTTGAGGGATTTCGTCATCAGTTTGAGTCTTGATTGTGCTCATTTGAATTGAGTGAACTTGTTTTGTTTCGGTTCTCTCTTTGTCATTTCTCAAATTTATGTTTTCATTAGTTTTTCATCGATTTAGTGCATTTGCTCTAATATATTGAAAAATACAAAAACAAAATCTTTTGCATTTCGATTGGCATAGTGAAAATTGAAAGCTCTTTTGCATTACTAGTGTTATATAACTCTAGAGAAAAGTTTTCTAGTTTCATTAGCTTGCATTTGGAATTGGTAGTGGATGTTTTTATGTGTTCATTTCGTTATCATTTGAAAGCTCTCAACTCTCCCGTAGATATATTTTCATTGAACGGAATGATTTTTAGTGGCATGTAGTTTGCATCTAGAGGTTTTATGAGATCCAACATTCGATAGGGCCTTGAACCGAAACGTAATTTCAAGATCAACTTTAAAATTTTACTGAATTAACCTAAGGTAGCATTGAAACTTAATGAAATATCTAGTAGTCTAAGGTAGAGACGTGTTTCGGTGTCTTTAAACCTAGTAGCTATCGCTTTCCATCTGGCTTCAGATAGCGCTAGTACAGACTTATGCTCCCTGTACCGTCGCTTATATAAAGGGAGACCCCATTAGGTTGCAAACCCTTTATCCATAGGAAGCCGAGTCTGCCGCCTTTCACCCGTGATACACCGGACACAACATTCGGGGAGATTATCTGCACGTACGTTAAGTCCTTGGTTGATTTCTCTTTCATTTTTTACCAAGGTGTATATGGCAGTTCATGGATATCTAGTACACCCATTTACCTATATTACCAGAGCAGTCATTTTGATCTTTACAGACTCTTTAAATTTGAAAAGATCATCAAGCGCTTGTCCTTTCACGCTTGTTTCGAAATTGAAAGTGATAGAGTCATATTTTACTCGTTTCTCGACTCTTAAAACATGAAATAGTAAAATTTCTAGTTTCAATGTGGTAAAATTAATCACCGGCGATCACATGCCTATTTAGAGATTGTTTTCTTTTTGGACTTTTTGGTTTGCCTTGGTTTTAGCCCGTGTGTCTTTGCTTTTGATATCTTCCTCTTTTTTCTTTTGTCACCGTGGCAGAACTGTCAGTTTCATCCATTGGTAGTCCTTATACGGATGATTCATCAGAAGTCTCTCAGTCCTCTTTCGAGTATCAGCAGCCCGTTGTATCTGAGTTTCCCGATGGGGGGCCAGTCATATCTGAGCTTCCCTTTGGAGGACTAGTTGAGTTCAATTGGCCCTTGTCAAACGCTTGGTTTGGATTCGGAGTTGGGGAACACTTCCCTCCTCTTACATCGGGATCTCCCTTTTTGGCTGCTATCGTACCTCCTAGTCCTCGTCATCTTTTATAAGATCTTACTGCGGGGTTAGATATGGACTCATCTAGTCCTATTCCTAGTGAGGGAATTCCTACTTATGGTGAAGGCTATCAGCTCTTTCCCGAATACATCCCTGAACCTTTTTTTCTATCCTCACCTAGTCCATCGCTCCCAGTTGGGTATAGGTCTTTAAGTCAGGTCATGGCCACGATTACCTCTATGGTAATATCATATCCGTCCATGGAGCCAACCATTCCCTCATTAGGAATGTCACCATCAACCCTTTTCACGACATCTCCTTTTGTCACATCGACACCTGTTAGACCTACTGTCTGCATCACTACATCTATGTCTGTTGTCACTACCCAGTCAACTAGGACCTCGTCAGTTCTTGAAGACGTCTATATAGCTTCTGCCATTCCAAAGAACATTTCTCCTGAGGAGTACCGGATGTCTTTACAGCCGTCGATATCCGAGGTTGGTCAGTCCTCTTAGGATCTTAATCATCCTTAATTTTCTCATTATGGAGAAGATGGTGCCTCGATCTACGTATTTCCGTATCAATATGATGAGCAGGGCAATCCCCTTCGTTTTCCTATTCCTGAGGCTTATCAGTATATTAACGGTTTTCTATCTACCCAGCCTGTGCAAACTTCTAATCAATAAGGGCAACCCTTGCAAGGGAAACCTTTGTTTTAGCAAGGATATGCTTCTGCCCACAAGGACAACCCTTCTAGGGATAACCTTCAACCCATCCTGGGTATGCGTATGACCCGCAAGGACAACCCTTACAGGGACAACCTTAAGTCCAACAGGGATTGTCGTATGGCCTGCAAGGGTAGTCTTACAATCCTCAAGGTCAACCTCTGTAGCCTCACCCTGTGGTCCAACTAGGGCAACCTCAAGGACCAGAAAGGCCACCGAGGTATCAACCTGGACCACCATACATTCCTGGGGGGCAAACCCATCCTTCTCAACCTTTGGTGCAATCTTAGCTACCTCATTTTCCAATTGGCCAAAATGTTGCACAATCGGGGCCATCTTATGGTCCTGTCACAGGTCAACCTGGTTATCAGGAACAACCTGGCCCACTCCCGCCATCAGTCCAACCTGCTCAGCTAGGGAAACCCGGTGTCCCTCATCAGCCAGGTCAACCTGTTCAACCAAGAAAACCTACACAGCCAGGTCAACATGTTCAACCAGGACAACTTGCACAGCCTGTTAACCTTGCTCAGCCACCGATCTATTCTATGCCACAATCGAATCCGACTTATCCGACTCAGCAGGGCCCCACTTACCAGCAGCCCGTTCGACCCCAAGGCGGCTATTACTTTCAAGGTCAGTCTCGACCAGTTTACAACCTGCCTCAAGGTTCTGGTTATTACCTTCAACAGCTAGGCTATACTTATACTCCACAGTCAAATCTGTACACTGCTCAATCAGGGCCCATGTATAATCAGAATCAGTACCCTGGTTATCAACCCCCGTATCCTGGTTTCCAGCTGCCATATCAACCCAATTATCTAGCTTATAACCCCTACGGTCATAATCCTCTAGGACAAAACCAATGGGGGCATAGTTATACTCAACCAGGATGGAGTATAGGTACAAGTCCTTATCGAGGACCTGGCATGCCTTTTAATCCTCAATTACCTTTTCTCGCCACGTTGGAGTTACCGGACGTATCCAAATTCACCAATGATCCGATTCTTCATAATCCATATTGGCCTCCAGTTTCTACGAAGGTGCCTGGTGACTATCCTAAGTTTGAGGGTAAATCTGGAGGAGACCCCCAAGCACATGTCATGACATACCACTTATCGTGTTCTTCGAATTCTTTGGTAGATGACTCGGTTCGTCTGTGCCTTTTATAGTGCACTCTTACCGGCGCTACTACTAAATGGTACATAGAATTACCCCGTGATATTTTTCAAGATTTTAATACTCTAGCTATGGCATTCCTGAGGCATTTCCAGTTACCAGTTCGCTATGAGGCCAGGACGCATCTCCTGACATCTCTGAAACGGGATAAAGCCACTCATATTTCAGATCACATTCACGAATGGAGACGTCGTCGTCGTCTGATCAAGTTTGATATTCCAGATCAGCTTCTAACTCACTGGTTCACTACCTCCTTTGTCAACAAGATTGCATAAGACATTGCTATGGGGCATGTGTAACTAAGGAACAAGCCATTGCTCATGCCCAATACCTCGATTTGGTGTACTCTCAGTCCGACACATTGTATGACATCTTGATTGATGCCCCATGACCAGGGACCTCTAAAGCGCCTGCTACCCCATCGGTAGACGGTGTTATTGGTTTTGTTTCTCAGACTTCTCGTAAGTCTTCTAATGGGAAGAAGAAATCAAATTCTTCCAAAAATTTTGCTCCTCCGCATACTCCTAATTCTAGTAAGGCCACAGAGGTCAATGTCGTCCAGGAAAATCCTACAAACAAGACTTCCAAAGGGAAAAATAAGGGCAAAGGAAAAGCCAAATCCAATTCCCCAAAACCAGAATCGTCCAAACCACGCATTGATGATGGTTCACAAAAAAAACCGAAGTACCCCTGCCTGATCTGTGATGAAGACCACTACACCAAAGATTGTCCTAGAAGAGCCGAAGTTAGTCAAATTCTTAAGGGCTCTAAGGGAACTCTAGCAGTTCTAAAGGAACCTTTTCCATCTCAGCAGACCCAGATGGTTAAGCAACCTTTGCCATCGGCACCGTTTGGGTCTCAGGTTTTCATGATGAATGGTGTTGCACCTATTTATATTGCAACTCGGTAGGAGGATTATGATGGATCATGCCAGGTAGCTAGGAAGGAAGTCGTTGATGGCCCTCCTCCCCCACCTGCCTCTATTTCTCTTAAGGTTGAGAAGCCCAGTGCTGAACCTGTTGTACGGCCACCTTCCAAAGGTGTTCTCCAAAAGTCTTCCTATAATCCGAACACCTGTGCTGCTCAGCATTACAACATTGTTGAGGATTTGGCAAAGGCACCTTCTATGATGTCCGTGTTGGAAGTGCTTCAAATTTTTCCATCGCAATGGAAAGCTTTGTTATCTACAATCGGTGGAATTGACCCTGCCGATTCTAGTCTTCTCACCTTCGATCTAGAGAATTTCGTCCCTCGACTTCCGCACCAGATTGTCCTTGTTATACAAGTCGGCATTAACGGCCTCAATATTCATAGAGTCGTTGTGGATGAAGGTGCCTCTACCTGTGTCATGTCATCTGCTTGCTGGAAGGCCATTGGCTCTCCAGCCCTCACTTCATCTCCCAATGCCTTTGAGCATTCGATGGAAGGGAATCAAAACCCTTGGGTGTTCTCATGAATCAACCAATTACATTTTAAGGTAAGATGGTCAACGTTTAAGTAGAAGTTTTTGACACCAAGCTCAATTATAATATTCTACTTGGTTGTAGTTGGACTAACGCCATGTTGTGCGTGCCATCCACCCTCTTTCGACTTTTGAAGTTTCAACGTGAGGGAAAGATTATTACTGTAGATCAGTTGTCTTTATTTACCTTATCCTTCGAGAATAACATGCCATACGTGGATCAAATTCCTAATTCCCCCAACAGTATAGGACCAGGTCTTTTCAAGGACCCCGTTCTCATGGGTATTTTCCCCCTTCCACCACTGAACACCATTCAAGTCAATATGATCTCTAGGTCAGATGACCCATGGATCATCCCTTCTCTTGACCAGGTTGCCTATTTTGGAGAATCGATGCCTCTAACCTCGATTGAAATCAATTATTGTGAGATCATTGACGTATCAGATCCTCCTCCTGCTGATAATGCTCCTTTGAGCATGACTCTTGATGTTTATTCTCAATCCCCTTGGCTCGGCGATGCAGATTCGCCCGATCCTTTGAGAGAATTTTTTCCGTCTGACGAAGCTATCGTGGAGACTATGTCTCTCGAAGATCTGTCGTGCATCGATGGACATCATTGTTCCTCATTTATGCCTAGCCTGGGGGAAATGTCTAATTGTCTCAAGCGTTTTTCATCTCAGGTTCCCTCTTTGCCTCTCCAAATGCCAATATTGACCCATGAAGTTTTCTCGGAAGGAAATCTGAGTAATATTACCCAAACGATGCCTATTGACATCTCCGTTAAACCGAGGGTCATCGAGAACATCCATGTGGCAATCACTTGTTCTCCTGATGAGATTAAAGTATACACTAGTCTCTTCCGTGAATTCCGTAATGTTTTCACGTGGTCTTATGAAGAGATGCCTGGAATCGATCCTAGCATCACTGTGCATGAAATTCCCACCTATCTTGGTGTGAAGCTTGTGCGCCAGCGTCTGCATGAAGTGCATCCTCGGAAAGCCGCTGCTATAAAAGCTGAAGTTGGAAAACTTCTTAAAGCGGGCTTCATATATCCGATCCCTCTGACAGAGTGGGTTTCCAATATTGTCCCCGTGGATAAGAAGCAGGGCACAATTCGAGTCTGTGTTGACTATCGAGATGTCAATCGAGCTTGCGCTAAGGACAACTATCCCACCCCCTTGATCGATCAGATCATTGACGATTTTGTGGGGAGTGAAATATTTTCCCTTATGGAAGGCTTTTCGGGTTGTAATCAAATCAATATCCTTCCATCCAGTCAACATAAGACTTCTTTCATCTGTCCGTGGGGAATATTCGCCTATAAGAAGCTCCCTTTTGGCTTAAAAAACGCTGGGGCTAATTTCCAACGTGCCATGTATTATTCCTTTCACAACATATGTAATGTTATTCAGCCATATCTAGATGACCTGCCGGCTCATTTAGATCTACGCAAAGACCATCCCGAACATCTCCGCCAGATTTTTCTCCATTGTAGACATTACAACATCAAGCTTAATCCTCACAAGTGCATCTTCTACGTTGACTCTGGTCGAAGTTTAGGATTCATTGTCTCTAAGGACGAAATTCACCTTGACCCTCTCAAGGTTGAGGCTATCGTTAACCTCCCATACCCATCCTCGTTGCATCAGCTTCAGAGTCTTCAAGGGAAAGCGAATTTCTTACGTCGCTTTATCCCGAGCTATGCTGAGGTAGCCAAAAGGTTTACGCGCCTTCTAAAGCAGGATGTCCCTTTCTGTTGGGACGAGATTGCTTAGCAATCTTTCGATAACCTTAAGATGTTGCTTGCCAACGCTCCATTAATACGTCCTCCAAATTAACATTGCGACTTTACCCTCTATTTGGCTACCACATTTAGTACAATTGCCATGGTTCTGGTATAGGATGAAGATGACAGTAACTAACACGTAATTTATTATCTGTCTCAGAACCTCCTCAATACTGAAATGCGTTATGCTCACGTCGAGAAGTTGGCGCTGGCTGCGGTCTAGATCGTTCAGCGATTTCGCCATTACATCCTGTTACGCACGGTAACCGTGATTTGTGATTGCAACCCGATGACTTATATTTTGCCTCGACAATTGTTGGGGGGAAAGTACTCAAAGTGGATTGTGATCCTCCAAGAGCTCAATTTGGAGTTTACTACTGCCAAATCGAAGAAGTCATTGGTTTTTGTTGATTTGTTCTCTCCCTACCAACTCTGTTCCATCTCAATCCGAGGACCATATCTTGGACGAAACTCTCTTCTTAATCAACACTATCGATCCTTGTTATGGTGGTATCATTGTGTACCTCCATACATCTACCTTCCAGTCCGATTTAACGAAGGATGCTTGACATCGCGTTCGACATCAGTCGAAACCATATCGCATTGTCAGAGATACCCTATATCGTGTCGGAGTCGATTTTGTACTCTGCCGGTGTTTGACCTTAGAAGAGGCTGAGAAAGTTTTGAATGACTGTCACAGTGGTGCCTGTGGTGGTCATATGTTTGGTTATGCTACTGCCCAAAATCTTCTGCATGCGGGCTATTTTTGGCCATCTATATTTAAAGACTATATTTTTGCAGTACGGAAGTGTCATGAGTGCTAGATTTTCCAACGCAAGATGCGTGCGCCTCCTCTCCCATTACATCCTGTCATTACCGTGGGCCCTTTTTCCAAATGGGGCATTGATTTTATGACGTGTAACCCTCACTTGGATGGGGGGCATGCTTATATCATCGTTGCCGTGGATCATTTCACCAAGTGGGCCAAAGCGATGCCTACACTGGCTACAGATGGTAAGACAGCTGCACAATTCATTTTCAACCATGTGATCACGCGCTTCGGCATTCCTCAAGCCATCATCACCAATCATGGCTCTCATTTTCGGGACTACATGATGGCAGAGGTTGGGCTTGTGTCACAACAGCTCAACTCCATACTACCCTCAGGAAAATGGCTAGGTTGAAGCCGTGAACAAGGTTCTTGTCACGATGCTTCAATGAACAAATGGTATACAAAAATCAAGTTGGAATCTCCAGTTGTTTTCAGCTCTTTGGGCCTACCAAACGTCAGTGAAGAATGTAACCGGATTCACACCATTTCAGTTGGTGTATGGTCTGGAAGCTACTCTTCCTGTTGAATGTGAGATCCCTCACTAGTACAAAATAGCTAATTAGTTACTAAAAAAATGACTAAAATTTGCATATAAACGATTATTTTTCAGTAGGTGACCAATAGTAGCTAATTTACAGTATCTTATAACGCGACCAACTTTTAGTCGTTTTTAGCTTAGTCATTAATTGGTTATCTCAATTTTGTTGTTTAGTAGTATATTTGGTCATTAATTTAGTCACTGATTTAGTCATTAATTTGGTCATTGCTTTAATCATTGATTTGGTCATTAATTGTCACAATTAATGACCAAATATACAACAAAATATATTACTATATAATCACCCGAGAAAACCAATTAATGACCAAAGAAATATGACCAAAATGTTGGTCGTGTTATAAGATACTGTAAATTAGCTACTAATAGTCATATATATGCAAATTTTAGTCATCGTTTGAAACTAATTAATGACCAAAGAAATATGACTAAATTTTTGGTCGTGTTATAAGATACTGTAAATTAGCTATTAATAGTCGTATATATGCAAAATTTAGTCATTATTTGTAATCACAAATTTATCATTTGCAGTGGTCATTTATCTTTTTTTGGTAGTTTCATATTCATTATATAAACGACTAATTTAGTAGTTTATATTCATTTCATTTACTTTCATTAATAATCATGTTAAATGACTAATTTAGTCGTATATTTATTTTATTTGTGTTCATCATTAATCAATATAAAATACTAATTTAGTAATTTTAAATTGATTTTATGTGTTCATTATTAATCAGCATAAATTAATTTGTATGGTTTAAAAAATATCATACAATGTGCATGTTCATCTAATATGAAAACATAAAGTTGCATATGTTAATTAAAATACTAAACAATATCAAGTGCAATTATAAATAATTTCAACCACATAAATTATATTATATGAAATGTTAAAGTCTTACAATGAGTTTCCAACTTAATATTGGTTGGACTACAATTTACACATGAAATGATTTTTCATCACTTCAAAACATTATCATTGTGTTGCCAAGGCATTGCACATAAATTCACCAACTTTGAAGACCTGACCATCAGTAATATTTATGTGTGTCTTATGGGGGATATTGGCTCTAAGGGCATCACCAGACCAGTTCTCTTCTCTCTCCTTTTTTGCATTTGAGGCTCCAATGTTATTGCTCTCATCTTTCTTCAATTTCTATTTCTTACCATCAATACTGAGTTCATTTTTTGAAAACAAAAGAAAATACAATGCAGAGCGTAAGACATGAACGACAATGAACACTATAATATGAAGTAAATTTGAATATAAATAGTTTATACGAAATATACCTCAACATCAACAATGTCAAAGCCATTTTTCCCCATACAAGTAAGAAAATCGAACAAATTTTCTTCAGTTGGGCGATAGTGGCCACTATAATGGGTGGCCACATGACCTGTATAAACAAAACAAATAAAATGTCACCATATATAGAAAAAAACACCTCAGTAACTTAGTATTCAACCTTCAAGGAAAGCTTAGGAACAATCATGTCAACTAAGTTATATGCTAAAAAGCTCAAGTTGTAGATAACTTGTGAAAACAAATAATATGAGGTGTGATGTTTAATCCTTGTCGTTTTATTCGCAAAATCATTTCGTTTTCTAACGCATGAACTTGGTCAAGTATATAAACAACATGTGCTCAAACAACAACATGAAATTAAACTTTTCTGATATTCATGAAAATATTTTACCACAAAATAGCTACAAAGATTCCAATAAATATCGCGTAATACTAATTTCATCTTCAAGCTTTGGTTGTTGTTTAAATGGACGTGATACCAAGTATTTTCAATTTCACAGTTAAATGACAAATCAAAATCAAAATAAACGTCCAAAATACAATCAAACAATCAAGAGAGGATATCATGGAATGAAAATTGCAATTATAAAAAAATTGTTTACCTGTCCACTGATGTCGTGTCTGGCATTCCTAAAACATTTGCTTGCCCAAAATAACCCTGAGGTGAAATAATTAGAACATTAAAAGCCATATGAATTCCTACTAGAAACATTTCCAAAGTTGATGGCGCATATGCCTAAAGGATCTCTTACAACAAATGAATCATGTCCAAGACGCGTTATTCACTGTCTCCCCATATTGCAGGTGAATTCACCAAATTTGAAGACTTGACCATCAGTATTTATGTGTGTGTCTTACGCACGATATTGGCTCGAAGGGTATCACTAGAACCGTCTCTTCTCTCACTCTTTTTGCATTTGTCGCTCCAGTGTTATCGTTATCCTCTTTCTTCAATTTGTACTTCTTACCATCAATAATGAGTTCCTTTTCTAAAAACAAAAGAAGATACAATGCAGAGTGTAAGACATGAAAGATGATGAACAACAGAATATAAATTGAAGTAGACTGTAAACTATTTATACCATCATGTTTTGTTGTCAAAGTAGCAACACTGTTAATTTTGGGCAACTAGGTCCAAACTCCAGTTTGCACTGCTCATATGATGATGATTATATTTGTGTTGGATTCCCCTTTCGAAGAGGTGCAAGGTTGATCTAAAGATCATCTTGTTTGGATGAGTAGAACTTATATTTTGATTTTATTTTCCACACATGTGCTAGGTCGGCCATATTTGTAATGTAGGCTCACAAGCCTAATAGATGTGTCACACACCCTCACTGACTAATATAAATTAGAGAGATATGATGTCCATTTCATCATCATCTCATCATACACATTCCTCATGATCTTATTGGTTCGTATAGACTAGAAGAGACTTCTCTCTCTCCCACGTGTGAATATGGATGATGTCGGAAATCTAGATGTCGGAAATATGGATGCCAAAAATATGGATGATGCTAGAAATATGGATGATGTTGAAAATCTGGATGAGGGATTCTTTTGTTGACTTGCGTTGACTTTTGGAGCTGTCTTTGAGGGGTGTGTGCGACACTTGGAAGGTTGGATGATTTGATGTTGAGAAAGACTTTGTTGGCTGATGCATCATGTTGACTGTTGTAATGCACATCACTCTCTATCTTTGTTGGACAAGAAGAATTGTAAAATATAATCTACATTATTTGGCTTGTCTTCTGTTGATCTATTATTATGTTCTATCGACATTTTAATTTCATGTTTATGTGCTGAATTGGGCCTATAAGAAAGATTAAAGTAAAACTGCATTAAGCATATAGAACATACCATGTTTATCTAATATTAACATGGTATCAGAGTTGAGGTGAAGACAAAGCCCAAGATAGTGTGAAAAGAAATCACCGAAGAATAAGTCTTGTCAAGGACCAAATGGTTTGATGATAAGTTGACTGACAAGTCTGCTTATCATGCATGGAAGATGTCCTTGGATTTGGTATTAGAAGATCGAGATTTCATGGACTATATGTAGGGGAAGATTCATGAGCCTCCATCATATTTTATGAGGCTCACAAAAATCAGGAATGATCTCCTTGCCATAGGAGAAGTAGCTGATCGAGAGCTCGTCCTCATTGCTCTTGGAGGACTTCCCTGAGACTGGTATGTATTTAATAATACAATTCTTAATAATAAGATGATTCTCGATTTTGATGAATTGTTGACTAGATGACTCAAGAGGAGACAATAATGATGGAGAGAGATCATCCCTCTAATGGAAATAGAGGTGACCCTACTGCCTTCGTCGCTCATGCAAAGAAGAAGAACCATGGTGGCCCGAGAAATCAAAACCATGGTAGAGCGGGGCCCAAAGGAAGGAAGGGAAGATGTTACACTAGTAACAATTCTGGTCACTATGCAAGAGAGTGCTCCAATAGAAGGGACTCTCCCAGGGATGATGACAACAACTTCAGGGGGAATGGAAATCAAAGGAACAACAGGTTCAAAGGAAAAAGGAAGGCTCCCTCTGATCGTAGTGGAAATGGGCAACCTTTCAAAAGGTCAAGAAATTCCAGGTACAATGAGTCTAATGTTGTTGATAATAAGAAAAATGAATATATTCTTGTATCCACCCTCTCTATTGCATCTCCTCCCGACACCCTAGATGTCTGGTTGATTGATAGTGGTGCTTCAAGGCACCTCACTGGTTATAAAGAAGCCCTCTCTAATTTGATTAAGAAGGATATTAATTTAGAAATTATCCTTGGAGATAATGCCACATATCTCGTGAAAGGGATAGTGACTGTGACCCTACATCTATCTCAAGGTCAAGTCGTCTATTTACAAGATGTGTTGTACGTACCTGATTTTAACAAGAACCTTATGTCTATTTCGGCAATGGAAGACAAAGGGTTCAAGGTGGCATTCGTTGATGGAAAGGTACGCATCTAGAAGAGGAACTTCAAAGAAGCTCTTACTATTGGTTTTAGAGTTGATACACTCTACCCAGTTGGAGGAAGTCCATTGGGGGCTATGTCATGTGATACAACTCTTCAAACAGAGTTACGGCACTAAAGGTTTGCATACCTTCATTACAAAGCCCTTACCAAAGCAAGGAAGGTGGTGACAGGGATGCTTGAATTTAAAGATGATCATGAAGGTATATGTCAAGGTTGTGCTGAAGGGAAGCATATAAGGGGACCATTCCCCTCAAGTGTCATAAATACAATTGATATCTTGCAGTTGATACATTCTGATTTATCTGGTATGCTGCCTGTGACATCCTTGGGAGGATGTTCCTATTACATGAATTTTACAGATGACTTCTCCCGCAATACCTAGATATATTTCTTGAAGAAGAAGAAGTTACAGGATTGTGTTTATTAGTTACAGGATTGTGTTAAGTGCTAAGTATAATAAGTGTGCTCAACTAAGTAATGCAGCACAAGTAAGGGTGTCATTAGAGTATGAAAATGGTGGACTGTTCATCGAAAGGAAATAAGACGTGTGTGTATGTTGAAGACCAATGAGCAAGGTGAAGTGAAGGTGTGAGGTGTGCACAGGATATTCTATAACAAGGTGTTGATATCTCAGTAAGGATCACATACAGTCGGAGAAGGGAAATACAGTTAGAGACCAGCTCTCTAGTCCTGGTGTAGAAAAGCGCAGGACGGTGCAGGACAGTGCAGAAAAGAAGGATCAGCTTAAAGAGTCAATGAAGAAGCAGTGACAAGGTCTTGGAGGCATACAAGGGTCAAGGCTCTGTGTCATGGTCATGGTACTTGTCATCTAAAAGTCTATAATAAGATTTTCTTGTGGGTTTTCCTCTCCAAGAGGGACAGGTTTTGGCCTTGGCTCGAAGAGCCTAAATTTGTGTCTCTTGTGTTTTGGTGATTGAATTGATGAAAGACATAATAAGCTAAGAAGAGAAGGCATAAGTAAAAGAAGTAAGCTCACAAGTAATTATCAAGAAAAGAATTTGAATTAAACCTAGGCCTACCTAATTCTCAACAAAAGCGCACATAAACATTAAGGACAGTCAAAAATAAAATTTGTTTTTACCACCTTGGAGGCATCCTTCCAAATTTTCTCCTATACTATCTTATAGAGTGTATTTTTTCCTTTCCAATGAGCCCTTATTTGTCCCGAAAATCCTAGTAGTTTGTGAGATATTGAATTTTTAAGACTAAGAAAATTACACCTAACAGTGAGCCGACCTGCACTTTGGCACACATGTCGGCCTCCCCTTCTAGAAGGACGTTTCCTTTAAAACATGGTAAACTACTATAAATATAAACCTCCGCTCCTCAGTTTTTGACAATAAAATTCAGTGAAAAAATTCGAGTATAACCACAAGAGTGACTTGGAAGTCAAGGAATAAAATTTGTTTCGGTCAAAAAATTGTGATGGTTATCTATTCCTTCAGACTTGTGATAAGAATTTTTCTAGAAGACAGAATTTCATATTGCAAACCAAGCTAAAACACTATTATTTTTTGTGGTGAACTTCTTGATCAAACTGTGGAATATTATAGTGATTCTTGTGTAGTAACTATAGGAGTTTCAGACTATGTATAGACTCTTGACTCAGATTTCTTTGTTGGACAGTCCAGACTTCACATTTCTCTAAATATTTCGGTGGATAAGACAGCAAGATACTCTCTGTATTTTGGACCTGTAACAAAAATTTCCATACCTTCGGACCTGTAAGAGGAAGCTACAAAACCCTTGGACCAGTGGAAACCGGAGCTGTGGACAAAGCTAAAACACTGTTGTGAATTGCAGTCCTCAAACAACTTCGGTCTTGAGGATATTCTATGGAGACTTGAACCTCCAGCAAACAAGCTAATTGGAAGCTTGGTCTTGTGAGGAGGGATCATCATATATATTCCTCAGATCTAGAACTCGTATCTCAAATTTTATCAAGAGTTCAAACCTGTGTGTGGACAAAAGGCTATTCGGACTTGTGGGAAACAGTTTGAGCTTGGTGAGAAGGTATATCTCAGCATTTAGACTTTAACCTATTCTTGACCTCTACACGTGAATCTGGTGCTTGATTAGTTCTCTATTGGGACACATTCTAGGCTAAGAGATCTAAACTAAGAGCGTGTGTACTTAGTCCAAGCCTCTTGCACAGAATTTAGATTCCTTTTGAAGATGATCTTGGCAAACATGTTTTAGCAGGCTTGAAGAAAACTTGTTTTATCTTGAGGACAATGGTTAGCAGCTTTAGAACAGATTTGGGCATTATTTGAAGTGAAATAATAACAGGCCTGAAGGGATTGTTTGGTGAATTTCTTTTAAGGTATTTTTGAAAGCCTATAACTGCTTGTTCTTTGGAATATTGGAGACATTTTAGGAGCAAGATTTTGAAGACGAGTTAAGGCCTACGGACTTGGAGCACCTTGAAAAGAAGTAGAAGATATCTTGTTGAAGATCTATTTGGAGCACCTTGACGACATATTTGAGCATCTTGTGAAGACACTTTGAAACTGAACTTGGAGATATTATTATCATGATGCATTGTTGATGACATCATGAGGTGACTTGGAGAATAGAGCTATTACACGTCTAATTGACACAAATATATAGAAATTATGATGGTCTTTAAAGCGTCATAGGTTCATAGAATATACCAAACTCGCATTCTCCATATAGGAATAAATCAGCAGTCTATCATTCCCATACTTGCAGTATCCTTGCAATGACACTAGATTCTTATGTTGGGCTCTTGATAGAGCTTCTACGTCAGCCTTAAATTCATGCCCCATCTTACCACATTCTCCTGTCAATATTTTAGTTGAAATTTTTGTGCAATCTTCCAGAGTGGATCTATATACCAATCCAAAGCCTCCACAACCAATGATGTTTTCCTGCTAAAAATTACCAGTAGCTTTCAAGAAATCAACAATAGCAAGATCCTTACGACAATTATTCTGGAATAACAACGCCAAGTTATATCCCAAGGCATCAGAAAGCCTGTGAGGCATGTCAAAATCCATCTCATCTGCAACTCCCTGCTTTGTTACCTGTCTTCTTGATTGATTCCAAAGAACTGCAGCCAGAAGAAAAGAAATCCCAACACCAACACTCATGGTTATGCCAAGAATGGTATTTCTGTCCAGCCTATTGATTCTGTGTGCAGCAATAGGCACCCCCGGTATTGACACAGGCAGACTGCAGGTGGTAGTAAGAGGCTGGCCACAAAGACCAAGGTTTCCTTCAAAACTAGACTTGTTAAAGGTTTCAAATTGATGTCCAGAAGGTATTAACCCATGCAAGTGATTATTAGAGACATTGAACCTTGCTAGGAATGTGAGGTCCTTCAGGGATGGTGGTATGATTCCAACAAAATTATTGTTTGACAAATCTAAGGTCTCCAAATTTGTCAAGTTAGACAGTGTGTCTGGGATTCTCCCCGAGAAATTATTATGACTCAAATCTAGAATATGAAGCATTTTCATCTGCACAATCTCAGGGCTTAGAGTGCCACTGAGATTGTTTCTGGCCAAGTATAGCAATGGGGGAAGATTAGACAACTGATTGTAATGCAGCCAAAAAGCATTTTGATTTTGCTTTACATATAAAGGGGGCTCAAAGGGAGGTTGAGCTAATACAGGGGTAGTTGTATTGACTTAAAACTAGGTCACTCCAAGCTGCTTTGGAATTGGTCTTGACAGAGAATTATTTGACATGTCCAAATAAAAAAGATATTGAAGAGTGTTTAAACAAATAGGAATAACTCTATTGAGATTATTCCAGCAAAGATCCAAGACCTGTAAATTTGGACATTTCAGGAGCCAAACTGGAACTTTCTCAGAAAGAGCACAATTTCCAAGACTTAATGTCTAGAGCATGGGAAATCCATGTGTATCAGTTGGAATCATATCCCCATTAAAATTCTTTAACAGAACCAATGTGGTAAGGTTATGAAAATCCTGCAGAGCCGTTAGGGCACTTGTAATATTGATAAAATTGTTGTTTGAGATGGAGAAAAAAGAGAGAATCTGAAGGGATGCCATACCAAGAGAAATTTCACCGCTTAATTTGTTTCTTGCCAGGCTCACAGACTGGATATTTTTGCAGGTCCACAAGCTAGGCGGAATACTGCCGGACAAATTGTTGCTAGCTAAATCTAGATAAATTACTTCAGGTAGGCTTGTATTTTTCAGTTCAATAACTCCCATGAGAGAGTTGTTTTTCAAATTCAAAACTTTCAACTTCTTGCATTGGGACAGACAAGAAGGTACCTGAAAGGAGCAAGCTCATCAAGGGTACCTGGAGAATGACTTATAGAGTACGTTTCTGGTGGAGCTGGAATGTTGTTCTCCCTTGTAGATGTCAGTTATCAGCTAGCTTGCTGCCAATTCGGCTGATGCCTTGGCTAGGGTGTTAACTTTAGTATTATTCACTGTGTAGATGTGAGAGAATGATATATGCTCAAAGAGTGACATTGTTTTTGAGCCAAGTGGAAGTCAACATATTGATAATGATTTTGTTTGCCTTCTCAATGAAAACACTGCTAAAATACCTGCACCTAATACAATGGGGTTGAATGCCTCAAATGTTGAAAAATGGGTGCATAATGACCCCTTTGTCTCAAATGCCATAGATAAAGAAGACAATGAAATTAAAATCAGGACATATGATGGTGTCATTGGTGCCCCTGAAGACAGTTCAGATTTCCAAAATTGTGAAAGGGCATATGATCTTCAAGAATCCAAATTTGAGCAGTATTTTGAGTTTGAAGAGCCACCTTAGGGGGCCTTGGAAACTGGAAATGACTACAAAATTGATCGCCGACTCCGTGAAGGTATGTTTGTTTTCCTGGAAGTTGGTAGAAGTGATAAACATACCTCCCATACTAACAGACATAGTTATCTGCCACTACAAGTTGGATGAAGAAGTCATAAAAAGGTAATGTTTAAAACCCCTCCTATTTGTGATACTTATGACAAGTTGGATAAAGAAGGGTTTGAGTATTTAGTGAAGGAGTTACCCTTCATTATGGTGAATTTTATGAAGATGCCCATACAGAAATTTTTAAGTTTGGTGAACTTGTAAATCTCAAGTTCTATGGGAATGCTTCAGCTCATCTTTATGAAAATACTCATGTGCACCGTCAGTGTTATGAAGCTACAGGTACAATGAAATTGATCCTGTCAACCTTGGATTTTTGCATGATGTCTCAAAGAAAACGTGCATCCAAAACTGCTGAATGGGTTTCTGTGAATTCAGAGTAAGGTTCATCTCTAACAAAAGATTTGCATGGTGATATGCCACATAAATCCATTCAAATATTTGAAGTATTGGAAGTAGAATCTTTGATATATAAGGTTGTTTCAAGTACATCTCTACAATATTGTAGGCCAACATAGTTATCTACAGTAGAGTTCCAGCAGAAAGTGTTTGCAAGCATAAGATGCTTTTCTATGAGGACAAAACAATGAATTTCAAAAGGGAGAGATTGTGCAATAGCTATGATCACTATATGTTGAATATCCTTATACTGTATTTTGAACCAGCTGAGATCACAGCCTATCAGCATGCAAATTTTGACATATCTCTGCTTTGAATATTGTTGAGGCACGGAGAAAAGGGACACTGTATAGACAAAAAGAGAGAACCTGAAGGGATGTCATGCCAGGAGGAATTTCACCGCTTAATTTGTTTCTTGCCAAGCTCACAGAATGGATATTTTTGCAGGTCCACAAGCTAGGCAGAATACTACTAGACAAATTTTTGCTAGTTAAATCCAAATAAATTTGGCTAGACAGGCTTGTAAAATTTAGTTCAATAACTCCCGTGAGAGAGTTGTTTTTCAAATTCAGAACTTTCAACTTCTTTCATTGGGAAAGACGAGAAGGTACCTGAAAGGAGCAAGCTCATCATGGGTACCTGGAGAATGACTTCTAGTGTAGGTTTCTGGTGGAGCTAGAATGTTGTTCTCCCTTGTAGATGTCAATTATCAGCTAGCTTGCTGCCGATTCGGCTGATGCCTTGGCTAGGGTGTTAATTTCAATATTATTCTCTGTGTATATGTGGGAGAATGATTTATGCTCAAAGAGTGCCATTGATTTTGAGCCAAGCGGAGATCAACCTATCAATAATGATGTTGTTTGCCTTATCAAAGAAAACACTGCTAAAAGACCTGCACCTGATACAATGGGGTTGAATGGCTCAAAAGTTGAAAAATGGGTGCATAATGACCCCTTTGTCTCAAATCTCATAGACAAAGAAGACAATGAAATTAAAATCAGGACATATGATGGTGTCATTGGTGCCCCTGAAGACAGTTCAGATTGCCAAAATTCCAAAAGGGAATATGATCTTCAGGAATCCAAATTTGAGAAGTATTTTGAGTTTGAAGACCCACCTTAGAAGCCCTTGGAAACTGGAAATGAATACAAAATTGATCGCAGACCTTACATTATCTGATATCTTTTTCTAAATTCTAGCATACTTCATTTTTACTTGTAACTTATCCAACTTTCTATTCCATGGATTTTTTATAGCCACTTACTAAGCCTCCTACTACATAAGCTTCATTTAGATTTCCTGATGATGGGTGCAGAAGGTTCAATTGGATCCCCTGATGATGGGCATAGTGTCCACTTGAAATGTTGGGACATTTCTACATTCTAACACAGTTCATATGCAGAAAGTATGGCACAATTATGGCTAGCAATGAAAATATTCATACTAAAATCATACTAATTTTTCATTGGATTTGACAACTGATCAGTTTTTCATTTTCCTGTTCTACTGTTCTCTAAATGAATTTGATCATTCAACACAAATTTAAAGAAAAGCATCAGCCATATATATGCTTGAAACATATGGTAAAATTAGATAGTGAAAATGGGAGAATTAAGCTCCAAAATGTCATATGCACATCCTTGAATGTCTCATACCTTCCTTTGTAAGCCTTAAGCCTAGTAATTGAAAAATATGATATAAGGTCATCACAACAGTAGCTTGTTAGATAATCCAAATTCTCAAAAGTCACATGTTAGATTCATCTGATTTCTCAACAAAAGAGATTAACCAATTATTGGGGAAGGTGACTTAGCATCCTTTACAAAAAAAATTCAATAGTAAACATCATTCGTGTTGGAATGCTCCATGCAAAAAAAAAATATTGTAAAAAATATATATCTAAAATAAACGTTGGCTATTTACTCATCCAACTATATGGCTGGAAAGCTAAATGTTTCATCTTTTCCCACTCTTCTAATGTTCATAGATATAAAACTGCTCAGTGTATTTTTCCATTTCCACAACAAAAAGCTAATCAATGCATTACCTTCATTACGAGGAATTTACAACTCAGTTTTACCTAACTATTGATGTTCTTATCCTTTTCTTTCTTGAACTAGTTTCCTAGTTGTTACGGCTTGTTATCAAATATTAGATCTTTTCTTATTTACGACAACTTAGATATTGGATCTATTTTTTGTTGATTTTTTGTGTAGCTTGGGAGGTACTCCAAACCCTGGTTGGAGGTCAAAGCGCCACAAATGGGCTTGTGGGCTTGAGATCCAAGCTTGGGGGTTTTGCACCCATCGTGTTTGGGCCAAAACCATGATGAGAAATCAACATGTGATGGATGAGGATGATAGTGCTCGATGATACGATTCCAACTCATCAAGAATCGTTCGAATCCGAGTTGTTGCTAGAGAGAGATGAATTTTTGAAGTTGACTAGGTAATTATTGGTTGCCAAGTCATGTAGGCTTGGTGTAGAAGGGTGCCAATAGATGGGTATCTTAAAGAAAATTCGTGGAGGCTTAAAAGGCTATAAATAAGAGGTGTGTGATCCTCATTTTAGCATCCATCCTTGTGCAACACAACACAAACATAAGCTTTGAAGGGAAAATACATGTCTCTGATCTGGCCGCAGTGAGAAGAGGGCATACCAGCGTGGGAACAAGTCTGTTTTAGGGCCGTAGGAAGGTGACTGACTAGCTGGAGAAGGGTCCGAGTAGCTGAGTGTAGGACCGAAGTGTTTTTCTTGAAGGCTGAAGTAAGGGAGGGTTGTTTTGAGGTGAAAGGAAGGTGGGTAGACTCTTAGAAGGGATGTTGCAGCCCTACACAACCTCGCTGTAGGGTGCTGCAGTGGTTTTAAGGGAGGTCAAAGGGATGGTGGAGGCTATATAATAGCCCAGCATCATCAATGAGGGTCATATCCTTTCATAGAAGGGTGTCCGTACCTCCTTAAGGAAATTCTGGGCAGAAATTAGAGGACTGTTAGGGACTAGTTTATATGCTCTAACCAGGCCTAGATTGCAGCAGTGGAGCTACAGCAAAACAGTCAACAAGATATATGTATTTGATGAAGTGTTTGTAGGTGTTGGATCCTAGATAGGACCAGTTTTGGATTAGTTTGATAAGGAGCGTGTAGAAGTCAAAGAGGAGGGGCAAACCTTGTGGTTAGAGACCCTAAACCAGTGACATTTTCCACAGTGAATGAGCGGCATACTTGCAGCAGAATATTCTCGTGCATTTGGTCAGAGTGTCGAAAAAATAGTCAATATTGAAAAAATACAATTTCTTGCCACCTTTAAAGGGTTTATGGAAAATATATCACATACTCTATTCACATTGCAATTGAAAAGAACTCTCAGAACTAATTTGGAATTTTAGAGGTAATATGGCTTGCCATCCATTGAAAGAAAACACTCTCGAAATGATTCACTCTAGGTTTTTTAACAGGTGACACTCACACATCATCTGGAATAAATAACCGAGGCACCTTCAAAGAAAGTATTCTTGCAAATTTTGAGATGGCAGGTTGATGATTAGTGTTGCAATATTCTTTCACTAGATCCACTGTTTTGCAACCAGTCAAAAGTTTACTCCCATTAATTTGTTGTTCAACCTATTTTATGCGCTTAATAGGACTAGAGCCTTCAGAGAGATTTGATGGTTGAGCAGAAAAAATCAAAGGAAGAATCTCATTTGCACCCTCACTTGTCAAGGTATTTTGAACGTCTAAAAATCAATAATTTGCAACTGTTGTATTCAAATAAGCAACACATTGATTTTGTTGGACTTCCCAATAAGGATATGAAACATTTTCTGTAGTTGTGCACAAAAAATCACATTGCCCAGGTATGGTTCTAGTGAGTTCCAACACTTAACTACCGTTCCACTTACTATATATGTTTCTGCTTAAAAAAAAATTGAAAGTACAGAACCTTGATAAGACAGGGACAGTTGAATTTTGAAAGAAATGGTGCAAGAGAGAAGAAGAAAGAAATGGATTCAATGCATCAGGAGAAATACTAGGGGAAGAAGGCACAAGAAGAAGATTTATTTCCACTTCCTTTTGGATTGCATCTGGATCAACTGAAAATTGAAATGGGTGGTTTTGTATCTCTGGCATTTGGTTTTGCCTTTGATTTTGGCATTGATGGTAATCTTACCAAACAATGGAATGCATCTCATTTATGTTAGAGGCGAGTGCATATCTGTGGAACAATCATCCCCTGTTTTAGCTCCAAGTTCTTCCGTTGTTTATTCTTGAGTGGTTGAGTAAAATTACAATTAGTTTGATAACCAATTGGGACTTGGAGGGCAATATGGGTGGTGGTCCATGGATGTATTCTTGATCAGGGCAATTATTTTATGCTGAAGGAGCTAAGGATATATCTAAATATTTATCATATTGTATGTATTTTCCACTTCGTAGTTTCATTCACCATAACAGTCTTCATGTTGATAGGTCTTCTACTGAAAATATTGATCTTGAACAGTTTGTAAAAATGGCTTTTGTTTCCAATGAGGAGATGATAAAGTGGAAAATGTTGGCACTGAATCTAGAGATTGATAAGTCAATTATATGTCTCAAATAAGTGATACATTCTCATTTGAAATTGGAACAAAGAATGTTCCCATTGGAGAGGGTATTTATGGCTTAGTCGATTTCACCCAATATGGTGAGATAGACAAAAAAGTTGGATGCTAGAAACCCTTTTAGACTAGCCAATCAAGTGAAGTGATTCAGAGAAAGGCTTCTAAAAGATGCCAAATTATTTCCACCCATATATTCTTTACAAAAATATTAGTAAATATCATATTATGTTTCTTATCATCTATGCTAAGATGAACTGCCAAAATAATTACAGGTCCTCTACTTGAGTAAATAAGAATAGAAAGAAATTTCTGAATCTCTATACCCCTCAGGGTGCCTCAAATGTTTTAGAAACAAGTTTTTGGTGTAACCTGTTAAGAAAATCTCATTAACTCACAACATTTCACCAACCAAAACCTCTTAACTATGGCCAATACTTCCTAAACGTAGTAACTTTAACCAAATTAATGTCTTAAAGTATCATGATTCATATCCTCCTCACTCACATAGATGATATAACGGCACTCTTTGGATGAATGCCCTCAAAAGTACCAAGAAATGGTTGAAAGCGCAATTTAGAAAGAAGCTATAAATGCATGATTCATTGCCAATCAAAAGAAATTTTCGACCAACACAACACATTCAAAAGAAGAATTCAACTCTTAGAATAGATTACATAAAGGACTCAAAACCACTATTTTTGTTTTTCTTCAATGAAGAAAAAAGGAGAAGAGCAGAAATTTACTTTGTAATCGAGCTAGAACCTTCAACAGATTTACGATTCAAGAGTAACTTCCATGATCATCATTCATACAAGTCTCATCCATAATGTCATTGGGATGAGTTTTCCACCACTGCCTATTATGACTGACTAGGCATCTTCAACAACTTCTTTTCTCCTCATCAAACTCTAGAAGAAGATGAAACCTACTCCAATGACCATAAACAATGCATGTTGTCAAACGAGTAACTTTGATGCACAATTAATTTGGTCTTTACATGGTATCATTTACATTATAAAAGAGTTATTTATTTCTATCTTATTTATGTAGATTCTCATGTTATTTATTCAAAATAAATAACATGTGGTGGTTGATAGTATCTTCAGAAAGACATCCAAAAACTAAACCATTAACACTTCCACAGGGATGTTGGTTTGCAAGGATTCAGAATATTGTCAAACATAGCCCTTAGGGTTGCTGACTGGTATTGTCGTGAAAGAGAAAGGCATTTAAAAATGATATAAGACAAAATAGAAATTTAGCATTTGAAAATTTGTTGGGACAAACTCATTCTATCAATCCAAGGGGAAAAGCACTTCATTGCTACCTCTAAAATATGTGCTTCAAAATATAGATTCAATTATCAACTACAAACCCCAAAGTTACTTGAGGACATCACCCATTTTCACCTTGGTGATCATCCTTCTCACATAAGGCTAGCTCTCCTCCAACATAAGGGAGGAATCCATGATAAGCCTACAGATCTGTCCTTCAAATGCTAAAAAAATAGATTTGCAAAATGATATTGTTTTTGTCTTTTAAGATTTAAAATGGAAAGCTAGGCAAGACCTAGTTCCTAGTCCCTGGGCTATAGACTCTAGGAAACAAAAAAAACTTTAAAAGTGATGAAAAAGATGTGAGTCGTGACAAAAAAACCACACAGCAAGTGTTATCATTCAACAATATATCCAATAAATATGTAACAGTGCTATCTCCTAATAGATGGAACATTTGAAGACAATGTGCTCCCCCAAATTGATCTCTTCTAAGTCACATAGCTGAAAATTCCCTTTGAGGTGTGTGATTCAGTGAGCTATCTCAAACCAAAGCTAGTGGGAGCCCACTCTGAATGAACCAAGGGGAATCCTAAGGTTGTGCATCCAATGTCTATTAGTATAGATAGGCGTAACAATAAGAGTCACTTAGCTACATAAAGCACTCAAAATAATAAAATGGCATATTCAAGCTAATGCCCTCAAGGAGGGAAATCGAAGTGATTTTGATGTAGTTTGTAGATATCCTCTCTAATCTCCTAGGTTAAGTCACATTTAGAGAGTAGGATCTGACCTAGATCATTCAAATATTACCTAAAAAGGGCAAGTTATTGATAGAAACGGCCACTAATTGAAGCAATTAAGAAGAACCCACAACAATTACACCAAGGAGGGGTCTACTGAAGCAATACCCTGAACTCCACCTAGATGATAGATTGAGGAATTACATGTTAGAAGTAGATGAAGCATCATAATATAAGGGTTTAGAATCTCTCTATCCTATCCCAATCAACCCAAAGCAAGCCAGGTCCCCAGACCTTGAAGCCATAACGGGTCATGGCTGTAATGATCATGTCCAAAGAAGTGCATCTTGAAAGATATGTCATAGAGAACTATATCTTTAGCCAAGAAAACCATATTCCTTATTAAGTTGGGGCTAGAAAGCATGCCTAAAGCTAATCTAGACTCTTAAGATCTGACCCCCAAGTATGTGTAGGTTGTAGTAATATGAATCCCATCCCCTCCACCGTAAAAATGGTAGTTAAGGAGAGCATGCTGAGACATGTTGAAGATCATAAAGTTAGTCTTACTAAGTTCAAATTTAAACAATCAAAGATCACAAGAGTTGGAGAAGGCATCAATTTGTCTCTACAACCCCTTAGGTGAGGTGCCAAGAGGATCATGTTGTTGAAAACTAAAAGCAAGGAGATCAAGATATCGGGTAGAAGACAATCAGCACCATCCTATATGTGCTCCTAAGAAAGGAGTCCATCTCATCGATATAGAACCCAAAGAGAGTTAGTGACAGAGGGAATTTATATTTGACCTCTATAGTACTCCTAAAGTAGTCTAAGAAGATGTCGATAGTGCAGAAATGACCAAGCATTGACTCATATAGTCTCGTGATAGAATCCAATGCCGTATCACCTCTAAAACAATGCCTCTCTCATGACAAAATCAAATGCCTTACAAAAGTCAACAAATCAACAAAATATTTTCAAAGAGAAATGATGGGCCTCTCTAATAATCGCACAAAGAGTGAAAGATGTGGTCAGTAGTTTGGTACCTCTTGTAGAACCCTAGATACATTCTAGCTCTAGGGTTCCTCCACTCTAGCTCATTTAATAATCACGTGGGGTATTGTACCATAGAGCATGGAAAATGTGTGGGCAATCATGATGGTCTGATAATTGTTTTGGTCTTAAGAAAACCCAAACTTAAAGTTGGAGTGGATGATATGATGGGGCCATCACAAAGAGAAACCTAAAAAAATAACATGATTAAACAAATAAACAATGTGGGAGTCAAGGGGATGAATACCATGCTTGAGAAACTCAACCTAAGAGGCTTCCCCATCAGCAGTGCTACTAGTGCTCATGATACTGATGACCCTCCCAAGCTTGAATTAGAAAATATATAGAAATAAAAAGGAAGTGAAGCGATCCACACTAGAGGTTGTCCACAAACATCATAGAGGGTGGTAGTGTGCAAGAACAAGTAATGACTCACAAGAGCACCCTATATAGGAAAAAGAGCACTTAGTGGGTGGTGGAGGCCTTCAAGTTGTGAGGAATGGACTGATCATGAAAAAAAAGAAAAATCGAGATGTCTATGGAGTTTTATGTCTTTTTCAAACCAACACTTCATGGGACAGAGGTCAAGGATACATGGTGTAGTGTCAGATGGTGTTGGGGACCGGGGTAAGATAAAAAGGAAGCCTCTTGTTACTCCTGAAAATGAATTTTCATTTTGGGGCATTCATTCCAACAGTGCAGTGATTAGGATGTGAAATTTGGAGGTGGAGACTAGGCTGAGATTTTTCAGAGGCTTTTAATGGCATAAAATATGGAATATGAACATGCTAAAATGGCTTCTTGTAGGGCTTGATGTAGTGCCTTTGTTGGAGCAGCCAAGAATGCACTCTAAGACTTGTTCCTATCATGCTAGCTAATTGTATCTACAGGTTTAATGACTCTTGAAATGGTTCCAAATTCAAGTTTTTTTGGCTAGCCTATAGCAGTTGATCAGCTGAAATTGAGTATTTTACTATTTTATGGGGTTGTACCACCAGTTGTGCATTGTAGCATTAAGTCTACCAATATATTGTTAAACCATATTATGAGAGCAACCATGGTAGATTTTGGAATTTCCAAAGAACAAACATTTTATGGTTGGAATTCAAGCCTCAAGGAAACATATGATGATAGTGACCCTGACTATCTGTCAGCAAACACCTTTTACAACAAAACATGATATATACAGGGTCACTATCTGTCAGCAAACACCTTTTACAGCAAAACATGATATATACTCCTATGAATATAAAACAGCACATAAGTACTTCCTCATGGTGTGGTTTATTCATGATAGGAAATTTTTCCTCTAGAGCTATTATGATATATGATGGGCAGCTAGCTGGTGATCTGATGCAATTTTTTGAGGCATATTTGGCATAAGACTGTTGCTATTCTAGAACAGAAAATGGAAGCCATTTTCAGTAGTTAGTATATCCCCTTCTCCAATGTGACACTCATCAAATTAAGAAAGAGTTAACTGTAGATTTAAAAAAGAAACAACCAGCAAGTAGCTTATTATTCCTTGTGTTATGGCCTAAAAGACATTGGGCCTCATTGTGTAGGGTGCAACTCCTTGCCATGGTCAAGAGGTATGTTTTAAAGGGGATTCCACTTGGCACACAATCCTAGGTTGCTTCATTTCCTAACAAATGTAATTGTTTTATTTTTTATTTTGTGGTTGATGCATTTATGGGGGGGTAGTTATAGTAACCTGAGTTTATTTATTGTACCCTTAACCATTGTTTCCTATTCTTGGAGAGATAGTTGGGTCATTGGAGAAAGAGCCTTAGCTGCCTTTTCAATTTTGAGATTGTAGTTGGTTCGCATTTAGGATGAGTGATGAATCACCTAGATCAAAGGAGTGATCCCCTAGTTGGCACCTTTAGCGCATTATTTAAGGTCACTCCATTTGCTAGAGCTTGTTGTAACTTACAATGGCCAACCTGACCATCCTGCACACATTTTTAGGGTGTATTCTTAAGGGGTGAATTGGCTAATTCCTTGGAGAGTATGCGCTAGCTCACCCTGATCTATTGGGGGTATGTTGACTTACTAATAGTGATATGGGTGAGAGTATGGAGAGATAGTTGGGTCATTGGAGAAAGAGCCTTAGCTTCCTTTGCTATTTTGAGCTTGTAAGGTTTGCATTTATGATGAGTGATGAATCACCTAGATCGAAGGAGTGCTCCCCTAGTTGGCACCTTAGCACATTATTTAAGGTCACTCCATTTGCTAGAGCTTGTTGTAACTTACAATGGAAAAGTTTACCATTTTGCACACATTTTTAGGGTGTATTCTTAAGGGATGAATTGGCTACTTCCTTGGAGAGTAAGCGCTAGCTCACCTTGATCTATTGGGGGTATGTTGACTTACTTATAGTGATACGGGTGAGAGAATGGAGAGATAGTTGGGTCAATTGAGAAAGAGCCTTAGTTTCCTTTGCTATTTTGAGCTTGTAATTGGTTTGCATTTATGACGAGTGATGAATCACCTAGATCAAAGGAGTGCTCCCCTAGTTGGCACCTTAGCACATTATTTAAGGTCACTCCATTTGCTAGAGCTTGTTGTAACTTACAATGGCCAAGTTGACCATTCTGCACACATTTTTAGGGTGTATTCTTAAGGGATGAATTGGCTACTTATGGTCTCAATATCATGTATGTCTCTGTTACATTATGCATTTTATCCTTTACCACAGTAAGTAACCTACAGCAATCTGTTATCTCTTTGATTGTAATTTATTTGTCTTTCTACTCTGCTCTCATTCATTGCTATATTGATATTTGTATAGTAAAGAATTTACTCCTAATGGTGCAGTGAAGTTGGTTTCAAAGGATTCATCACCATATAATGTAATAGAAATGGGAACCCAAGACTGTAGCATCACTGCGTGGACCACAACCAGTCCACGCCCTATTTTATTTTTGATAAGTTTTAGAGCCATTAGCTGAACATGATAATTGGTTTGATGCCCCAATCCAACTCTAAAGTTAACGCTATGAGGTTCACTATATAAAACACTTATCCCTACTCCATAGAACTAAGGTTCATCATCAAAATATGCACATGCACCATCCTTACCCACTTCTACAACAATATGCCTAGGAAGCTTAGGTACTCACGTCTAAGGAAAACTCTTTTAAATAATTGAGACCACATCAAATAGAAAAAGCACATTGAATAGGAAGAATTTGCCTATCTTTAAATAAGTTGACATTCCTAGCTTTCTAAATACCCAAGCTAGGATCCATGAAAGTGCTTTGTAATCCTTCACTGAAGAGTTATGACACCAACCTCTTAGACCATTTTCAACTGTGCCACCAATTCAGACATTATTCAACCTAGTCAAATGTTTAATCTCCCTCTTAACTTGCATAGTGTAGTTTTTTCCAGGGAAAAATTAGTAATTTTATTACTGAAAACAAAATTACATGTTACATGTGTTGGTAATTGTCAATCAAGACAAGCTAGTATGCCGCGAGTAAAAATATAATACAAGGGGAGAAAATTAATATTTTCTCCCTTTTTTCTTTTCAACCTTTCGCCAAGCCCCTTAGGGCAAGCTGGCTATCTTTGGTGAGTGCTCCATTTTTCCTTATCTGAGTCCGACGTATCTGATATGTGTTGTCTTTTATTTCCCCCACTATCCCGTGCCCCTGATTTCATTGCCGGTTGTACCATGGTGGTGATGTCAAAAGGATCTTGCATTTCCTGTTCTTGTGCACCCTGAGAGTTTGCAGTCTATTTACTATCGTGTGGTATGGGTTCTTCCTCTTCTTTGTTTGTCTCCTGCACTGGTTCCTCTGATGGAAATTTCCATCCTTTGGCAGCTTTGCCTGTCTTCTTCTTTTTTATGTTATCTCGTTTTGCTTCCAAGCATGTGTTTTGTAAGTGTCTAGTATTTCTACATATTCTGCATTTGAATGTTGTGTTTTCATAGTCTAAATGTTGTGTCCATATTTTTTGTTTGTGTATCAACTAAATGCTCTCTGGTAGACCTTTGCTAAAGTCCACTTCCACACAAATTCGTGCGAAAGTGTAGATGCGTTCCTCCAAACGCTGGGTATCTGTTTTTATATATCTCTCGAGGATGTTCCTAATGCCTCCTAGAAAATTTTCATTCCAAAAATGAAGCGGGAGGTTGTATAGACAGACCCAAACCGGCATTCTAGTAACCTCCATTGTGTTTGCGTCAAAATCAAGAAACCATGGTGTGATGAAGAGTCTCGTGGATCCCCAGAACCACGATCCATCCCTTAGTACGATATCTCTAGCTTTCGATGATGGGAATTTGACTACGAAGAAACCCTTAGAGCATAGATAGATTTCACAGTCCATGGTCCAGATGGTGAAAATCCAATGAAACAATTCCATTGGTTTGGGCCAAAAGAAGTTGAATCTGCATATTATTGCTTGAGATTCAAATGTAGATCGATGCTCCTCTATCTCTGGAGTATCTATAGTTAGTTCGGGCACACATTTTTGTTGTTCCACAATGTATGGCTTGGGGGTACTCTCTGTTGGTGCAGCTGTAGCTGTTGCTCTGTTTTTCCCCTGCAAAATATTTCTGTAAGAGGGTCCTTTTGGGGTTTCTAGTTTTGAGGTGTTGGCACCCCGAGAGGGTCCTTGGGCTTTGTTCTGATCATATTTGCCACCCCGCAGTCACAGGTTAAGGGAGATGGTGGAACCAGGACCAATGGGGTAGACCTTGATAGCGCAAGAGTCCATTAAGGATTTCCCCCCATGAATCAATGACTGGATGAAGCAGGGGTAACCAGAGATAGAACTGATTTTTTCTTTCATATTGGATACCATGTTTGTGTCCTGTATCCAAACTATAAAAATATTAGCCACTGGGGGCTTTATGAAAACTTGAAAATGTGCAGAGCTTACCTGATATCTGTTTCCTATGTTGGTTCTGTGAGCTTCTTTGTCCTTCATTTCTAGTATCATGGTCGGGGTTCTATAGTCGCCGAATGTCAAGTTTCCTCGGAATGGCGTGTCTATGGGTTGGCCACCATGGAGCACTGATGCTCGCATAGTGCCAACCATTGAAAAAGGTCACCATACCTTGCAAGAAACCGCAGTCGCAGGTTATGTGCGAGTATTTGCAGCCAAACCGCCTCGGACGAGAGCCTGTAGGCCAGAGCAAGACGAAATTTCTCCAGCCCATCGTAGATCATGGGCATCCACCCTTTGGCAAGACCGGAGTCCGTAGAGTCTGAAAGAGGCCTCCATGCATTCAAAGGGAAACCAGTTCCAATCAAAACCCCAGTCTAGCACATGTGCGAGGAGAAAAACCCGAGCAGCAGTGGTGGTCTTCTCATTCAGTGCCTTGCCATGGTCGTCCGCCGCCTCCAAAGCCAACAATCCAGAGCAGTAAAAACTAGGTTTTCCATCGACCATCGCCATTTTTCCCCTATTAATTCTAAATATGAAGAGGGAGAAGTAGGACTTTCATAGTGTCATTACAGTCCATGACAATATTTTTTTTGGCTTTTTCACATACCTTTGAGGGATATTTAAATATCCAAACTCTCCTCCACCACACATGATTCCTCTTCTCCCCATCTAAACTAATAACAATATATCTAGCTTTTGGAGTATAAACCCCATAAGGGTTCTTTGACCATATGAGCTTCTCTATCTTCTTATTCAATCTGACATGGCTAGACTTGAGTCTTGCAATAAAAATGCCCTAAGAATGAGCATCATTGCCTCTAAAATCTAATGAAAGCCACCTTTGACCTACGAATAGAAGTAATATTAGGAACTGCAATCTGAGAAATATTAAAGTATCTTGTCCCTCAACAAAGGAATCATATGGAGTCGTGGGTAAACGTGGGCAATTAATCCATACAGGGGAACCTTGTTTCATTCATATTGGAAGTTGGATGGTTGTTGAAGAGTTCTTTCATAATACCATGTGGTTGATACACTTGTTGTATCGCCCTTCATATTTTATCTAATAGTTAACTTATCAGCTATCCCCATCTTCTAAAAGTCCAATCTGCTGACCCTGAGATCAGTTCTCTTGGAGAGGGATAAAGTTAATAAAACTTTCTCATGACAAGAGGCATCAAAGGAGAAAAAGCACCATATGATAGGTTGGAAACAAACAGTTATGCCTAAATTGGAACGAGAAGCAAGGATAAGAAGACCGGTAAACAAGGCTCCATGTGTTTCTCTTTGGCAAACAGATTAAACTTATCTAATAGTTATTAGCTATGTCCGTCTTCTAAAATTCCAATATGTTGACCCCGAGATAATATCCCTTGGAGAGGGATAAAGTTAATAAAACTTTCTCCTGACAAGAGGCATTAAAGGAGAAAAAGTGGCACCTAATAGGTTGGAAACAAATAATTATGCCTAAATTGGAATGAGAAGCAAGGGTAAGAAGACCAGTAAAACAATATCGATGTTTAAGAGTATATTGGTGCTTTAACTCTGACAAAAACAGGTCTCTGTGTCAAAATTTTAAGGAAAAAAGATACATGGGGAATAGGGAACCTGTCTACCTTTTGGGAGTCCTGATATGATGATGTCCCTAAATGATTAAGCATAAGGAATAATACGATCCAAAAAAATTTAACAGATAGTTGGATTTCCCAAGATGTCCTACATGGAGAAAAGGAAGACTTTTGTGAGTATGCATGGGTTGGACAACAGCCTCTCAAAAGCATCCAAGCTCTGGACAGAATCAGAAAGGTTGTGCTCAATTTGGGGTGAACCAAAACAAAGGATTATTGGATCAATCCCAACAAACTCTTTGGGGTCTATCACTAAAATAAAATGGAAATATCCTTTAACATGACCAACAAATGCCTCAACTCTCAATTGATGAGGAAAAGGAAATCAAGGAGGCTCTATGATTTAGATTCACTAAATTCCAAAGCGAATAAGAAGTCTTGTGTTGAAATCCCACATCAAGAGGATCCTACTCACTTAAAGAAGGATAAGGCATGGTTCTATTAGAAGAGCAGAAAATTCTTAGATTAAAGCCTAGAAGAAAATATGGTACCCAGGAATATGGCCCAAAGTTGCAGCATTTCAGTGGATAGCAGTGAAAGGGAAAAATAATTACACATGAAAATTTGAAGAGAAGAAGTGTACAGTGCCCAACTAGGTCTAATGGATGTTAAAGGTATGAAGAAACCTATGATTACATCTTGACACAGTGTTTTTTTGCAAAAGAGTTATGGGAATCATGGACTGAAATGTTTAGAACTGTTGCCCCTTGGAAAAAATGAGTTTAGGAGCTAATTTGAAAATGACCAGCCCCACAAGGAAATCAGAGGTTATCAAGAAGTTATAGAAATGTATTACAGACTTCATATTATATGAATTCAAATGTCAATTGGGTTTATTTCGGGTGGTTAGGAGGAATGATTGTTTTTTTTTTTTTTTCTAAGTCAGACTATTCTATTAAGTAAAAACATATGGTACAATCAAAGCTTTGCAAAAGCAAAGCACGGAAGCAAGGGGCCGGAAATGATGAAGTGTCAACCTCGGTCCCAAAAGCAAGCTAGGACAAAGCAAGATAGCAGGAAAATAAAAGAGAGCAAGATACAAGGAGATCTACCCAGTGTGGGTAGAAACTTCCAAACGACATTTTTTCACTTTCTTCTTACTGACTTTGATCCAGTCATTATGACTGGGAAGAACAGGAACCAGTTGCAGAATGTTCTGCGCTGAAGGAGGCGACTCCTTATCTGAATCTGAGGAAGAGGTCTCATGCGAGCGTTTCTGCGGGATCGGAGGAGCAGAAGGATCCTCAGGGCTGGCCATGGGGGATTCCTTCACGTTCTCTGTGGTTGCGTCTTCTGCATCTATTTCCTCCTCATCCGAGCTGGAGGAGTCAAGATCATCCATGGGGGGACGATCACAAGGCTTCCAGCTTTTCGATTTGGATTTACCCTTGTTGTTCTTCTTTTTTCCAAGAAACGTAGCACATGAGTTCTGGAGGTGCCCTGTCTGATGGCAGTGACGGCACCGGAAAGCAGTATTTTCATAGTCCAGGGGTTGGGTCCAGTGGAAGTCCCCCACTTTGAGATTTATCTGATCTGGAAGCCCTTTGCTGATGTCTATTTCCGCGCATATTCTGCCATAGGTGTATAATCCTTTCTCCCCTCGAGAGGTATCCGTTGCCAAAAAACTGCCTAAGGTATCCCCAATCCCTTGGAAAACAGAGAAATGCCAGAGATGCGCCGGGAGATTTGGTAATCTGACCCAAATGGGAAGCTTGGTAATGACCGCCGTAGAGGGATCGAAGTCTGGAAACCACGGCGTGAGAAAAAGCCCCGCCGATCCCCAGAACCAGGGTCCTTCCTGTAAGGCTTTCTCATAGTCTTTGTTGGATACAAATACCACAATGAAAAAGCCTTTTGAGCAGAAGAAGACTTTGCAATTGTTAGTCCAGTTGGAATGGATCCACTGGTATAGGTCCGCTGTTCGAGGCCATAGGCCATTAAACCTGCAAATGAGGGCTGTTTCTGCAAATGCCTGGGTTTGGTCATCCAACGATGGATGGGAGATTTCGATGGAGGGTGTTTCCTCCATTTTGTCCACCAGAAAAGGCTTGGGAGCCTCAGGTGGTTGAGCTGCCTTCTTGGTTGCGTGTGCATGAACTGCATCCTTATAGGAGAAGGCAGGGGCCGAGGAGGTTTGCCCAGAAGCTCCCCCTCTCAAGCGAAAGGAAAGCACAACTAAAGCATCTTTCTCAATATTGTAGTGAAACAGAGACAAATGGTCTTCAAGTTGTTTACCTTTGTGAAGCAGTCTCAGAAGACTTGAGGGGATCCCCAATCTGTGGTCAAGTTCCCGTATGAGGTCCTGCGCTAGATCCATGGCATGCACCCAAAACAGCTTCGTTCCACCCCAAGGAAGGGAGATCTGGATCTGGTATCGAGATCCCAGATTTGGAGGGCTTTTGGCCGTGAGAGAATCCGGCTGAAATTCAAAACCCTCCTCGTGCCACCTCTTATCCAGATTACCCTGCTTCTTTAAGAGGTGGAGACTAAGGCAATGTAATTGCTCTTCTGTGGGTGCGGCGGCGAAGTTGTTGAGGCCTGCAGCAGTATTTAGTCCATCGCTGCCGTCCCCTTGTCTATCAAGATCTCGGAGAAAGGAGGCAGCATGGACTGGAAAACGCATGCGGAGAAGACCAGCATGACTTGCGAGAGCCTCCCAAGTAGATCTGCGGCTAGGGCTTTGAAAATCGCTCGATGCATCCACTGTGAATGGCGCTGAGAATGCTGGAAAGTCAGCCCCTGCGCGAGTCTGGCAAACGCTCCTGGACAGTCTACCTCTTGGGCAATGGAGACCGCAAGGAGCGGCGGCAAGGGAAAGAGCAATGCCCGCGGTGAAGTCGGCTGCAGAGGCCGAGCCGAGCAGGTCAGTAGGAAGCAAAAGAATTTTGACGGCGGCGACCTGGTCTGGAACCCTAGTAGAATCCATCGCGAAGCTCACAAAAAAAAAAAAAAAAATATCAATAAGATGTAGAAGGAGGACTAGTTGCTCTATTATAGATGAATGTTACATCTAGGAGGAATGATTGTTATCCTCCCCGCCCAGGGTCAATTCCCACAAGTAATATGATGAGCTCATATCAAGTGTATTTTTGCAATGGCTTCAAGCCTTCTTGTTGAACAGTCTTGAGCCCTGAAGAATATCTTACCCTTTTCCACATGCTGGAGGGTGAGATGTTTTGTTACAAGGAAAAAAAATTATGGGAAGTCAAACAAAGAAATAAGTAGCCATAGCAGAGGTAGAAGCCTCCTCAGTTGAGGGGATAACCCTAATCAAATCTTAAGGATTCCAAAGGATTGAAAAATAAGACAAACTCCGAATTTCTAATTAACATATTGAACAGGACAGCCAAAGTCAATAATTGATTCACTGATGGCAACATATGCTGGATTCTGGGGGATTTACAATGAATAGAGATTTCCTTCTAAGTTCCAAGTTCTCACACACAACAAAGTCACAGAATAAGTTGGTGGATTAGCTAGCCAGCCAAGCCATTGTCAGAGAATCAAGCCTTGAGCTTATTAAGATTAAAAATGTGATTAAGGAAGTGAAGGGCCTTAAGTACCCCCTCACCTCCTTAATAATGGTATTTCTGGGAATGTGAAACAGCTCCCTTACAAAGATGAGATTAATAATAAGGGAGATAAATCCACTGCAACGCATAGATTTCTCATGTAGGGAGAAGGCTGGGAGAGGTGATAGACACAAATTGGGTAGATGGAATTCATTAATGGCAAGGTAACCAAGACAGAGATTAGAGGCATAAACCTCTGGAATACCTTCATTTAATATCAGTTTGAAGTGGTATGAAAAGCAGAGGAGTGATGGAGTCCTCACCATCATGCCATGGACATCCAATGAAGTTAGAAGGCAACCGCTACAACTTTCTAGGATTAAAGCATTTTCATGTAGGGGATCTACAAGCATGTTTGAAAGTGGTATGCACAGTGATAATAAAACTCAGAGCTGAGTTTTGTACATTTTGAGAAACAAATGGATAAACCAAGGTAGGAAAAATAACCTTAGAAAGGAAAATAGCTTATCAGAGATGTTGATTCAACTATGCTGACTTTATGGAAATATGCCATAAATATTCATTCTCCAAGCAAAAAAACTGGAGAACCATTGAGTACAAATATATTATGAAGTGTCCTCGATTCCAGTATGGTAAGGCTAATTGAGACTTTCTCATCAAAACCATTCAAGCTTTTGGATTCAATGAGTATGGTGAATTGGACTTTTGAATGCATCTCAATTGCTTCTTGTGTACTTATGGTTAATGAAGAACATTCCAATTTTGACAAAGTGCTAAGAGGATTAAGACATGGTTACCTTTTATCCCCACTTTCTTATCATTCTAGCAAATACTTTGAGAAAGCTTATCAAAGAAGCAAGAGAATGAAGTCTCACCTGAGCCATTTCAATATTTGATCTCTTCAGATTTTGATTCTGCCATTCAGCTACAATTTGGGGATGGGAATGCCATATTCATATTAGGAGAAGCTAAACAAATTATCAATACCATCCAGATTCAAGGATAATTTGGGCCGGTCTATAAACAAGGAAAAATCTAGTCCTGTTTTATCCTTTAATGTCAGTTTGAGACTAAAAATAATAATCTTGAAGGTTCTAACATTCAAAGAAGATGTGCCTCCCTTCCTATCAGTTATCACAGAAGGAAAAAATTAAAATCACCTGGCATTACATCAAGAACATCATGCATGATAGCTGCTCTAAATTTTAGCATTTTAACAGTCCCAAATGTGGCCTGAGTGATAATACTCGTGATATCTAGTATTTTGGCTCAATTTATCACTCCTCATTTGGCTTCTGGAATTCTGATTTTGTCCATACCTTGCTCAGATGTTTGTCTAAGTTCATCAGATCGATCTGTTGTATTATGAAAAAAATAACTCTTCCTTGAAATCGCCTTCTTCCCTGTTATGTCGAATCCACAAGACTTCCCACTGCTATTAGCATCGCCGTTCTCATCTTCATTTTCGAGGTTTTGAACCCCTGCCCTTCTCACCTTCCCTTTTTCTCTAAAACCTTGTCCATTCTAAAAGATCGATCCACACCTTCCTCAAATTTGCAGCGGATTTCAATGTATCACTTCCTCTAGTTTGCAGCGGATTCCAATGTATCACTTCCTCCTGAATGTTGCAGTGGAATCTAGCGGAATCCAAAGGCATCGAAACTCCTCTTGCAGCTGAATCCAAAGAGGAACGAACTCTCTCCCAAATGCGACAACCAAAGGAACGGGAATGTAAATTTGAATAGGCTAATCGAAAATTTCTGAAAATGTCAATTGCAATTGAATCCAAAGTGAGAATCAAAAGAAAAAAATAGCAAGAAAGACCGAGAAAGAAAATTTTAATAGGATAATACGAAAATGCCAATTGCGCCGATATTGTTGAGGTTAATTTTTCCATGTTATTAATATTATTAATATTTCTCTTATTTTTAATTTATTTTTGTTTTTTCATGTTATTAATATTATTAATTATTTTTGGGTAAACTTTTTATTTATTTTTATAATTTTTATTTTTATTTCTTAATTTTAATTTTGATTTTATTTTATTTTTATGTTTATTTTGATTTTATTTTATAAATTTTTATTAAATTTTAAGTTATTTTTTTATTTAAAATTTTTACATTGAAAATCTAAATTTATTTTTATTTTTGGGAAAATTTATTTTTATTTTTGGGAAAATTTTAATTTATTTTTGTAAATTTTATTTTTATTTTTATTTAATTTTTATGTTTATTTTTATTTGATTTTGTAATTTTTGATTAAATTTAATTTATTTTTTTTACTTAAAAAAAATTTTTCATGTTTTTTTTTAAAAGAGTAGGTTTTTGAAAAACTCACATTTTGATGGTTAAGTATAAAGGTAGTGAGAAAGTAAATTTTAATATGTTAATTTTAGTTTGGTGAAAATGTCAATTCATGTGGTACATTATGTAACTATTATTGAGGTTAATTTTTTTTTTTGAGTATGTTGTTAATTTTTTATCAAAAAAATGTAGGCTATATTTAATGATTTAGAAAAATCATAGAGTGATCATTTTGGCATGAGAGCATCAATAAAAAATTATTGAATAACTCCTTAATATAAGCAAGTATATATGCTCATATAAAGAGGGAAAGGGGACATCAGGTTTACACATAAGGGTAATATCTACTAATATTTAAGGAGGTGGAAAATATTTCAAATCTATTAATAATGTTATCAATAAACTCAAGCAATTGTAGGTAGCCCATTGTTTTTGGGGAACTTCACTTAGAGCTCATTAACACGATATTAGAAGCTAGCCATAGTTTAGTTTAAATTAGTCACTCACATTAGTCATTCTTAATTGTATTACTTATTAGCTAGTCGTATATTTTAGCCAAAGACTAAATTAGTCATTTAAGTTAGTCGTTTTTAGTTGGGTCACTTAATTGCTCATTTTTTGTAGTATTTCACTTGGAAATTTTGAGGTGACTAACTTTTTTAGTCACTAATTTCTCATTTTCTACTAGTTATACATATCAAGTCGAGAACTAAAGATGTCTTGGAATCAATTAAAAATGACTAGCATAAATCTAGAGTGACACGATTAAAAATGACTAGCATAAATTACTAATTCATATACTTGTTGCACTAGTTAGTTGGTCATATTTTTTTCTTTCACTATAGTGTTTGTTTTCGTTAATCATTTTTTATTTTGTCACTAATTATCTAGTCATATATTTTAGTCGTGGACTAAATTAGTCATTTAATTTAGTCGCGTTTAGTTTAGTCACGTATTATCTAGTCGTATATTTTATCTCTAGACTAAATTAGTCATTTAAGTTAGTCATTTTTAGTTCAATCACTTAAAATTTCTCAAATTTAGTAGTAATTCACTTGAAATAATTGCGGTGACTAACTTTTTTAGTCACCTAGTCATTAATTTCATCATTTTTTACCAGTGACTTCACTAAAATTGGTTGTGGAATTATTGCCCGATACTTCCCCGGAGGAATAACGTCTCCTATAGCTCGAGAGATTGGACAAAACTCGCCACTTGGCTGCTTTGGTTATCGAGGCACAGAAAAAGTGAGTTAAAGCTCATTTCGATCATACGGTTTCTCCGCGCTCTTTTATCGAAGGGGACCTCGTCCTCTTGTATGATCAAGCTCACGATAAGCTCAGGGCTGGAAAATTCCAACCTATGTGGCATGGGCCCTATATCGTAAAACGTGTATTGAAAAATGGGTCTTATGAGCTGATCGATTATGAAGGACTTCCTTTGGCGCAGCCCAGGAATGGGTTGTACCTGAAGAAATATTATGCTTGAATCATTCTTGCGTAGTATATGTACATAGATGATTTTTTAATTTTTGTGAATGAGTGGTGTGGTGTGCTTTGTAAGCGTTTTTATGCTTATTGGGTCTTCTTGATTGTGCAGATGTCTATTACTCCTTATGTCGGTTTCGCGGATGGTGGCTCCCACAGTAGCAGTAACCTGCCTTCTGCAGCCTGGGTAATTTACGATGTTGCTGGTGAGTTGGCTAATTTAGAAGGTATTTGTCTAGGGACTACTACAAATAATGTCGCGGAATATAGTGCCATTTTGGAATTATTAATCGAGGTTGTTAACCTCAGCATTTGTGCATTACTTGTATATCTGGACTCGTAGCTTGTGGTTTTACAGTTCAATGGTCATTATTCAGTCAGAAACCCATACAATTTAAGACTGTATCTACGTATTCGTTTACTTGAAAGAAATTTTGATTACATCACATATCAGCATATACCTAGACGAATGATACATTAACAGATGTAGTAGCCAATATGGTATTGGATAGACATTTACGCAATTTGTAAAAGCATCATCATATGTAAGCAAGATCCATGTAGAAAATAGATATATATATATATATATATATATATATATATGTCGAGTGTTTGCAATGTGTGCATCATATAAAACCCAAAAATATATGTTTTTGTTTCAATTACATCCTGAGACGACATGTCTCTCAAAAAATATGAAAATAAGAGCCTAGGTGACTAATCGGCATGGTTCTCATGATAACACGTCACTGCCCGCACCAACTGCCTCAATAAGTGGTGGAGACGACCTGGTACCCCTACAGTATGCCTCTGATAAGCTAAAGGTACATCAGCTAAACGAGCGTAATCTGGGACTCTGCGATCAATGCCCTCCAAGTTCTGCACAAGCTCGTCCCCCTCGCCCCCCTCGTCTTAAGGGTCATAAGCGAGAGGGGTCCTTCTCTCTATCGGAGACATGCCGGCGGGCCTCTTTGGGCCAACATCTGCATACGTATAGGATTAACTGTTAGAACATGCATGTATACCAAAAAATTATAAAACTCATAAAATTAAAAAGATTCTTACCCAGCTCCTCGTCCCAGTCCTCTCCTTTCGGGAGTGGAAGGTCTGGGTCTCTAGTAAAATATGTGCCCACATAGGGCCAGTCCTCTACGACGATCAGCTGTCGTTGGAGCCATCCGAAGAACTCAGGCCGCCATGACATCTGCTGGCCACCCCCTGCCCTAGGCATCAATTCCGCCCATCGAGCCATATGTGGCTCTCTCAATGGTGGATCTGGGACTATCACCCCTTGGCACTGGAAGATAGGTAGTCGTTCCAAGAAGAAAGACACCAAAATAGATCTGTATCCAAACTATTTCAGTTTGGTTTGTTTGCACTTTGTAAGTTTTCGTTTGATGTTCATAGTCACGGCTATGGCCCAGTCAAATATTTTTGGGTTCATGCACTCAGATGCAAGAAGGAGCTATGTTTTTGTAGCCTCGTACGGTGCCTGCGACCCTGTAACCCGCGTAATGGTATGTAGCACTACTCTCAGTGCTAGATCTGGAACGATCTGAAGGTCTGCCTTTCCACTACCTATCCCTTTGCGTGCCCCTCAGCACACTCTGTCCATGACCATTTTCATGTTTTCACCAGAAGGCCTGGTGCCAGTCAAGATAGGAACTGGACCCCTACATGACAGTCCAGTGATGAAGTACACGTCTGGCACTTCGAGCTCAAGTACCTGATATCGAAGTTTGAACTTCTCATCGTCCTCATCCCATATGCTAATCAAATATTGTAGTGGTTTAGGCTAAGCCCAGAGACATGGCGTTAGGAAGAATTTTTTCAAACCGCAATTTCGGAAAGCATTCATACACTGCTCATTTTCTATTGCCAATTCATCTTCCTCACTGTGCTCTCTTTCCTTCCATTCAATTACCATTTTCATTGGGTACCTACATCAAATAAAACATAGGAGTGTTAGAAACCTCCTCAAGTATCCAAATTTTCTTTTCATTGGTTCACTTTTGAGATTTTTTAGGCGAAATTTGCGTTGCGCCGTTGGCGCGGCTGTCTGGCTAACATTCGCGCCAACTGGTGTGGCCTCTGTGTAAAATAGAGAGGATTGGCGCGGGTCCATGCTTGGTACCCACGCCAACCACGGAGCCCTAAAAATTTGAAATTACCTCCCTAAAATACCTCAAACCATGATTAAAAATAATGAAATGTAGCTTAAAAGATATCTAATGGAAGTGGCTCTTACCTGGAAAAGACGGAATGCGGATCAATCCACTGGATTGTTCGAAATCGATGCCTCAAGATCGCAAAGGAAATAGCTCAATATCGCTTTGCAAAGAGGTAAAAAGTGAAAAGTAAATAAGTTTTTACTTTTGGTGATATTTATAACTTTTTGAACCAAATTAGGTTTTAAAGACTTGTTTTTTCGATATTTTATCATATTTTTGTCGAAAAATGGGTTTTACACTTGCTTTTTGTGCAGCGATAGGTTTTCGTGTGATTAGGGCAGCAACACGAGTTGTATTTTATACTATATCGGAATTGGTAAAAACACGAAAAATTCACGATTGGAGTCATATTTCAGCTCTTTTCTAACTCTCTAAAACTGAAAAGATCGCCGAGTTGCTTATTGTTTTGAGCTCATTAAATTGGCTGCGAAATGATATCTACCCAGTATACGTTTACCCCTTTTTCGGGCTGGGATAGATTATTTACAAAAAAGGAAGACCCTAGCCTATCACGACTAGGAGGTTCTCTGAGGTATTTTTTTCTACCTTTTCAGATCTGAGAGACTATTCATGAAAAGGGACTTGCTAGAGTTTTCTTTTCCACTGTCTTTTCAAACTCTCTAAATATGAAAAGATGCCAAGTTCTTCCTTTGTCAGACTCATTAAAAACTGATGGCATCGAACTCCATCATAATGAGGTTACTTGAGTTCCTCCTTCCTAAGGCTCGTTAAATGTACTAGGTTGGATTTGTCCGAAGGACAAACTTACAACACAAGCATATTCTATCCCCTTCAAGCTTGTTCAAAAAAAATAATTGGGGTACTCGCCAGAAATGGTGGGGGGAAATGGAACCAGTTTCATAGTTGTGTCGGCAGTATGTCACTCTTGAACATGGCACTTGTCTGCATTCATGTCGGGTTGGGGACATCTCTTCTCCTTATCTACTTGCCTCCATGGGTTTGGGTAATCTCTTTTGACTTCTCAACTTCTCTTTGCCACGTCAACGTGACCTTAGATCCTTTGATGTCAAACACTACCAAATCCACTGTCGTGCCGCCAGTATGTTCAAGAGAAGTTTGCCTCTTCAGTTCAAAACCTCCCTCTGATTCTCTGTTGGTCTCGATTCACAAAAACATTATATTCCTCTGTCTCGTGTCGGTGATGTGGGAAACATTATGGCCCTCCTTCGACGAGGTCGGTTCCTGTCGAATACAGCTCATTATCTAGGAATTCGATCTAGAGACTCCCTTCAGGTACCTTGGAGCCTGCATGCCTCAATGGCAGGTTCTTCGCATTTGACGTAAGGTTTTCATTATTGACCTTTGATTGAATGATTCTGTGAATGTTCGACGCCAGATCACTGTTCACATTCTGTGGATTGTACCTCTTGTACCTTGAGATCCATTGTCATTATTGGTGGTTTCTCTTGCGTCTGTTAACAGTCTTCATCATTGGCTTGTACTCAGACGATGTTCTTGCATGTTTGACTTCAGCTCATTTATTCGCATGCTCGAACTTGTACTTTTTTCAGGTCGAGATGGAGTGCAAGACCCTGGATCTCGTCTGATGGAATCCAAGCTGCGGATTTTTGTGTGGATTATTATGACTTATTACATGACTCTTTTTATTGGATGGTTGTGACCATATCTGAGTCTACTTGGTGATCCTTATTTTGCTGGATGGCTGCGTCCATACCTTGGATCCCATTTTGTACACTTTATTATGGATGGCTGCGCCCATACCACATATCATGTATCAGAGATCTCAGTTGTATTTTTATTCACAGGTCTTTCGACGGCAGTGTTTTCAGTTGGATGCGTTCTCATAAATCATTTCACCCCTCCCTCTCTATCAAACCTCATGCTTTAGGGGGCATCTGTTACATAAAATTTTGTCATCGTCCCTGCAATCCCTCGTCCCGTACATTGGAGGACTATTCTCGTGACCTGTGAACAGTAAAATGTCTTGAAAACACTTCCATAGTATCCTTTTGCATAAGGATAAGAATTTTCCTTAAGAACGTTTCCTCAGAAAAACCCTAAAAACATATGTTTTGGCCTTGTCGCGAGTAGCTAGTTCATCCCTCGCACCAATGGGAAAATTATACACTAGTGGACGTGTCAGCTAGCACTCTATCCCAGTGTTGTGACCACACCAAGCCTATTTGGGAATGTTTTTAAAAACAAATGGCGGAATTTTGGTTCTAACAGCTTCATGATGAATCATCAAAGAGTGGTTGGGTTTTTTGGCTCCGGATCTCCTTGAATGGGAAGTGTTTTTCCACCTATTTTGGAACCTTTCTAAGAGATAGGGCTCTCCCCCATGAATTTAAGGATCCTAACCTCTCCTTCCCCATCTATAAAAGCCTGCCCTCTCTGTTGGCAAGCTAGCTAAACTTGTTGGAAGGAAATTATAGCTAAGTGACTTTTGAAAGTAGCGTTGAGAGGAAACTCGTAAGAGAGAGAGATTTGTCCAGATTCCCGACAGGCTTTGTTGAGACGCACTCCGTTGCAAGCCCCGCCAAAGGAAGATCATAGCTTTAGATAATTTGGTTGTAATCTCCAATTTTGTCATCTATAATATAAGCGAATCTGATCTTGGTTCCATTCGTGTGTTCATCCTTTTACGTAATGCAATGAATTATATCTTCTCTGACTGATATATAGTTACATGCTCGAATATTACGTTGTATGTCATCATTTCTCTGCATATGTATAAGTGTCTAGACGTGGCAAATGGAAGGATTGTGATCTATCAAGCGAGGGACGGGAAGCGTCATCTCTTCTTCAAAGACAACCGCGTGGGATTTGAGGTAGGCTACTTATCGCGATCTTTGTCTTTTTGTAACTAGGAACCAACATCATTGCATGATTCGATTGTTGCTAGACCTGATCTAGGGCTGGTGGGATCACCTCTGTTCGCAGAGGGGATTTACCTCCACAACACACAATAAGCACGTCCAGTCAAAATTGGCGCTGCAAGGATTTCAACAAATCTAAATCGAAATTGGCCCTTGTCAGATTCATTACAGACACCACTCACTCGCCCTCCCCCCTTCACCAAAGTATTACAAGGTATCATTCTCATCTAGATTGATTGTAGACTGAAGTGGATAATAGTGAGAAATATTACTCATGGGATTCAAACTTTATTTTGCATTAGCTATTCTTTGCACTATGTTGTTCGAAATCGCCATTGCTGAGGATGGAAAGGTGTTGACTCTTAATTTCTTCAAATTCCTTTTCTTGTCGCTGCAACATTGCTCAGTTTTAATGTCGTTAATTTCACTGAACTGCATGCAGGTGCACGTTTTATACATGGGGAGTTTACTAAAAAATAATAGATAAGAGCTTGTAATGAGTCACTTGCAAGTTCTTTTGTCTGTTCTCGAAAGGTATCGAATTATGAAATATTCATTGTTTGAGGGTTTTTGTGGTGAATTGAATTTGAGGAATAGGTTCTGAGTTTTATCCACAACATTCATTTTTAATCGAGTCCAAACTTATATATATTTATGTGCAGGGTATTTGAAATTTTACAGTGTTAGATATGCAGAGCAATCTCTGGTGCGTAGCTATACTTATTCTTTTAATGGATTCATAGCTGTATTGTCCAAAGAACAAGTGACTGCATTAGTGGGTACGTCTCCATGAAATATGAAGGCAGAGGAGAGTCTACCTCAACACACAGTCGCAAATATATCTTACACATAGTCGTTGAGAGATCTTAATCAAGACAATAGATTCGTGGAGATTAAATAATGGAATTTACTTCCACAACAAAACAAAGCTAAAAGCTCAAACATTTTACACAGAGTTAAACATAGTAAAACAAATTAAATTGGAGAAACATAATAAAACTTTGGATTATATCTTCAAAACAAAAGAAATACATTCATATGGAGGTTTTAGCTCCTTCACTATTAAAACACCAATTTTACTGATATTTATACTTCACCAGGAGGAGTTGTAGAGTAACTCACTATAAAACCCTATAACAAATTGTTTTTACACACACACCAAAAAATTTATCCACGATTTTCTCCACTTTAGCTGTGAGACTTACATTTTCCACTATACAGAAGAGTTCTACATACTTTTTATATCAAAACATTCATTTTTAATACAGTAATTTATGACATGGGATGGGTGATTGTACAAAAATATTTTTCTATGTTGCGGAGTACATATATCAGTTGCAAAATTAATGTATAACCACATGTTTTTACCAACGCCGCATTAAATTTCCATTTAAATTTAATTATCTGATATGTTTCGGAATGGGGAATTTGTACTCCTACTTAGAACTTCATTTATGTCAGTTCCTTTAGCCTGTAAACTAAATAAAAAACCTGTAAAATATCTACTTGAGGTATGGTTGTGGTCAGTATATTTAACGTGGTGTTTGGGATTAATTTTCCAACACTCCCCTTTAATCATAACTACTGCCATTGAAAATTCCCAAACAATCTCTGAGATAAACAAACTTTTCACATGTCAATGGCTTTGTGAATATTTATGCAAATTGTTCTGATGACCTGCAATGATGCAACACAATTTCACCATTGTTAATCATTTCTCTTATAAAATTATATTTAGTGTCAATGTGCTTGGTCCTCTTGTGAAAAAAAAAATTCTTTGATAGTGCAATTGCAAAATTGTTGTTGCAGAAAATAGTGGTTGTTCCCTCTTGTTCATGGAATAAATGCATAAACATTCTTCTCATTCAAGATGCTTGACACAATGTTGTTGTTGTGGCGACATATTCAACTTCTTTCGTTGACAATGCCACTATCAGTTTCTTCTTTGAGGCCCATGAAATGACTCTCGAAACTAAATGAAAAAAATATCCTGACGTGATCTTTCTATCATAAACCATTCCTTCCCAGTCATGGTCAGTGTAACCAACCAGCCTAAAATCATTTGTATAAGTTTACAAAATACCATAAAATTCTTCTGGTTGCTTGCAAATGTGTCTCCTTGGGTGTCTCCATGAACCTTGACACCAGGCTTACTGCATACACTATATTCGGCCTAGTTACTATCAAATATATCAAAATAACCACCATAATTTTGTATAATGTTGAATTGACATTGTTGTTGCAATATTATTTGCTCAAATTCAACCCCATGATAGTTGGAGTTGGTACGAGTTTGTTGTTATGCAAATTAAGCCTCTCTAAAATGTCTGCTACCTAATTTGTTTGGGAAATAAAAATAATATTTTTTTTTGCTTCACTTCTTTGCCAAAAAATACGTTAACAACCCCAAGTCAGCCATTTCAAACTTACTTTTCAAGAATTATTTGAAATCAACAATGAGGAAATCATCAATCCCTGTAAAAGTAAAATCATCTACATATAAAACAACAATAAGAAGCTTACCATCACTATATTTGATGTAGAGATTAAGCTCACCATCACATTTGTCGAAGCCATTTTCCATCAAGTAAGCATCTATCCTACTATACCATGCACGTAGTGCTAGCTTCAACTCATAAAGATATTTCCTAAACATATACACCTTATCTTATTTTCCTTCTATGAAGGTTCCGCAACATACACCCCCTCTTTCAACATTCCATTCAAGAACGTTGATTTTACATCCATTTGATACACATTCCATTTATGTTGCGCGACAAATGAAAACATTGTACACTTTGACTCCATCCTCACAACTAGTGCAAATATCTCTGCATAATCTCTTCCATGTTGTTTCTTGTATCCTTTGACAACTAGCCTTGCTTTATGCCTTTCATTCTTTCCTTCAATGTTGCTCTTGGTCTTATAGACCCACTTCACTCCAATGGCTTCTTTTCCTTGCCGAAGGTCCACTGACTCCCATGTGTCATTATTTTCTATTGCTCTTATTTCTTCATCCATTTCTGCAACCCATTTTTCTTGTTTGACGACATCCTCAAAATGGATTGGGTCATCTACATGACAAAACAATGCAAATAATAAATTCAAACCAAAATTACTATCAACTTCATTTTTCTCATAAATTTCAATTCAATTTCTGAATTTTTGTCTTATTATGCTTACGGAAGATGGGTTTGACATTTCACTTGGTGTTGTGCCGGAATTATATAACACTATGGGTCTTTGCGGTGTTCTTGGAGAAGTATTTGCTTGACCGCGCGACAATTTCCTATTATTTGTTGATGATGTCACTTCGTGACTCCTTTGTTGAGCTTCAATAGGAGTAGGAGGAGTCATCACTAAGGAATCACTTTCTATGGTCAATTTCTCTTTGTATTTCTGTGGTATACATGTTTTCACATTGATTGTCTTCTCTAAAATTCCATCCCATAATTCCTCTTCTATGAAATGCACATCTCTGTTGATTATGATCTTCTTGGTTGATGGATTATAGAGATTGTATACCTTCGATTCATCACTATATCCAACAAATATGCATTTATCCCCCTTGCTGTACAACTTCTTCCTTAATTCATCTAGGACATGTGCATAAGCTACACATCTAAACACTCTCATGTAAGTGACACTATGCTTTCTTCCACCCCATGCCTCTTTAGGAACCATATTATTGACACTTTTGGTTTGACAACTATTAATAATATATGTTTCACAAGCAACAACTTCATCCCAATAATAATTTGGAAAATGCTTTAGGCATCAACATACTCCTTGCCATTTCCATAATGGTCCTATTTTTCCTTTTCGCGACACCATTTTGTTGAGGTGTATACCTTGTTGTAAATTTCTTGTGAATTCCATGCTCCCTGCAAAAATGTAGGAAGTCATTTGAGATGTACTCACCACCTCTGTCAGTCCTAATAACTTTGACGTAAATTCCACTTTTCTTCTCAATAAGATATTTGTATTGGCGGAAGCGCTCAAACACTTCACTTTTCTGTTTTAGGAAGTAGACCCATGTCTTCCTTGTATAATGATATATGAACGTGAAAAAACAATAATTACACCTAATTAATGGTTTTTGCATTGGTACACATAAATTTGAATGGACAATTTCCGAAGGTGCATTTTCCCTTATTAAATTTCCTATTAGAAATTATTCTCTAAGTTGTTTTCCCAAGATGCATCCTTCACATAGGTTGTCCGGTTTTTCTATGAGAGGAAATCCCTTCACCATGCCTTTCCTATGCAATGAATTCAAACCTTCAAAATTGAGACAACCAAATCTCAAATTCCATAACCAGTTTTCATCTTTAACTTCTGCTTGAAATTCTACTTGTGTGACAACTGCTACATTTCTTTCATTCTCTTCTGAATTCATTTATAGTTCTGCTTGAGAACCTTCTTCCTTCGAATTTAATTGTAGCTTGAGAGTAAAAATTCTATTGCTTGTCATCTAAAATTTTGCAATCAGTTGTCTGCTTGGAGACTTATCCAAAATTGTGCACTCATAATTTTTGAAAAATTTATTTTAGCCATTTTGTATGAGTCGTCCAATGCTTATGAGGTTATGCTTCAAACCAGGGAAAAAATAAACATCTGAAATGTACTTCTTCTCCCCATTCTTTGTTAGAATGTCAACTTTTCATTTTCCTATGACAGAGACTTTGCTATCAGTAAGTAATGTCACTTCTGATTTGATACTTTCATCTAGATTTGAAAACATTTCTATGTTCCCTGTCATGTGGTTTTTGCACCATGAATCAAGAAACCGCACATCTTGGTTCTGATTTTCTTTTGTAAAATTTTCACTTGGTTTTCTACTTATATCATGTTTCTTCTTTCTACATTCAGTTGCATAATTTCCATACTTCTTACAGTAATGACATTGAACTTGAGATTTATCATACCTCTGACCTTGTGCTTGATTTTGGCTTAGGCCTTGACTTGGATTTTGATTGCTTCCACTTCCACTTAAAATTGAAGGCCTATCTCTTCCACTTCTATGTGGGCTTCTTCCTCTTCCTCTAGCATTTGATCTTCCTCTGCCCCTACCTTAACCAAATGAAACTTGTGTCTTGAAGGCATGCTCAAATGAGGAGTTTTTTGCTCTATTTAATCTGTGTTCATGCGAAATCAGTGATGCATGAAGCTCATCCACTGAAAAATGTGAGAGATCTTTTGTCTCTTCTATGGCCACAACTATGGCATCAAATCTTGCAGGCATACTTCTCAAAATTTTATCAACTATTCTCCTTTCCTCAAATGTCTCAACATGAGACATGATTTGGGTAACCAATCCAATTACATGTGTAAAAAATAAGTTTACATTCTCAGTCTCTTTCATACAAATTGTCTCAAAATATCTTCTCAACATTTGTAGTTTTGATGTCTTCACCTTTGCCATGCCTTGGTAGGATGTCTTGAGGGTATCCCGTGCTTGCTTGGACTTTTTTTCTACTACAATCCTTGGGAAGATACTTGCATGAACTGCTTGAAAAATGTAGAAGAGGGCTTTTGATTCCTTCTTCATGTTGTCCCTCAACAAATCCTTTTATGTTTGTGACAAAACTTTGTATGTTGTTGCATCTGCTAGTTCTTGGAACCCATTCTCCACCAACTCCCAAATATCTTGAGAACAAAGCAGAGCCTTCATTGTTATACCCTAATAGTCATAGCTTTTTCCATTAAATTGAGGTATTTCAGGATTATTCAAGCTCATGCTTGCTTCAGATGAAGGCAGAGGAGAGTATACCTCAACACATAATCGCGAAGAGATCCTACTCAAGAAAACAAGTCGCGAAGATTAAATTATGGAAATCAACGAAGATTAAATCAAATCATGGAATTGACGTCTGCAACAAAACAAAGCTAAAAGCTCAAATTTTTTACCAGAAGTTAAATAGAGTAAAACATAGTAAGTTGGAGCAACATAATAAATCTTTGGATTATATGATCAAAACACAAGAAATACATTCATATGGAGGCTCCCACTCCTTCACCAAGTAAAACACCAGTTTTAGTGAGATTTACACTTCACCAGGAGTTTTGAAGTAACTCACTCAAAACCCTGTAACAAATTGATTTTAGGCGCCCACCACAAATATCTTCACGATTTTCTCCACTTTACCTCTCACACTTACATCTGCCACTATCCAAAAGCCTTCTACATACTTGCTATATCAAAACATTCATTTTTAATACATTAATTCATGACAGAGTCAAAATTTTAATACACAGGATGGGTGATTGTACCAAAATGATTTTCTATGCTGCAGAATTAATGTCCAATTAAATTTAATTATTTTATGTGTTGCAGGATGGGGAATTTGTACTCCGGTTCAGAACTTCATTTATGCCATGTCCTTTAACCTACAAACTAAATTGGCAACCGAAAAAATATCTACTTATATACTTGAGGTAAGAGTGCTTTCTTGTTGTTAATGGGTAAATCCCTAGATAAATTCCCACTATCTAGCAGGGAAGGCATTATTATCAGTGTTCCTTGATCACTGTGAAACCTTCATACAACACACAAATGGGACTACTTAGAAAAGGACTTAGCCATGCCAAAATTTTCTTAAACAAAGCATAAATCTTTAGGGGTTGATGTCATAATAGGGTTTCTAGATACAAGTATATGGTAATATTAGGCTTATGAAATTCCATTTGATTTAGTTCAACTTTGATTGTGGAGAAAGGAAATATTTGAAATTTGCATATTTTAGAAATAATATAATAATGAAAATGTTATTTATTTTAAATTTATATAAAAATAACAATTTTTAAAAATATAGTTTTTTTTATTTGATATTTATGAAATATGAAATCCCTAATTTTGGAATATGTGTGGGGTCAATATTTTTTATTTTTATTTTCACTCTTTTGTTGATTTCCCAATTTAATTAAGGGAATGAAATTTGGAAACATATTGTAAACCAGTGTAATATGGTGAGTTGTTGCTTAGTACTTGTTTCTTATGTAAAAAGTAATTGGTAGCTACTTATGATTAATTTAAATGTTTATAGAGTTAAAAACCTCCAAAACAATGTTTATATAAAATATGCTATATAATAATCATAAACCCCAATTTAAAATAGGCTTACATATAATATCATATGTATATCTCTTAAAATTAAATTATTATTATTATTATTTTAAAAATATATTAAAAATTAAAAATATATAAATTTTAAAATAGAACATCAATATTTTTCATATTAAAAACATAAAATAAATAAATAAATTAAGCATTGTCTAAATAAATTAATTATAAGTATATTATATTTAAAAAGAAATCAAAATGGTTTATGCAAACAAATGAATATTGTAACTAAAAAAATATGTTGTTATTTTCCATGAATATTGTAACTAAAAATATTGTAATTCTCTATGCAGAGGGAAGATCAATTTTCCATGTGCATTTCAAAAAATTATTTAAAGCATTAGTATCATGGTTTCATAACTTTCTTTAGTAACGTGGTTTCATAATTTTCTTTAGCATTCCATGGTTTAGAATGCATACCTACCCATACCAATTGCACATTCTAACCCAAAAGTATTCCACAACATCCTTTGAAATATTATACACCAACGGAAACCAATCTATCACTAACATACAATTTATTACGAAACATACAATTTATTACTCAACAAACTTTTAAATATATACGCACACATCTCTCTATATATACTTACTTCGTTTGTCAAAGGTGACTCGGTAAAAATATAAAACTTCGGACAATGATTGCTCTTAATGTATCTAATCGACATGTGACTTGTATTCATCACAAATATTGCATGGCTATATGTTTATAGATATATGTCTTTAATATTAAAATTTTTATATTTATGATTTTGTTTTTAAATTTTAATTATTTTATTTCTTTGACAGTTCACTTTTATATTATCACTTTTAGAGCGACTAATAAAAATAAAATAATGGAGTTTCACAACTTATGGCGCATCATTTTTTCTACTTTTCTTTTTAACTTATTAAAATCTCTAAAATCTCTATTTGAATGGAGAGAAAGGGAATGAAAGTTGTCCATTATCTGTAAAATTACAGGCTATTATCATTATATTAGTGGATATTTATTTTGAGCTACCTATCATTTTCACCTTGTACAAATTATTCAAATAAATTTTCAATGTCGCTAATGGTTTTCAACTTAACATAACTGTATTTTTAGTTTCGTATATCTAGATACCACTATTTAAATAACTTTTCCATCGTCTACAACATTTGCTACCTATCTAGTATCATCATCTTGTGGTTTATCTATCACTTCCCAATCGTCATTTAAATCATGACCACCATTTTCTATATCATGATTATCAATTATCTCGAAATCCAATAACACACCTATGTGAAGACTCCTTTAAACAATTTGTTTTTTTTTTTTTAAATAGGAAAAAAACATTTCTTTTCATTATAAAAGAGGAAGTACAGTTTCATAGTTCCACACATCTATATTATTCTTCTATGCCAACCATATACACAAAACAATCATATTTATGTGTTTATTTATCCTATTTATTACCCCTACATCTTCTGTGATGACTTTGATTTTGACATCTTTGTCAAAATCTGTATAATAGATCTTAAGAGGAGCCTTTTTTATACTTCTTTTGGACAGAAGATCCGTGGTCATGTTTTGTTCTGTAGACATGTTCAAATTGAATGTGCTGAAAGAAGTTTACTAAGTCCCTTATGCGATCATTCATCCAATTGGATAAAATGGGAGGATTAAATTGACCCAATTGTCTTTGGTGCGACTTTTTGAAGGATTTTTCAGTCTAATTTCTCTAAAATCAGGTAGGAATTCATTAAAAACATAATTTTGATGGGTAACCTTGCACAATTGAAGTTCCCTAGGGGTTTTTTAGGGTTCTGAATCCATATATACAGTAAAAAAATAGTTTAAATAAAAAAAATCAAGATTTCACCTCAATTTTTTTCGTCAAATTCTGACACCGAAAACTCCAAAAAGATGCAGTAAAGACAACTCCTTAAATTGATTGTGCTCCTTGACCTAATCAATGATACCCTTGGCATCACCATATACCTGCAACCTCTCAATCTCCAACCACTTTGCATCAAGTAGAACTCCCCACAATGCTATAATCTCAGCTCTACTGTTGGTGTCAATTCCTCCTTACCACTAGAAGTGATGATAGTAGTCTAGTTTTTTTTATCTCAACTCTATTGTTGGTGTCAATTCCTCCTTACCACTAGAAGTGATGATAGTATTATGGTTTTTTTTATCTCAGCTCTATTGTTGGTGTCAATTCCTCCTTACCACTAGAAGTGATGATAGTAGTCTAGTTTGTTTATTATAAAAGCTCCACCTCCACATATTCTCTTTTCACATGCCCCGTCGAAGAACCCCACTGGGAAGACTAATTCCTTGAACATGGAAAACAAAGTCAAACCACTAACGCATATAGAATGTCAAGTGCCACCACTAACTCATATAGAATTGAATTGATCATTCTGGAACTACTGCTCCTGTGAGTCCAGCCCTACTGGGGCATCCTCTCCCTTATGGTTGAGCCTGCTTGCACATCCTCCCCCTCTCCCTTATGGTTGAGCCATGCTGTAGCATCCTTATGGTCAAGCGACTATGTTCCTTATGGCCTTTAGGCCTTACAACACCCGTAATTTCCATTGGTTTATGAGAAAGACCTTCAATATGTATTTTATTCTAATATGATTTTTTTCTCTTGCCTCTTTACCGGTCCAATCTCATTGTAATATGCCATTGTTTTAATAACATCCGCACATACCAAAGCTATTTTTTGCTAAAAAATAATAGCATTTCTACTGCACCTGATGATCCAAAATATGTAAAATGGAATGGAGCAGTATTTCTTTTGGTTTTTATACCAGTAGAATAGAAAATATGTCAAGGATTGAAACTGCCTCAACATGTGAGTAGGTAAGGAAAAAATGGTCTAGATCTTCAGGCCCCCCTTAGGCATAAGTGACGGATGTCCGAACCTGCAAATCCCCGATGCTAAAGGTTCCTTCGCATCAGCACTCGATCATGTAAAACCAACCAACTGAAACACTTCCATGTGTCTTGAAACCATCTGCATTGGTCTATTTCATTCTCGTCTATTGGAATTCTTCGCTATATTTCCTTAACCACTGGTTTCCCCTTTTTGAACAACCCATCCCATACCATACAATATTTATTTGAGTTTATTGTATTTCTCACTTGTCTCATTTGTTGAAGATATGATTCCCACTCTACAACATAAGCTCCCTCAAGCCCCATTACCTCTGCTGATTTCCATCCATGTAAAACGATGTTTAAATTTTGAACATCATAGCTCTATTGAAGGGAAAAAATTCCTTTGACATGGATGATATCAAGCAACTGAGTTGATAAGGAATGGTTGCCTTGCGCACCCTTCATAGCATCTAGACCAACCTCAATCTGGGTACTATTAACAGCTTCCCATCGGGTGAAAGCCATCAACCAATGCATATTTTTCATAATGGTACGCGAGATAGCAGACATACTAGCTTTTCTTCTAGCTCTATTTCAAATCCATGTGGAGAATGATTGTCAACACATATATTTATCTCTAAAAATGACAGACCAGAGGACAGAACCAGTCATTTCCCTCCACATATTTTTTATGATCAAAGATTTATTAAAATTGCCGCAATCAATGATCCCCCATCCTCCCTCCTCTATAAGTATGGCCGGCATTATCCATGAGGCCAAGTGGATCTTCTCCATGTGATTGTTACATGTCCACAAGAATCTAGCCATAATATTTTCTATCCTTTGCAAAATCTACTTTGGCAACATAAAAGGCTACATCCAATACACCGAGATGTTTTGTAACACATGCTTCAGTAGAATCAATCACCCCCCAACGATAGCCACATATGCTGCCACCTTGCCAGTTTTTTCTCAAACCTGTTGATCAACCATTCCTAGTGTTTTAGTGTTTGTTGTCGTACTTGTTTGGTTTTAATCTGAAACCTAGGTACACAAAACAAGAGTCTATATGTTGAGATGAGATATCAAATAGACTCATATTTCCCTGACTTTCGAGTCTCCCTCTTCATAAACTAGAATAAAATTATTTTAACACATGAGAAGTCTAGAAGCCTCACCTAAGGAGGTAATGATTCAATGGATATGAAACCATTCTCCACGCACTTTTGCCCCACCAAATAATAAGTCATCCACAAACCTAAGATGTGATACAACAATGTGTTTGACTATTCTTAGCCCAGATATCGACCCCTATCCTTCATATCACCCATTTTAAGGCTTAACCACTCTATAACTAGAAGGGAAAGGAGTGGGGATAGGAAACACCCATGTCGCAGACCCTGTAAGCTCTAAAAAATTGGGAGGGCAAGTCCATTAATTATCACAAAAAAATTTGCATTCTTGATATAAGCCATTATCCATTTAATGTTGATAGATGACAAACCTATTTTGATCAACACCAGCTTCAAAAACTGTCAATCCACGCAATCATAGGCCTTAATCAAGTCCACTTTAAGAAAGCATGGCTTTAATTTCCGAACTTTCAAAGAATGTAACATCGCTATAGCATCTTTGATATGCCGACCCTCTAGGAAGCCAAACTATTCCGGAGTGATCAACCTTGACATCATGGGTTTAATCCTGCAAGCAATGAGTTTAGATATAATCTTATAAACGGAATTGCAAAGGAAAATGGGTCGGTAACCAGTAAATGTCCGTGGGTTCTCCTTTTTGAAAATCAAGGCTGTGAAAGAGGTGTTGATGACCCCAGAAACGAAATCATTAGCACGATATTCCTCATCTACCGTGAGAAGTTCCGGGAGCATCAGATCCGAGAAATGTAGAAAAATTTTCATGCACCAGCCATCAGGGCAGTCTTTTAGAACGGCCATCAATTCTTTCCTGTAATCGACTTGCCCATTCGACATTGTCATCCTCTGTGAACATCTTCGGCACGAGATTTATGAACTCTATTTGAGCATAAAAATCATGATCTTGTTCCATGTAAAACTTACTGAAATGATCTACAACAACCCTTTCTATATCCTTTTGAGTGGAGAATTGTAGTCCATTCTCGTCCCATCTAAACCCTGACGGAGTTCGCTTGTTTCCTCAAATTAGCGTGCATATGAAAAAACCTGGAGTTCTTATCCCCAGCTTCTAGCCAAATAGCTCGGATTTTCATTCAAATGTCTTCCTCAAGTGATAATAGAATCTTCCTCTTTGCTCCTCCAGTTCAAGAATCAAGATTTTTTAGCGATATAGATCATCAAGATCATTGAATTTTTGCAGCAACTTTTCAATATCAGGGAGAGCTTTGATATCGACTTCCCTCATAGATTTAGTCCAAGAACAGATGTCCTTTTTTAGACCTTTAAGCTTCTCATAAATGGATGATATACAATCTGGCGGGACAGGGTGGACCTTTTTCTTCCATGCCTTGTATACCAGAGATTCAAAAACCTTGCAGTTGCGGCATCCATAGATTCTTTGGGTCTATTTTTCTCACCATCCACAGAATTCCTCCTCATTTCTCTTTTGATTTCCACAAAATTGCCAGGGTCGACATGAGAAAGATTGAATTGCATTACTTCGGAAGGGTTTCTACAGTGGGTACGCAGAGTAAACCGAGAACTTTAATGGAGCGAAAACTATGAATTCAATATTGTAATCCATATTTCATTTATACAAAACAGAACAATGTTATATTGGCTGGCAGTTTTAAACTATGCTTCGAGAGTTATCCCATGATAGATATGTCACATTAATAATAAATGAATTAATGAACAAAGTCACCAAAGTCACGTGATGCGGGTGACAGATTTCGTTTTCTTATAGATAATAAGATAATTAAAAATATAATTTGTTTTTTTTGAAAGATAATAATATAATATGTTTTATGGTAACAAATTATTGAGTTTAGCTTATTCTATGATTTAGTATGAGGGACATGTGTAAGTATGTCATGTTTTTAAAAATAAATTCATAAATAATTAAAAATATATTAACAAAATAATTAGTTTAACTGTTGATATTTCACATTCATTCTTTACTTAATAAATACGATGTTTAGATGCCTATGTTAAATAGTATAATTTTACACAGATAAAACATCCAATGTGCGTTATGAATAAAATATTTTAAGATGAATTAATATAAAATGGCTTAATACAAATGTTATGTAATCTTTATAACATTAAAAAATGATTACACATTGTTTTTTGCACTCTAAAATAAATTTGCAAAAATTTTGATCCCTCTCGACTCATTTTCTCTTTTTTTCAACATAAAAAAGGAATAGTCTACCGAGCCCGCGTTTTGGCCCGGAAAAGCTGCCCACCGGAAAACATTTCCTGCCCATCGCCGAGACCTGACATCTTTTCTGACATCGCCCATCGCGCTTGGGATCACCGCGTTCGGCATCTCTCGTTCTGACAGCTTTCATATCCGAGAGGGTCCCACAACCTCGGCCCCCCTCCTCCACGCCTCTCTACGAAACCAATGAATTCGTCATCCATGGCATGGTTTATGGTATACATGGATGAGTATCATGGATACCCCATGTGTACAATAAATCCAAACAACCCCACATTTGAATTTGCCCGCCCATATTTTACATTTTTAATTTTCAATTCGCAGGACATAGTGGAATGGCCTTCATTTGAATTTGCCCGCCCATATTTTACATTTTGAATTTTCACTCTCTGCTTAATTTCAATTTGCATGACATAGTTGAATGGCCTTCATAAGTTGTTTCTGATAAGAACGAGAGAAGCTATTTATCATTATGGGAGCGAAACGTTTGGATTGTGTTCCTGCGAGTTATGCAGACATAAAGGACTCATTAATCCAGTTACTCTCTTCCTCGGATTTCTTGACGAGCGTCTTTGCCTCTACAAAAAGCCTTGTGAATTCTGGGCATGCCGGAAGATGCAAATCAAAGGGATGTTGACCAGATATTTTAGATATCAATTTCTCCTCTACTTCGTCATGCATTTGCTCAAAATGTGTTGTAATTACAGGCTTCAGATATGTCCTCAGAGATTGCTCCAAACGCATGTCTAGCACTTCCACTCGAAGACCAAATTCCTGCACTTGGCTTGGTGCCGCGGGAAGCGGAGAAGGGTATCAAAGTAAGGAGGGTCTCGGTCCAGCTTAGCACTTCTTTTGGATTCGACGTTTTAGCTGGAAATCAGAGTCTTTCTCAACTTTCTAGCGGATCGAAGCATGGTAAGCTTGACAGTGAGTACCGTTTTTCTCTATTGGCTTCTCACTTCGCTATTTCAATATGTTTTCCAGAGGAATTTTAAGCCTTTTTTTGAAGAAAAATCTTTTGAAAAATCTTTAATGGCAGATAATAAAACTGAGAGGCGTTAGGACATTGCAGTGGAGAGAAAGGAGCTGAGGAGGGTTTTCTCAATCTTTGACAAAAAGGAGTTGATCATCCAATAGGAGATGAAAAGTTCTTTCGAAAGTCTTAAGAATGTGCATTGCCGAAGAGAAATTGCTCCACAAAATTTGAATAGTTGGCGTTGCTCCACATGATATCTAAACCTTCGTCTCAGTGACTGCTGAAAAAATAGCTTATGATATATTTAATTGTTTTGGTTGTACTGTTTTGGTTTAAGTTTCTGGTCAGTCTCTCGTCAGTGTTGGGAAAACTCATTTCAATTGTTTTTGGTTTAAATTTATTTGACAAGTTGATTTTAAATTTTTAAAATCATAAATAACTTATTGAAAAAAATAAAATAAAATAAAAAATATTAAATATTTAATATTCTTAATGAAATGTTTAAACTCTATATTATTTTGGTTTAAATTTCTTTTTCAGTTTTAAACCACTTTTGTCAGTTGTTGTTGCTGAGAAAACTCATTTCAATTATTTGTGGTTTAAATTTATCTGACAAATCATAAATGGCGCCATTAATTAGTTGGTTTTTTTTTTTTTAATCATAAATAACTAGTTATACAGCACAATTTAGATATGAAATATTATTAAAAATATTAGAAAATTGTTTTTTAATTCTAATGCTTTTCAAGAATTTGAATTTACTTATATATAATTTTAATAATAATAAATATAACTTAATTAAAAATTTTAACCAATATTAAATTATATAACACAATTTTAATGATTATTATTAAAGAAGTCTAAACCATATAGAATTATAAAAATTTATAAATAGATACATTGTTAAGCATATGGTTTGGAAAAACTTTGAGATGATGGGATCATGTGCATACTCTTATTTGTTAACTTACAAATGGTTTTGCAAAATGTAATAGATTTTTAGAATTAATTTTATTAGTAAGTTACTATCATTTAAGTTTTTAATGTTTGAATGGTAATTTCAATATTTTAGAATTTTTTTATAGCTAAATTAATATAAAAATTATTAATTAGTGTCAGCTTATTTTAATTTTAAATTTATCATAAATTTAAAATAACTTAATTTTTATAATATGATTTTTTTTTCTTTTATTAAAAAACCTAAGTTATGTTTTCACATAAGAGATTCAATGTTAAGATCAATTTACATTGCATGCTCTAAGGTAAGAGGTATCTTAGTTTCAAGATTGTTCTAGAAGGTAGGAGGTATCTTAGATTCAAGATTGTTCTGAAGGATTTATTATTATTTTGTTTTATTGTCGAATGCTATTTTATTGAGGAAGAGGTCCATTCAAGGTATTTAGTTAGATAAGTTTTAAAATTGAAAATTCATCATTTTATTTTATTGAGGAATATTTTTTTTTTTTTTAAATAAGGTCAATTCAAGATATCTTGTTTTTCTAAGATTGTAAGCATCCAATATCAAAGTTGATAAAATATCATTATTTAAAAAGAAGACAACTAATTGGAAGTATCTTAGTCTCCTAAATTGGAGCGTCAAAGTGAAAACTTTATCATTATATAAGGAGGAGGCTAATTCAAGGTATCTTAGTCTCTTATATTACAAGTGTTAAATGTTAAAATTGAAAACTTAACATTATTATATTGAGTAAGAGTTAAAATTTGGAACTTATTATTATGTTATTAAGGGGAGTTGTCCAACTGCGTTTCCTTTTGGTGCTAAGATCTCTATCACCAACAACACTAATAGGAACATATTAATTTATTTGGAAAAACAGTATTTGGTTCCCTAATCACATCACAAGTGAACCTTTCCAATGCCCAAACTTATAATGATTAGCAGAGATGGTCCTCCTCCATTTCAATATTTATCCATTGAATAAGGGCTTAGGAGGAAAAATTCACATGTATTTCTCTCCTCAAATGGTGTACAAGGCAAGTTCACATGTATTTCTCTTGTCAATATAGTTTTCAAGTACAAATTCACATTTATCAAAAGAGTTGACAAACCATGAAAATATTATTGTGTGTTCCTTATATTAAATAGTGTTTCATTCCCATTTTTCCATATGAAATAAAAGTTTTCAACACAAATAATTTTCCATGAGGATTGGCATTCTAGAACCCAAGTAACTTGTCTCCTAGTTGCAAAAGTCTCCAAAAAAATGGAATTGGGTAAAAGTTCACCATGGAAGGAATCAAACTTACACTAAATAGACTTGGAAAGGGAATATAACTAGAAAACATGTTTTACTTTTAGGTCAACTATACCATGGGTAATAACTATTTGAACTTTCAAAACCATGAATTTCTTATCAATGAGTAGGACCAAACCATGAAAGGAAATATTTTATAAGTCACTTGTTTCTAGAGGCTTTGCATCTTAAAAGTCATGGTTTTCAACTTAGACTCTAGATTCTAGAGTTTATTGTACAATGTAATTTAGGATTGGCTTTAGACATAACCTATTGTCCATGTTTGGAGAGTTATCTTTGAGGCAATGATTATTCTTGTTTCATTTCCAATGCCTTCTCCAAGCTCAAAGCACTTATAAGCCTAACTTGATGAGGGGTGAGTTAGAAATAATATTTTGGAATCCACCAAAGAGTTCTTATTAGGGTTCTCCAATGCAAACTTGGCCTTTAGTCATGGTCATGGACTTCACTCCCTTTGTTATAGCCTATTTTACCTACATTGATTGAGTTGTGAAAACCCTTGTCTTGTTGACCTTGATGCATAATGTTTTCCCTTGATTTTTCCTCTTTTACAACAGTGTTAATAGTTTTCCATTTACAACTTGCGACCTAACCCTAATTTACAGTGTCTAACCAAATTTTTTGGCTGCAGCGCTTCCTTGCATAACTTACAACGTTGTTGAACTTTCTAGATTTTGTCATTTCCATGGAGATCAACTCCACTGATTTGCAAATGATTTAGTTTGGGTGAACTATTATAGAAGTTTCTTAACTTCTCTAGTCCCTAAGTGTCTAGATACATTCTCCTGGAGAGGGAAAAATGCCTATATAAACTAGTCATGTCAAGGATAAAGTAGATATAAAGAGTCAAAAATAGTGTGAGAGATCTGTCATTTTGTTGAGACAATGTTTGCTAGAGGAGACCTAGATTGCAGGTTGTAGAGGGTATATCTCATTTGAAAAGGGGAAATTCAATAATATTGAATGCATATGTGCATGAAAAACATTGCAATGAAATTTTTTATGTTTGTTACTTTGCACATCCATTCTCCGACAACCGTTACTATTACCTGTGTCAAAACTATTACACATGACATACTCAATAATTAATAATTGAGCATACCAAACCTTCTTTAATGTCACTGTGATACGTGTCATAAGAAACAAGAATCTACCATCTAAAATAAGTTTGAACTACCTGTGACCATGACAATCAGCTAAGAAACTATCAATAATAAATGCAAAGAGCAAACTGTTAAAGGTGAATTAGTCTAAAAGTTGGGAGTGTTGTATAGCTTCTGTATTTATGCACTTCTGCTACCGACCACGAATTACTAGAGATGTTATTGAGGCACTATTCAAGCCGAGAATGTGATTTTATGCAACCTTAGCTTCAAAGATACATAGAAGATGCACATATACGTAAAATATGCACATATATGGAAGCCACGCTTATACAGAAACTATGCATATAAAAAATTCACACAAATTCTATATATATATATATGTCTTTTATATCGTGTATATTTTGTATATGCACAATTGCACATATACGGAAGTTGTGCATATACAAAATATATGCGCGTATATGAAAGATATGCACATATACAGAAGATATGTGCATATATGGAGGTTGTTGTGAAAAAATTCTGTATATGCTCATATAAAAAAGTTGCATGTATATGATAGATGCACATATACAGGCGTTGCACATATATGAAAGTTGTGCATATCTTCTGTATATACACAACTTCCATATATGCACATATTTGTTGTATATGTGCAACTTCCGTATATGTACATATATTTTGTATATGTGCAACTTTCGTATATGAACATATACAAAAGATGCACATACACAAATTGTGAGTAGCTTCTGTAATATGCATATACATAGTCTCCAGAAGTTGCACAACTTTCGTATTTGCGCAACTTCCATATATGCATAACTTCCTTATATGTGCATATACTGAAGTTGTGCATATATGGAAGCTGTGCAACTTCTATATATGCACATATCTTCTGCATATGTGCAAATTTTGTATATGCTCATACAAACAAGCTGCATATATATATATATATATATATATATATCTATATATATATATATATATATATATATATATAAGTTGTGCACAATTTCCATAATATGCATATACGACAGTCTCTAGAAGTTTCACAGCTTATGTATATGTGCAACTTCTATATATGCACAACTTATGTTTATGTGCATATAGAAAAGATGTGCATATACGAAAGCTATGCATATCTAGAGACAACCGTATATGCTTATTACGGAAGTTGCCCACAACTTGTGTATATGCATAGCTTTTGTATATGTGCATATACAGAAGTTGCACATATACAAAAGTTGTGAAACTTTTGGATTTTGTCGTATATACATATTACGGAAGTTGCGCACAACTTTTGTATATGCATAACTTCTGTATATGTGCATATACAAAATTTGCGCATATATACTAAAGATATGTACATATATGGTGTTAAGTAGACCATGTAGACCATGTTCCATGTTCTACCATGATATGGTGTTATGTAAACCATGTTATAAAAGGTTATGTAGACCTATAACTTAAGTAATGGATTTTCGCTCACTTGCAGAAAAACTTTACACTAACAACAAGGCAACATATTAAGGGTCTCCAGTAAATCTTCTTTGATAACATTTAACAAATTTAATCTAATGTCAATGTGAGTCAGTATAGGGGTAGATGTGTAGGCATAAATGTTTAACATTTAACATAAGCTTTTAACATTTATATGTTTGTTGAATTTTAAAAAATTAAAAAATGAAAGTAACAAAAATAAGTTAAAAGTAATAAATAAAAAGTTAGAAGTAACATAAAACCCGATGCATGTAAACATTTAAATGTTGGATCACTTAATAATAAAATGTTAAAGTTAAAGTCAAATTGGTATATTTTGATTTTGTTATTAACTTGTGAATAAGATTTGTTACCATACCATGTGCCAATACCATGGCTTATCAATACCACATGCAGAAAAACCATAGCTTATTTCACGATCAAAATATTTTATAAGAATATGACACAATTCTTAACCATGGATATTCACCCTCACTTACTGCGGATATTATTAACATGTAAATAGGCTTTGTTACAATACCATGGGCTAATACTATGACTTATCAATACCACATGCCCAAAAAAACACAACTTATTTCACAATCAAAATATTTTATAATATTTTAATTTTATTTAATTTTATAATATTTATTTAATTAAATATAAAATGAAAAAGGTTTCATTACTTTTGATATATATCTAAACCCTCTATCTTCACAACTACTAAAAATCCTATAGTAGAAATTAAATCAAGATTTCAAGAAAATAAAAATGAGAATACTTTTATATATAAAGATGTGAAATTTACATAATATAAATAATATTACTAAGAACCAACATAGAACCATCTTAACTAAGGATCCAAGCAACTAGAGCAAACAAATTGACTAACAATATTAGACAAAAGGTAGTGCATAATTGTTTTAATTTTTCCATTATTGTATCCACTAGAGAAAACAAATTGACTAACAATAGTAGAGGAAAGGTAGTACATAATTGTTTTAAGTTTTCCATTATTGTATTTTCTTTGATATGATTGATCCAAAATATAGGCTTAATATTTTACAAAGAATTGAGTTTTTTTTTTTTTGATACTTTCTTAAACACAATATCATGGAATCAAATTGAAGAGAGGGGGGATTGGAGATAGGGAGGGAGGGAGAGAGAGATGAATGGAGATAGTGACAAAGTTGGAGGGTGAAGAGAGAGAATGATGGAGGAGGAAGAGAGAGAGAGAGAGAGAGAGTTGGAGGGGGGAAGAGATAGAGGAAAGAATAAATACATAGAGAGATAGAGTTGGAGGGGGGAAGAGATAGAGGAAAGAATAAATACATAGAGAGATAGAGTTGGAGAAAGAGAGGGAGTGACAAAGGAGAGATGGGGAGAGAGGAGAGGAGACAGATAGGGAGAGAAGGGGAAAAAAGAGAGGGAGACACAAAGATGGAGAGGAGAGAGGAAAGGAGATAGGGAGGGAGATACTGACAGAGTTAGAGGGAAGAGAGAGAGTGTGATGGGGGAGGGGGGAGAGATAAAGGGAAGTTGGAGAGAATGATAGAGATAGAGGACTCAATTAAGAGGAGAGAGGGTTGGAGTTGGAGGCAAAGAGACATGGAGGAATGAAGAAATACACAAAGGGATAAAGGTGGAGAGAGGGGAGGTGATAAGGGAAATATGGAGAGAGAGTGAGGGATAGAGGAGAGTGGGAGGGAAGAGGGAGAGGAGAGGTAGAGTGAGAGGGAGAGGGAGAGGAGAGTGAGAGAGAGAGAAGGACGAGAGAGAGTGAGAGAGGGTATGTTTTTGGGTGAGATAGAGAGGGGGAATAAAAAAGAGACATATAGATACAAATACATATGTTATATAGTATTACGAGACCATCCTAGATCCATCTTAACCCCATATATATCAAGCGTCGAGACTGATCAAATATCTTGATGAACAAACCTTTCCTCAAGTTTTACACTCAAAAAATAGGCTTTCACCCTGAGATATTTGATCACTCTTGACTCTTGAAAGATCCGGGGTTAATATTGATCTAGGCTGGTTTATACCTATTTAGGATCCTCATTAGTATTGAAAAACTAGAATAATTAGTAGTGTGGATAATGGTCTAGTAGTATGATATATATTGTTGTCGTCATATGTACCTAAAGTTATTTATTTTTCAAGTGTTTTTAGTGTTAAAGGATTTTAGACTTTCATTGATATACTAATATAATAGAGTTTGGAAATGTTATATGAGAATTTTTGTAGTGCTAAGCCTTATAAGCACTAATAAATGGAAATATGGATTAAAGAGAGATTTAAGGTTTGGAAGAATAGTAAGCACATGCATAGTGCTAGGTTGTATGTAGTTGGATTGAAGGGAGAACTAACAGTTCCAAGAGCATAGTGCTTGGTTGTATGTGGTTGGAATAAAGGGAGTGTGCATATGTGTGTGTGTGTTATAAAGGTTTTGTGCTAATGGTATAAGAATTCAAGCATAGCTTATATATATATTAGAATTAAAAAACAATTTTCTAATATTTTTAATAATATTTCATATCTAAATTGTGTTGTATAACTAGTTATTTATGATTTAAAAAAAAAAAACCAACTAATTAATGGCGCCATTTATGATTTGTCAGATAAATTTAAACCACAAATAATTGAAACGAGTTTTCTCAGCAACAACAACTAACAAAAGTGGTTTAAGATTGAAAAAGAAATTTAAACCAAAATAATAGAGTTTAAACATTTCATTAAGAATATTAAATATTTAATATTTTTTTTATTTTATTTTATTTTTTTCAATAAGTTATTTATGATTTTAAAAATTTAAAATCAACTAATTGTGATTTGTCAAATAAATTTAAACCAAAAACAATTGAAATGAGTTTTCCCAACACTGACGAGAGACTGACCAGAAATTTAAACCAAAACAGTACAACCAAAACAATTAAATATATCATAAGATATTTTTTCAGCAGTCACTAAGACGAAGGTTTAGATATCATGTGGAGCAACGCCAACTATTCAAATTTTGTGGAGCAATTTCTCTTCGGCAATGCACATTCTTAAGACTTTCGAAAGAACTTTTCATCTCCTATTGGATGATCAACTCCTTTTTGTCAAAGATTGAGAAAACCCTCCTCAGCTCCTTTCTCTCCACTGCAATGTCCTAAAGCCTCTCAGTTTTATTATCTGCCATTAAAGATTTTTCTTCAAAAAAAGGCTTAAAATTCCTCTGGAAAACATATTGAAATAGCGAAGTGAGAAGCCACTAGAGAAAAACGATACTCACTGTCAAGCTTACCATGCTTCGATCCGCTAGAAAGTTGAGAAAGACTCTGATTTCAAGCTAAAACGTCGAATCCAAAAGAAGTGCTAAGCTGGACCGAGACCCTCCTTACTTTGATACCCTTCTCCGCTTCCCGCGGCACCAAGCCAAGTGCAGGAATTTGGTCTTCGAGTGGAAGTGCTAGACATGCGTTTGGAGCAATCTCTGAGGACATATCTGAAGCCTGTAATTACAACACATTTTGAGCAAATGCGCCTGTAATTACAACACATTTTGAGCAAATGCGTGACGAAGTAGAGGAGAAATTGATATCTAAAATATCTGGTCAACATCCCTTTGATTTGCATCTTCCGGCATGCCCAGAATTCACAAGGCTTTTTGTAGAGGCAAAGACGCTCGTCAAGAAATCCGAGGAAGAGAGTAACTGGATTAATGAGTCCTTTATGTCTGCATAACTCGCAGGAACACAATCCAAACGTTTCGCTCCCATAATGATAAATAGCTTCTCTCGTTCTTATCAGAAACAACTTATGAAGGCCACTCAACTATGTCATGCAAATTGAAATTAAGGAGAGAGTGAAAATTCAAAATGTAAAATATGGGCGGGCAAATTCAAATGAAGGCCATTCCACTATGTCCTGCGAATTGAAAATTAAAAACAGAGTGAAAATTAAAAATGTAAAATATGGGCGGGCAAATTCAAATGTGGGGTTGTTTGGATTTATTGTACACATGGGATATCCATGATACTCATCCATGTATACCATAAACCATGCCATGGATGACGAATTCATTGGTTTCGTAGAGAGGCGTGGAGGAGGGGGGCCGAGGTTGTGGGACCCTCTCGGATATGAAAGCTTTCAGAACGAGAGATGCCGAACGCGGTGATCCCAACCGCGATGGGCGATGTCAGGTCTCGGCGATGGGCAGGAAATGTTTTCCGGTGGGCCCAATCTAAATACTCAAAAAAATTCAAAATAGTAAATCTACGAAAAAATTAATCATTTTAAATAACAAATAACCAAAATAATTTCATCAATTAAATTTTTGTGTCTGCACATATTCTGTACTCTGTCCCTGTCGCTTTCTCAATCATCTGTACCATCCTCAACCGAAGTTGTCCGTTGTGTCAATCATGTGTACCATCTTCACCCTGGGGCCTCACACTCTCACATCAACTGCGGGTGTGCGTTGTCATCTCTAGTTTTAGTCCCTTCTTCACCACCCGACGTCCGATACTCTTACATTTCGTTGTCGTCGATACCCATGTTACGTAACACGAAGTTGATTTTTTGGGATATATTGAATTGATGCTTGCCATTTGTACTTTACTTCCTCCCAATCAAATTCTTTTCTTTTAAAAAAATTTGGAAAGTGAGTGAAAAGAAGAGAATTATTAAAAGCACAACAACGCAATGGTCGACCATGTACATACATACACGTACTCCTTCATGTGTCTCTACCCATACACAAAAGGTTAGGGGAGAGTCTATTTTGGGTATCAAGCCATCTATTACTGTAAAGATACACAGAAGGCTAGGCGAGAGTCTCTTTTGGGTATCAAGCCATCTACTATTGTAAAGATACAGAAAAGGTTAGAACAGAGTCTATTTTGGGTATCAATGTTAAGGTTACATTCAAGCATTAACTAATTTTAAAACTATGATAATAAATTATCTGGAGTTAGTCAACAATGTGATTGGATGTTTATATGTTGTGGTTAAATATGAGATGGATAAACACTAATCATTAATTTTATTCCTTAATTTTAAATTAGAGAAATTAGTTTGTTGGATTTATTAGATTAATTAGGAAATAAAATTAGAAATTGGTTCTTCTCTGCGTGGAGATTAAACCAAGAAAACTAAGAATTGAGACATAAGATAATATTTAATTGTAAAATAAATTAAACAGATATCTATTTTAAGAGAAAAAACTTTTTGGAGTTTTAATATAAAATATGTGAATAGGTGAAACAAATAGAAGATAGAGCCAAAATTGTAAAAGAGAGACCAAGAACTAGAAAATTATTGATGAATCAAGCCACGAAATGCTAAATCTGTGTAATTTCTATTTCCAAAAAATAGATTGAAGTGTGGTGTGGAAAAATCGTGTTTTTGAGTGCTAAATTTCGTTTGATAACTTTCGAAGATCAATTCCGCATACATTGGTACCTTCTTCTATTTTCTGCGTTTTTTTTAATTCGAATTTCATTGAATAACGTCAAGGGTTTTATGGTAGAGAGAACGTTTGTTTAAACGTAAGGGATTTTAAAACGTTCTTTTGAATCCTGGTGGCTTACCGAAAATTACGTGACGGACAAATAAGGTACAATAATAAGCGGTTTTTAAAACAAAAACCATGAACAGTATATCTCCTAGTTTCATAGCAGTATATGGTAACTACTCAAAGCATGCGATCAACTCCTAAAGATGATACGTAGCACATAGATGCGCAGGGAAAACACTTTTATCGCAAGATTTTAAAGAGTTAATTAAAGATTTAATTGGATGGTGGAGATTAGAAGATAGAGGAGCAGTAAGATCCAAAACGTAATTGAAGTTTGGTTAGTAAAGAAGAAACTCCGATGAAAAAATATTAATGTTTAGGCTGCTTCTCTTTTGATCGTAAGTTTTAAAGTCTTCAATTTGTAATGTTTGGAATTGAGATGACCGTCGGATGTGGGTACTTAAATGGATGGTAGATGTATAACGAGAAGAAAGTCAAAGTGGTAAATGGGATTGATCATGTTTTAATATTAAACTGATTTCTTGGTTTTCTAAATTATGGGTAGACATTGGTTCCTCCGGTGTATATTTTGAGTAAATATTATAAGTTGATGTTGACATTTCGGCATTACATATCATTTTTTATACTTTTTTATATTTTTTCATTAACTTTGAGCTCTATTTTTATACTTGTCAATATAAAAACTTTTTATCCCTTATATATCTACCAATATGAACCCACGTGCTATGGTATTGCTCTGAAGCCCCTATGATCCCTTATCCTAAAAACAAAAGAGTCTTATACACTAATTTAGTATCTGACTTTTACATTCACTTCACATTAATTTAAGTTAAACTAAAAATTTATATATTTTAACAATAGTTTAACGTTACTCTTTTTTATTATTATTTAAATATAATTTTCTTACATCTAATTGGTTGATATAGTTAACATCTTATTTCTGAATAATAACCCTATGGGCAAATCGTATCCTTGCAATGCCACAACAAGTACAACACATCAGTTTTTCCGTGTGCCTGCCATTCAACCAAAATCTCACCCGCAACAACAAAATATTAGAAAGTTGGATGGTCATTATCGATGATTAGACAATCATTGTATTATGGAGTAATAATATATGAGGGTAGTAAAATATTGAAATCACTTTCACAATTTTATATAAATATCATATATCATTTGTTGTTTAGGTCATCAATTCAAGCATGACATTGAATGAAATTCTATCATATCCTTCCCCAAAATGCATGACAAATAGATAAGACAAGTTTGGGTAACATTTCGTTAAATTATTTTTCTACATATTTGCTTTTGGTCATAGTATGGTTTTAGCTAGTCTTTGCATCAAATTTGCACATTCTTGAAACAAACTCATATTTTGTATTTCTTTCTAGAATTTGAACTAGTGTTGGATGAAACTCAACCATTTGGAAACTTGTTTGAGGAATCAATGATGGTTTGAGTAATTTCTCTCTTGATTTGGATTAGTTTCAAGTAAATTTTTCTTGCATTTCATTTACTAATTTCCATTAGATAGAAACATAGTTTTTGCAAACTTAGATAGTTGTTGATAGGTATCAAAGGGAAGGAACATATATCTGCATTTCGGATGGTGAGGGTTTTATTGTACAAAGGGTTGATAGGAGTAGTCGAGGTAGAAATTTCTTCATAAATGGTTGGAAAAGGCTATTTGGAAGAAAACATGCCTTATGAGGAGGAAACTATGGACCTCTCTAATGATCCTTTTGAGGGAAGATGGATCTAGTCCAACCCTTATTTAGGTTGAAGGATGCTTTGTGCGATGTCAATAGGCTTCTCCATCTAGGGTCCATACCACTAAAAGACGCCACTCAAGATATTCTAAGTGAATAAAAACAAGACTCACTAAAAGGGTGTCATGTCCTTTTGGTGATCAAACCAAGGACCATAAAAGGAAAAATCATTTTCCCCGTCCAAGGAGCAATGACGACAATCTTATAGATCCGTTGATACTAAATTCTTGGTTAAAAAGGGATGGTGGTTTAGCACATTCAATGTATGAACTAGTGACCACATTAAATGAGGTCTATACCAAGTTTGATTTTATATACAACCATGATATAAGTCAACAAGATGATTTTTGTATTTTTTGTTTTGTTGGCAATATGTTGGATTTGAAGCTTTAGACTAGTATCACATCTTCAAATTTGGAGGTGGAAAGGAATCAATCTTAGGATGGATGAATGTATCAAGAAGATATGGGAGGCCATAAACCTAAACGTAAGTGGAATAACACAACATAATGTTATGGAGATGAGACATTGGGTACTGGTAGGAAATTTTCTAGGAGAGAGAATGAGTTTTAAGGAATTGAATAACTGGACCAAGAAAAATTTTGATCCAATGGTGGGGGCCTCTCCATGAACCATAATTCTAGTAAATTAATGGTTGGATTGGGTGTTTAGGACATTGAATAAGCTAAACTATCTTGCACCAACATTGGAAGGGGGGATCTCAATCTATTTTTTTAAATAAATGGCATATTAAGTCTAATGCCAAGACAACTACAGGGGAAATTTTAAGGATGGAAGTTTATCTTAAAGTTTAGAAACCTTGGCGAATCGTGCTAGTACCTAATATGCAAACTGTAAAATGTTTGGTGATATTTTTGTAGAAATATTATATTTCCGATCATTTTATATTAGTATATATAAAATTTTGGCGATTTTTAAGGTAAAATAATTTTGTCTTTTAAAATTTTGGCGAATCATTTTTAGGAAAAAATGGAAATTGACGAATCTTTTTTTTTTAAAAGCATGGAAAATTAGCCCACCTGCGAATATTAGCCCCTAAAATTTTCTCTGGTCAAATAATGTGGAAACTCTCCTAGTATGAGTTCATATCCTAGGGATGCCATTGATTTTATGGTCCAAAGAGGTTTTTGAGAAAATTTATAATTATTTAGGTACCTTTTACAAAGAAAAATTATCTTTCTTAAAGTATGGATAATATGGCATGTCATGAATCTTGGTACAGTTGGAAGCGAGAAAATTCCTAGGAGAAATGATGAATATTAGAAGGGGATTCAAACTCTTCCTTCTCAGCTTGGAATATGAGGGGATTCCATTCATAAGCGTATGTTTCTACCATTATAATTTATGGCTACCTTGTAACTAAATGTGATTATTTCAGAGTTAATACTTTTTTTATGTGAATCATTTTTCTTGAATTTTTCCAAATTCATCACACCGAGTTTTTAGAATCGAACGTTCAAGCCAACAAGTGTTACATTTCACAACGACAATGGAGAATGCAATAGAATATATATATATAAAAGGCAGTATTTGTCATACAAAATGGGACAGTTATTGGTATCCCTTTGTCTTTCAATTGGGACACTATGTCCATTACATTAAACAAAATGTCTGGTTTCATAGACAAATATTTCAAAAAATACAACACCTTGCTTTGGTATCCAAACATAATGATCATCATTCTTCACTTGAACTGCTGTCAGTGCTTGAGCTACTTCCATGACTTGGGGTTATTTTCAGGAATGTTTTGTTCATGCTGTTGATTGTTTTATTCTTCTTCACCTTCCATCTACAAACATAAAAATAAACTGTAATGAGTGTATATACATTTGTGAGAATAATTAAAATTTCAATATTAAATAATATACATAAATGTAAATCGAAAATAAATGACGTGCCATAGCAACAATTGACTCATGAACTATACACATTCTTTCAAAGCCATGTAGTATGCCATATTTCAAGATTTCATCTGTTGGCACAGTTCCATACTTTGTTTCCTTCAAGTTCTATACCCCATAACAAATCATATATTTAATATAAAAGATTTTTTTGTTCTATTAATTATAGACAAAGCTAAGTAAAATAAGATCGATAGATGCTTACAAATTCCACAATTAATTTATGATACGCCAACATATACTCACAACCCATATTTAATCCAATGTCAATCAATCCGTCTGATGGTTCTCCTTTGTATGTTAGCACCTGTTTGAAGACATTCAATGATGATTCTTTTAAAACAACTTAAAATATACAAAAATGAAATCTAGTTAAGTTATTATAAGGAAGTAACAATTACTCATAAACTTGGATATCAACCCTTTTCTTCCTTGTCGTCCTGTTTTATGTGCTGAATGGGTTCCATTTTCTTTTCTTTTTTGCAAGAAAATATTTGAAAATTAATATTTAATGTTAAATTATTTATTATTTGTACCTAATGATCGAAAATTTCAATGATTACATATTACATTTGAAGCACATTGTAGTTGAGATGGCTCCTCCTGCGATGCAATTTTATCTATTTCTTTAACCATCTCCTTGCACACCCTTTTGGACATTCCTACTGGCATATTTCTGATATTAGCTCGTTCATCTTTTGAGATTTTCATAATCTTCCTGAAAATGTAACATGACAATAAACTATTTAATTTTTATATTGATATATGAAAAATAAATATAACAAAAGTGATATTTATAAACAATTCTAGAAAAACATTTAAAGAAATATTACTTTTTCATTCCTTCCTTTTTGATGTTATGTTTTTTTTTCTATTAAAAGTCTCACATGTCTCATTGACCAATTCTCTGGAAACTCTTCCTGTAGTTTAGACAAAACTTGGAATCACTGGATTTATTTTTGTATTGTAAGTGGAAAGAACGTTTATACATTTGTTCCACTAGTTCCCTCAAACTTTTGTAAAAGTTTTTTCCCCTTATGTTAACCTCCAACACCACTCCAGATGAGCTAAGGAGAAATTCATTTTCATTTGCATGTTCTATTTTTTTTCTTTTCTTAGAACAACATTCCTTTTCTAAGTTGTTGGTCCCTGTAGAACATTAAACATATGTGAAATAATAGATTGTTTGAAACATGTTATCTAATAATTTTAAGTATATTATTAATGAAAATTAAAAAAACAAACTCATATTGGATCGATAGTATTTTTTCATTCACCTGATTCATCGTTTTGCAATTTTTCCATCAAGATTTTATGCTCTTCTGGTCCTAGATTAGAAATAATCGTATCAAGCTTTGTCATTTTGTGGCTCTGCATGATATACAGTAAACAATACATATTATTTAAACTTACATATAGTTCAAAAATAATATTTTTTGTAAATAATTTACAAAGAACTTGCCTTTTTTGCTTTTCTTGATGTGTTATAAATTTTTTTGTTACTTAATATTTTGTTAGCCATTTTTTTATCAATATGAAACTTGTACCATATCATTCATTGATATAATGTATAAATAAATTGTCAACTTTTCAGGTAAAAAAAAAATATATCAAGAAACCGGTGCACTTTTCATGGTGTATGCATCGATTTCGGTGCGTGCTGGTCTTATAAACGCGTCTCCCAAACAGTATAAAACACCGTACGGTGCTTTATGTAAAAAAGGAGCACCAGTGCATTACATGTTAACCACAGCATCAATTAACACAGACAAAATAATAAAAATCGTCTAGTGTTAGTTTTTGTAGCATATGGTGTCGTGGAGGGGGTGGTGCAGCCTATTCTTATAAAAGCCCTGCGCAAACAATGGACCACCATACGATGATTTCTGTCAACTAGAAGACTTGGTGCGGTGCGTTATATGTTACATGATGCACCGATTAACATAATAAAAAGTTGTTTTTGTGAAACAGTACATGCACGGTGTGCCATAATGAAATAGCGCACCGGTGCCCTATTTTACATATAGCGCATGGATTAAAAAAAATTGTTTTTAATTTTTTTATCAAACAGTATGTGTGTGGTGTGCTGGGATAATCCTACACACTGATGCACTAGGTTACGCCAGGCACATCGATTAAAAAAATTCTATTTTTTTTTAAATTTACACAAGGGCCGACATGGATTGGGATCCGACTATGCAAGTTGTCCTGTGGATTGGATGTCATAGGCCTATATATAGCAATACAAACCCTATAAATCTAAAATGAAAGACCTAATTCTGAAATCACAGAAATAGGGAGAAGAAAGGGTAGAAACAAAAAGAATGAATGGATTAGGGTAAAAATGGACACACACACACACACACACACACACACACACACACACACACACACACACATATATATATTTATTATTATTATTATTATTATTATTATTTTTATTTTTTTGTTGAAAATAAACAACAAATTGAATTTTTTTACTTACCGCGTAAAAAAATTGCAGAAAATGTAAAAAATAAAATAAAATTTAATCACGAGATTTTTTGAAATTCTATGCTACAAGGTTTGAATCAAAAGAGGTTTGGAATTCTAATTGTCTGAATACTTATGTTCGAACGTATTTCGCTGCTCCACAGTGCTCTCGTGCTCTCTTGCTCCAGATATGTCTCTTGCAAATCTTTGGCTGAATTTTTTTGCAAAAATAGTGAAATAATGAAAAGTGTTTAGTATTTAAAGAATTAATGTTTTATGAAATTAGTTTTTCGAAAATATTTTTCCACCCATTTTTTAATTTACCGTTTTTTTTTTCATTTAAAAAAAATAGAGTTGCGCTTTTTTTTATTTGCGGTTATTCGTCACCGGTGTGTCACTTAATAGAACTACATCGATGCGTCCATTGATAACAGACACCAGTGTGAAATAACTAAAATGCACCGGTGCGGTTATTTTTACATTAGCACCGATAACAAGAAGTCCATTTTTAAGGCACCGAAATTACTTTTAGGTGTGTACACCAAAATTTATTGTTGATTTTGGTCAAATGCAGGGAGAACATATCATAATTATATCGAATGGAAAATTCTTCAAAATCCAGCTCATCCCATAATATTTCTCAAAGTCCATCGCGGAGTTCTCCCTATCCATCTCGAGATGTAATATTTACTTCAGATTTTATTTAAATATTTTCATTATCTAATTGAATTTATGTTTTTTATCCATGTCAATCATGCACAACTTAATTAAATTTATAATGTATACAAATTTGTAGGTTCATGCAGATTCAAAATCGAGTTTAGATGCACAAAATATTCAAACAACTCCAAATCATCAGAATTTCTTATTAGGAGCAACATACCACAAGGCACAGTTGGTAGATGAAAATGGATAGCCACTTCACCTTGCCAATTGTAACAATATTGCATCTTCTAGCCACAATCCCGGGACAATGATGGTAATAATTATAATTGTTTGGTATATTGATTAATGTAATTATCTCAACGTCAAACTAATTAATCATGAAATATTGTCAACGTGCTTACTAATTGATATCATATATTTTGTACTAATCATGTTCAAATATATATATTTTTTAAATTATTAGGATTCTAGTGATGATGAGCGACCTACCTACCATATTCCGTTGCACCCCACGACAATGTCAAATCGAGAGAAGACTGAATTAAGATAAAAAATTAGAGAGGAACAATACCAAGAATGGTTGAATCAACCACCGATTCAATTCCTGCTACGTCCAGATTCACCAATTAGGAATGACTACATCAACAGTAGTTCTTCACAAGTTAGCAATGGAGGCAATCAAATAGAGGTTGGTATGGATGATTACCTAAGGGATACGAATTCCATGGAGACAATGTTGTTAGATGCATTCCAAAATGATTATCAGCTAGGGGATGATGCTCATATTGCTGACACATTTTTTGAAAGCCTTAAATTTTCTTCTACTACCCCTCTCTTTGGACCTAGTGGCCAGTCAAATTCTACCCAATTGTGGATAACGTTGTTACTGTACAACTTGAAAGCAAATTTTGGCTTGTCAAATGTATGTTTCTCAGCAATTTTGAGGTAAGTTATCATAAATTCCTCCCTTATATAAATTTGAGAAATATAATCAGTAGTCAAAGAACATTACAAATGGTCAATTTTATGAACGTTAATAATTATATTGGCATTAATGTACATTTATTAATATTTTCCATGATCACCAACTATAGGTTATTCAAAGATAAGGTTCTTCCGAGTGATAATGTCTTGCCTGGTAGGTGCGAAGAGGCAAAGAAATTGTTGAAAATGTTGGGTGTTGAGTAGATATCATATCATGCATGTCCAAATGATTGTGTTCTATATAGAGGAGAATATGCAGACAAAGAGATATGTCCGAAATGTGGGCATGACAAGTATGAAAAATAAAAAAAGAAGGGTAAATCATGTGGCCCTCTTTTTAAGATATTGAGGCACATGCCTATAATCCCAAGGATTCAAAGGCTCTTTCGTTGCAAAGAATTAGCTATAATGTTATAGGGATGGCATGCCTCACACAGAAGTGAGTTGGGAGTTATGCGAATCCCAACTAATTCAATAGCCATGAAGCATATAGAGGATACATGGCACGAAAAATTCAAGAATGAAGTACGAATTCTACAACTCATCATAGCCATTAATGGCGTCAACCCATATTCCATCCAGAACACCAACTATTCTATTTTGCCTATAGTGGTGATCAATAACAATATCCCCCCATGGTTTTCCTTGAAGAATGAACATATTATGTTGGCTCTCATAGTCCCTGGTAGAATAAAAGTGAAGAATATGGATGTCTACTTACAACCACTGGTAGATGAATTGAAGGAATTATGGGATGGAATAAATGTATACGATGTATCGAGACCCATCGCAGCAGACAGGATTTTTACGTTGTATGGCATATGTGCTTACATGACACATGATTATCCAGGTTTAAGAGTTTGCTTTGGTAAATTGCATGTTTATTGATTTGTTTATATACATAACAATATTCTTTCACATATTAGTTATTTAATCCGTTGTAATTGTTCTGATCTTCATGATATTCTTTAACGTGCCATGCATATAAATTGTATACAATAATTTCAAAGGTCTTGTAACAAAAGGGTATTTTGAATGTAAATGTTGTGGACCTTCTTTGAAAGCTAGATGGTCCAAGGACCTACGAAATCCAGTGTATTATTGCTCTAGGGTATTCCTCCCAGAAGAACACCCTTACAGAAGAGAAACATCCTCTTTCAATGGTAAACGAGAGAGAACCCAAATGCCTCCAATAATGACACCAGTTGAATCGCGTAGAGCATATGAGAGAGAGAAGGAGAAGGAGTTCATATAAATGTTCGATTCAAATGGGGAGCCTATGTTCGATGATCCATAATTCTTTGGCACCTATGTTGAGAAATTTCCCATTGGGATTAAAAGGAAATTTGTCTTTATAACCTCCCATATTAGGAGCATCTTAAGATTACCCACTTATTAGATCCCATGCATATATTTAAAAATGTTTCATCTTCTTTATGGAGGAACATATCATTGAAACAAAGTGACACATTGGTTGTTAGGAAAGATATTATTACTTCAAAAACTAAAAATAAACATTGGCCAAGACGATTAGAAAGTACAAGATCAGAGGCATGCTGGTCCTTGTAATTCATGGTATTTCAAAGAAGGTGATGTCCCATGGATTTTAAAAAAAGATGATATTTCTTTGGCAAAGGAAATTATAATGGGTGTGAGGGTGCCATCTTCATACGAATCTTCACTATGACGTTGCTTCACCATGGATGACCATTTTTTGGGGTTGAAATCGCATGACCATTTGAATCTTCTAAGAGTACGTATAATGTCAAAAACATGATTTTATTATTTGTTATATTAACAAATTTTATCCCATAAAGGGATCATAAAACATAACTAATTTTGTATATTATTGCACGTGTTTATAACTTTGTAGTGTCATTATCCTTTGTCCGTGCGTGGGTGTGTGAAACATGAATTCTCTCAAGGCCTAGGACGTGCCATATCTAAATTATCTGCATTGGTACATTGGATCATGTCAAAGGAGATTCAGGTGGCTAGCATTCCACGGTGGCGTCAAGAGATAGTTGAGATTGTTTGTATGTTTGGGAAGGAACTGCCGACGAGTTTCACGGACTTGCAGGTTCATCTTCTAATCCACCTAGTAGATGAGGTTGAATTAGTTTGGGTGGTTTCTTGTCGTTAGATGTTCTTCTTAGAGAGGTGCATGAAGAAATTAAAAGGTTTTGTGAGACAAAGGGAAAAACCTGAGGGGTCTATGGCAGAGAGGTACATATCGTATGAATATTTATATTATGCCAGTGAGTACATAAACCAAATCGAAAAAAGACCAGGTGTGGTGATTTGGGACGATGAAAGGGATGAAGACAAAAGAGAAGGGGAGTTTCTCCAAATGAGTGGAAAAAAGCGCTTGATAAAGAGTAAGCGACTTATAATTTTTCAAATTTACAGAAAGTAAATATTCATGTTGAAATTCTCTATAATGTATATTTTGATCTCTATCTAATATATAATGTTAGTTTTATTTCATCAGTGAATGCAGAAATTGAAGCAATTAATAAATTCGTTCTTTACAATTCCATAGCGACACAACCGTGGGCCGCATTGTACGAACAAAAGAGGATGAAATGGAATACTGACAAGAAAGAATTTAGATGGTTGAATGGTAGAAGTGTGCCTTATCCCGATCATTTAAAAGAAAATATGCCAAAAATATGCCCCAACAGTTGGGTTGTTGACCAAGTCAGAGAGAAATACGGTGCAACTGGTCATTACTAGCATGCTGAAGAGGATGAGCTAAACGTAGGGATTGGGTGCAACAACTTGGTAATAATATATTTAATTTATATGTACATTTGAAACTTAATAATGCACCTTTAAAATGTAATTACATCTATATTTCATTTTTTAAATGTTGGGTTATTATAAGACACATGACACTATGATTTTTTAACATTTTATAGGTGCATTTGTTCCCATCTATGTGGGCATATGGACACCATTTTCGCACATAAAATGTCGATGATGGACACATCACACAAGACTATGGAGTGGAAGTCGAGTTCGAACAATCTCATCGATCTAGCCACTGTGATCAAAACCTAGTACGAGGGACATTAGGTTACGTAGAAAAGATACAAGATATCATTGAAGTGGATTTCTCTTCTTTCCAATGTGTTATTTTTCAGTGCAAGTGGTGGGACACCTTAGATCAGAATAATGTAAAGGAAGATCGTGATAGTAGGCTGATATGTATCAAATCTAGAAATATGTGGGATGAAGCTAAGGAGCCCTATGTTTTCCCCAAACACTGCAACCAAGTGTTTTTTTACCCAGATGTGTTGGATAGGGATTGGTGGTTCATATTGAGACATGACCCTAGATTGAAAGATATTTTTGAGAATAATAGTATTATCATGCCATGCGAGCTACAAGATAATGAGGGTGATCATGAGAATCGAGAGTGATATGGTACATGTGTTATTTCATCAATATTTATACTTTTTAAGATGGGGTTTTCGAAACATTATAATATGTATTTTTCATTAAGTTGTAATTTTCATTGTGTTAATGTTAAAATCAATATTTCACTTGATAATTTGCAATTATGTTGATCTAAAAAAAATGGCGTACTGTATAAAGTTTTTTTTTCTGGTATGTAAGATCATAATAAAATAATGGTGATTCTAAAGTACATGAGTTTATTTGCATTATTTTCTAAACTTTATTATGTTACAGAAATTCATATTATTCTAGATTTATTATTTTACAATTATTTAAATTTTTACAATTTTACAAATTTACAAATTTTAATAAAATCATTTCACATTAATACAATTAAAATTTTCACCTTAATACAATTAAAATTTTACAAATATTTTACATACAATTACAATTAAAATTAGAATTAGAATTAGAATTACAATTACAATTACAATTTTACAATTTCACATACAATTACAATTAAAATTTTAGAATTTTACATACAATTAGAATTATAATTACAATTTTACAATTTTACATATATACAATTACAATCATTTCACAATAAATTAAATATTACAATTACAATTAAAATTTTACAAATATTTTACATACAATTATAATTAAAATTAAAATTACAAATACAATTACAATTTTAGAATTTACATACAATTAGAATTACAATTACAATTTTACAATTTGTCATATATACAATTACAATTAAAATTACAATTACAATCATTTCACAATAAATTAAATATTACAATAGTTAAAATTTTACAAATATTTTACATACAATTACAATTAAAATTACAATCACAAATACAAATACAATTTTACAATTTTACATACAATTAAAATTAAAATTTCAATTACAATCACGACATAATATTTAATAGATATCATGATCATTTAATATTAAATTAATTAATAAAAATCACGATCATGATAACCATCTTACAAACATCATATTCGACTAAATAACACATTCAAATTCGCTAACATCATCGTGATCATGATCATCTAACAAAACACAATTAGCATTGTATAACATCATCACAACACAAACGTCAAATATACATCTCATGTCAAATAACTGCTATCACATACACATCTATATGCAAGCTGCACATTAAATGAACATATCTAACATGACCTAACAATATACACATCATGATGATCACCAACATGTAAATTAAGTAAAACTGCAACATGAACATAAAATACATGGACCATATATATTTATATAACTATATAATGTCAAAAATATACAACTGTAATATAAATGTCATATATCAGCTGGTGATACATCATCAATAACAGTACCAGTCAAGGCCTGCTCAGTCAATGGTGCAACCTTGACAAGCTTAGATACATGCTGATCATCACATGCCTGCTAATATGGTACTGGTGCCTCATGCTAATCAGGATCAACTATCGGATGCTCATCGTGATGACTTGACATGCTCGATGGTCCAGCCTGTCATGATCATGAGTATGGTTGGATGTTGCAGGCTGCTGACTCGACGTGGCTGATGGTCCAGCCTACTCTTCATGATGATTGTGATCATCAGATGATGCGTCATTGCTCACGGATTGTTGATCATGTGCTGCGTCTCTGCCACGCCTATAACGTGTAAGGGCCCTCCTCAACCACATAACTAAGGTTGTAGCTCCTACGACATGCCGCATCAGGTTGTACATGTCACGCGACATGCCTTTCCACATATGTACCAACCTAGCGTTGGCCTGTATGTCTCTCATAGTAGTGGGCCTGACTCTCGCCTCAACAAAAAATGCACAGAGTTGGTCGCCCAACTCCATCCTCAATTTACTATTAAGCCTACCACGCCTAGCAAAAGGCAGTATCGGTGCACCAGCAGGAGAAGGTTTGTCTGCATCGACCTCATGATCCTCGGCATCTTCCATATCCTTATCATCATCAAGATCCACACCTGGATCATTTGGTGGCACTGGCATGTCATCGCCATCAAAAGACCCAATGTATGCAAAATATATACAAGTACACAAAAATAATTAGACAATTTCATTAAACAGTTTAATGAAAACAAGTTAAAGAACATGTTAGAATAAATTTAAATAAAACAATAATATTACCTCTATCATCTGGTGGCTCATCATTTGCGAAGATGATGTTGGCACACCCTCGCCAATCCAAGCTAGCATAAGGACAGGGGACCATAACTGTTGGCAATATGATGCTGAGTGTTGTCCTTGATGGCAACCCACTTGATGAAGATGATGGCAACCTACTTGATGAAGTTGTCCCTGATGGAATATGTCTTGATGAACTTGTTAAATGATGTAAATCTGATGTATATACAATGAGTAAAGAAGGTAATGATGGAAGGAATGTCAGTATGTGCTAGAACATGATGAAAAGAGTATGTCTCAAGGCATACGCGGATTTGTCTAGACAAAGTAGCGTATGCACACGGGAAATAACGTGCCAAGTCGCGTATGGGAAAAAGCGCTCATAAAGTGCAAAACCAGGGGTAACCACCATGGTATTGACCCATTGTATTGAGTAATGATTCGTCTATGTGACCCCGCCCAGGAATACCATCGAAAGTAATGTGGTTTTGACCCATGGTATTGATAAAGGGTAAACCTATATAAGGAGAAGGAAATCATTGTGAAAGGCGTGTGCAAGATGTCTGAGCTTGAATGAATGTTTCTCTCTGAAGTATATCTGAATGTAAAGGGTAAAATCTGTGTGATGTATCTATTCTGAAGAATTGCAATGACCTAAATGTCTGAAGAACCATACGCTGGTTCGCCGCAGAGGAAGCGTGTATATACGTGGCTTCGCTGAAGAGAAAGCGCGTATGCGCAGTGAAATTAGCTCTGTAATATGTACGAAGTATACGCGGGTTTGTACGGTAGAAGGCGCGTATATACGCGGGATCAGTGAAAGGAAAGCGCGTATGAATATTAGGGTTTGCTGAAGCATGAAGTATGAAATGTCTGGTATGTTCTGCTATGTAACAGCTATCTGTTGATGATGTATGATTGAGCTTAAATGTGTGGAGTGGGTCCAGTCTAAAAATATGATGAAACGAGGCCTGCAAGTTGTGCTCTATTGAAGTTGTTTGGATCCAGTGTGAAAATTGATGAAACGTGGTCCATGGTGGTGCTGAGGGTTGTAGCCTTCAGTCAGGGGGTTGTAGCTCCAGTAGCTCCCTTTCCAGGTGAGGCTGCAAACGAGATCAGGGGTTGTAGCTCCCTTTCAGGAGAGGCTGGTAAACGAGAGCAGGGGGTCGTAGCTCCCTTCCAAGAGAGGCTGGTAAACGAGAGCAGGGGGTCATAGCTCCCTTCCAGGAGAGGCTGGTAAACGAGCGCAGGTGGGTGCCTACGTGCTGGTAGGAGGCTGCGCTAGCACATATGTTGTAAGATGTTTTCTCTATAATAAAATATTGAAGGCCGAGCAACTAAAAGTGGTTTTCTCTCAGTTCTGGTCAGTTAAGTTAATCCCTGTGTCTGTGTGTGATGCTTATGTGTGATGGTTTATTCTGTTATTACTGCACATGTTTACTGTTAACTAAACATCAGAAGAATGAATGCTGCATAGATCTAAGTAAAGAATTAATGGCATAATTAGATCTCTGTGTATACGCTAGTTTTATGAAGGTTATCCGTGTGTATACGCTAGTTGGCTTCATCAAAGTAGCGTATGGGTTTTGAAGTAAGAAAAAGTAAAAATTTTTGAGTAAGTCCAAAATACTGATTCACCCCCCCTCTCAATATTTTTCCCG